>OY754936.1:27115367-27685367 GCA_963576515.1 Cryptocephalus primarius | reverse complement strand
ATTGCTTGTCTTGCTCTAGGAATGTTTATGAAATAATGGGTATTCAACTTTCACTTTTTTATGAAATAATGAATCTTACACTTCCACTTACTTTAAAGAAAATTCGTCTTTGAAATCGTGACAAATGAGAAATCAAGAAAACATTATGAACAATCATGGTACCGAATTGGATTTTCACTGGTGCACGATGATGGGGTTTGGAAGAGATCTTACTTCATCCTCATAAGGAAGTAGTTGGAAAGGCGATTGTGGTGAAAGATGCAAATGTACCTGAAAGAAGTGAGTCAATTGTAGTGGACAGACTCAAAGGTGCCAATAGTGTGTTCAGCTGGTGAGTGATAGGTCAGTTCTCGAGATAAACGTTTATTAAAAGCTTCTCAGATGTACAACAACGGTCTTAACTAATTCGTGAGTGCTATTTAAGTCCCTTGTTCGTTCGCAAAAGCAATTGCCTATAGCGATCACTTTATCAGCGTATTGTCAGTGGTGTTTAGTTCATAGGTAAACGCTGTTTCATGCCAATCAGAAATATGTTGCAACCGGTCACACCAGTCAACTACCTTTCACGGGTCAAATATAATTAAATAAAATTAGGAGTAAATGATCTGCGATATTTACTATTTTATCATATCACCCTTACAGATGGCGTCGTGTGATGGTGGATCCTTGGACTCTAATACGAAGGTGGACCTAGGCATCCTGGTGGGCAAAGCATTGATAGCACCTGACAACAAAATTTCCATTCGTCTGATTAATATCAATGAATACCCTGTGACAGTAAAAGATGGAACGAGAGTAGGGAACTGCGTATCAGTTGTGTCGATAATTCATCAGATACAGGACGATGCTGTGTCAAATATAATGATGTGATCTCAGCGACCAGTAATACCCTCAACAGAGAAAGAAGTTGGGTAGCTTGTTACACCGTTAGTAACCCATCTTTACTCTAGAAATTGGCAAAACGAGGACAAGCATTGTTAAATATAGGCCGATACAGGGAATGTGAAGCCTTTCTGACAAGCGACGAGGAGACTGCCACAAGCAAAGGGGGAAGTGGCAGAAAAGATTACTCAGGACATAGAAAATGAGAGAGTGATTCAGCCATCTAACATTTTCCAGGAGCCTCCGGTAGTCCTGGTACTGAAAAACGACGAGCTCGTCAGATTCTGCGTGGACTATCTCAGCAATTGAATAACGTAACGAAAAAAGATAGCCATCGCCTCGAATAGACGACACGCTAGACACGCTGACAGGTTCCAAGCTCTTTTCTATCCTGGACCTTAAGAGTGGGTATTGGCAAATCGAAATGAACGTAATGCTGTTAGACTATGCAACGCGCCTGCGACATTTGAAAAGTTCATGTATGGTGTATGTAGACGACATCATTGTAGTCGGCAAAACTATTGAGGAACACATTAATTTGGAGCAGGTGTTAAATGGACTCCAAGGAGCCAACTTAATGTTAAACCTAAACAAATGTCAACTACTTCAACCGAAGGTACACTATCTGGGGCACATAGTGCAAGGACCCCAATGCGACAATATAACGGCGGGGTACCCTTTGAGGGAATTGTCATGGACATTACAGGCCCATTCCCCAAAGTCAACGATGAAAATAAGTACATCCTGGTGGCCACGAAGTGGGTGGAGGCGTACGTCATACTGAACCAGGAAACTGCGACCGTAGCAGACGTCCTAATAAACGAGCTAATTTGCCAGTTTGGAGTGCCCATGGAACTGCATTCCAACCAGGGCAGTAACTTTGAGAGCGAGCTCTTTCAGGGGGTCTGCGAGAAATTAGGCATCTGAAAAACCAAAATTGGTGTCACATCCTCAGTCAGACGGAATGATCGAACGCATTAAACATGCAATGGGCAAGGACCTCTCCAAAGTTATGCCTCAACACTAACGAGACCGGGGCCAGCACCTCCCTGATATCTTCCCGATAGCGAATCGATCAGCGGTGAGTGAATCCACAGGAAAGTCTCCGGCAAATGTCTTGTTTGGCAGCGAAATAAGGCTCCCATGTGACCTGAAGTTCAGATGCAAACCTGAAGGAGACCTAGCAAGAGAAGGCCATGTTATCGAGCTCCAAAAGAAAATAGATGACATTCATGAATTGGTTCAAAGTAACCTACAGATCGCTAGCGACCGGATACGTTATTGTGGTTGTTAATTAACGATAAACTGTTTGCTGGCTTCATTAATTTGTGGCCAAAAATATTGCCTTCAACTATTGATCGGTATGACGTCAGATTCCCAATGGAAAGCTCAGGACGGCGCATTCCAACCAGTTGGCACCATATGAAGAAAAATCACGACCCTGTGGAACGAATTCGACAAGTTCATGAAGAGGATATGGAGCTATTACTGGACCAATTAATGAACGTATGAGCGACGCACGGGGAATGCGAGATTCGGCGTCACCCGAGAAGAAAACAACTACACGCCTATAGCATCAATATCAAATTTAGCTGAAGTTTTTGAAAAGCTGATTTTCTCTAGATTGTACAATTTTGCAATGAAATAGAAATTAATTAGTAACAGACAGTTTGGTTTAATTAAAAAAAAGGAACAGATAATCTCAGCTGCAGCACTCCAACTGTAATTGTTTTTTTAGAATACTCCAAAGCTTTCGATTCAGTTGATCATGAAAGTCTCCTACGTAAATTATATAAGATGGGTAAAACAGGAATTTTCTCAAATCTTAAAAGTTACCTGAAAGACAGGATACATGTCAAGGTTAATGAAATAAAAGTCAGTCGGTCCTTATCAATGTAGGAGACCCCCAAGGACCTTTGCTATTTAACCTCTACGTAAATGATTTATTATCGCTTCATGAAGAACTCATCTAGTATGTGAATGATAGTTATTCCAGTGAGTAGAAAACTTGGACTGAATTATCTGAAGCAATGACAAATAAACTTAATTCAACTTATCAGTAGCTTATATCAAAACAAACTCATAATTAATATAACTAAGTACATCTTTTTCAGGTTTGGTAATCAGAAATTCTGTACCTATAGATATAGGCATAACGCTAAATGGTAATCAGTTAAAAAGGGAAACTGTACTAAATACCTTGGAGTAACATACATGTAACATCATGTGGGATTTGCACGTCAACATCGTAAAAAATCAAAATATTTAGTACGCGTTCTACAAGCTACATCAAATATTATCAAAGAAGCAGCTGATTCAATTATACTATGGACTTTTTCATATTTTTTGCTGTGTATGGTATAATTGGATGGGGTGGACTATATGGCACAGCTCTCAATCCATTAAATAGGCTTCGAAATAATATACTGAAAATTTGAATAAAGGAACAGGATCTGGATAAATCATTATACACTAAGGAAGTCTTTATTCTGACCTCTATTATTTATAACTACAAAAATCTTAAAATGGAATATCAGTTAAAATCATGTAATACTCGCTATAAAAGCATACAGCTACCACTGCCTAAGCGAACTATAGGTCAACGGACAAATTAGTACTGTGCCAAAAAAATTTTCAACCAATTGTCAAATACCTTGAAAAAAATGAATATTAGTAAGATGCTACAAAAGTTCAAAGATATCAAAAAATTCTTTCACTATCAATTTAATTAAATAGGTTTTTCCCTTTTGTAAATATGTATGTTCAGTTTTATGCACATCATTTTTCTTTGCATAAAATGCATTATTTAAATTGTCATATTGGTTACTTATTAATAGGGGGCGGACTTTTAGGCAAAAAAACATCCAAAAGGGCGTCGATTAGCTTAAAAAAAGGCATTAAATTCTTGAAAAGGGCAGGTAAAAGGCAAACATTGATTACACAATAAGTAAACCAAAACTTTACTAAAGTATTTATTACAATTATTTCTAATTTACATTTGCTTCCCAAGCTGTAATTAAACATTTTTCAATGTTGTCTGTTAATAAACTCTGTCTTTTATCTGACAGAATCTCTTTGTATTTGGAAAACGTCCTTTCAACTTTAGACAAAGATACTGGAGCATATTTTAGGGCTGAACTTTGTCAAATATTCCATTCTATATTTCCCTCTTTCCCTTCGAGCACATTGACGGCCTCGCAAATTTTCGTGAGTCCAGGATTTTTCTGAATAACTGCTTCCAACTTCACTTCCAACTTCCAGATTCATTTTTTTCCCACAAGGCACAAGACATTTCCAATAAAGGCCTTAACGTCCTTAAAAATTTTAATTGCATCCACTAAACTTAGACGACGATTCCCTAAGTTTTCCATTGCAGTGTTAGTCACCTTAAAAAAGTTTTAGTATTTATGACATTTCAATTATTTCAAAAAGAATACCGCTTTGATTTCGTCGAAATAGGTTGCATAAAATATGCATGCAGGTATCCAAGTACCTCATCTTGTAATGACAGGTTCTGTGGACAAAGGGGTGTTGGGTGGGAAGTTTCTCCTTGTAAACAGAAACCCGCAATGGGGCTTTCAGAAAAACCTGAAACAATTAAGAGCGGTTAGTTTAATGCAATTAAAAAAGTAAAAAGAAAATATTTTACCTTTTTTGTGGCAGAAAATTTATTCACCATACTAAATTCTTTTCGAATGAATTCGCAAACCTGATGAAGGCCATGTACCAAACATGTTACATGGATCATGGACCCGTAAAATACAGCTAATATTTCAGCAGCTTTTACCATATAGGGTGCAGCGTCAGTTATAAGTATAAGTATATTGGGGCAAGTTCTAGTCGTTGAGTTGACTAAAAGTCCCAATACTTTAAATAATGCAGCCGGTTGTGGTGTAATGAGAATTCGCACACGTCAGGGACAAGAAATATATTTCCGAAAGATGAACGAAAAGTTATATACAATAATTTAATGTCTGACTAGTGTGAACAGTGAATTTACATGTATTTACAAGCTTTGAAATAAAAGATACCACAACCAGGAGAGTTGATTGACTGAGCAAACTAGTTACTAGGGAAGACAACCTATAGTGTCGATCCCGTCCACTCACGTAATAAGTCAAATAACCAAAATGTAAGGTACAAACTGGGCGAGTGGAAATGATTAAAGTGAGACGACTGCGAGTAAGAATGAGCAACGACTGGGTCAAAGTAAATGTATGATTTGACATAATAGACGTGACTTGAGCGACGCAAGAGACTGAGGAGACCCGGTAAGACTGAGTAGAGAGCCTCTGCTAGCTGTGATATTGATTTAATATTTGCGACGAATTCCGCCTTGCACCCTTCGGTCTTAGCCAATGACGGCGTTCGCGAATTGCTAAGTGAGAGAGAAGGGCGTGACTGTGCGCCCTGTGTGTCGCTCTCATTGGCCGCGGAACTGGGGTGAAGAGTACCATCTGTGAATTTCTACTCTGAGCTGGGCTTCGATTTTCCCAGAAAATATTTTCGAAAGTCTAACGGTACTTTTATTGAGGGTCAATTATCCCTCTCTAAATCATCTACTTTGGCGCGGAAATTTAACTTCGAGATTCACAGATGCTTTTAAGGAATGTTCGCCGAGTACATTGTTCAGATGGGCAATTACTCTTTTTCCTCTCCTACAACAAAGCATTTATTGCTTCGTTGTAGGGAAAGAGGATTTACCCATCCGTCTCGCTTGGGACACAGTTTTTGACCGTTATAAAAATGTTTGATGATGCCGCTTCGAACTCCCACAGTACCCCCCTGCCAGTATTTTGTCAAAACTGTAAATAGTTTTGAAAAAATACGTTACAAAAAATTTGAAAAAAAATTAAATGCATGCAAAAAGGAATGTTTCGGAGAAGCTATGTACAACTGAAATAGCTCTGAAAAATTTGCACCAAGCGAGAAGGTAAATAGTACGCATATGTATATACAATCAAAAAGAACACTAGGGTTATGTGCACAAGGAAGAAACACGAGGTGTAAGCAGTGCGTTGCGTGCTGAAAGAAAAAAACGTACACTCACTACACCGCGTTCCCTAAGGACGTACTTGTAGGCGATCCGGAAAGTAGTACGTGGGTGGCGGTGTCGAGGTGGTTGTGGCCGTGGCGGCGGTGGTGGTGGCGGGCTGTTCCTCTTCCAAGACGTAGGCTGGCTTGAGGCTATCGATGGTGACGTTGACGTCCCGGCCGTCAACGAGCAGCGTAAACGTCTTGTCGTGCCGGCCCGTGACGGGATATGGGCCGTCGTACGGAGGTTGGAGCATCTTCTTGTGACCTCCTCTCTGCAGGAAGACGTGCGAGGTGGTGTTAAGGTCCTTGAAAATGAACGTCTTCCACGTGCAAACGCACGTGCGGGTTGTAGGTCCCTCATGTGCTGGCTTGGAGGTCCTCCTTCCAGGCGGAGCGGATTCCCAGCAGGACGGTGGGCAGGATCCTCGTCCAGCTGTCGGTGTGATGGCACATAATAGCAGCCTTCAGCTGCCGGTGGAATCTCTCGACCATACCGTTTGCTGCCGGGTGGTAAGCTGTTGTCCGGAAGTGCGCCACATCTAAAAGAGAATTGAGAGATTTAAACAAGTGTGATTCAAATTGTCGCCCTTGATCAGTGGTGATCTTCAACGGTGTACCAAACCGTGATATCCGGCCCTCGTAGAGGGCTCGAGCAACCGTCGGCGCTTCATGGTCCGGCATCGGGATGGCTTCTGGCCATCGTGTGAAGCGGTCGACCATGGTGAGACAATATCGCTGTCCCTCCGATGGTGGCATCACGACGATGTCGACGTGGAGGTGCTGGAAACGCTCTGTTGGTGGTTGAAATTCGCCGAGGGGCGACTTGACGTGCCGAGTTGTCTTGGACCGTTGGCAGGCGAGGCAGTTGCGCGCCCACTCTCTGCAGTCTGCTTTCACGGACGGCCAAACGAAGCGTTGTGTGACGAGCTTCGTGGTAGCCTTTGTTCCTGGGTGCAAGAGCCGGTGGACGGTCTCGAAGGCTTTTCTGCGGAAATCCTTCGGGACGAAGATCCTTGCTGCGGCGGTGGATGTATCACAATAAATGAGTTTATTGCAGCCAGCAAGTTGCAGAGACTTGAGTTGCAGGCCAGTCGTGCCCTGGAGACATCTCTTGAGATCGTCGTCGTCGTGCTGCGCTGTTGCAAGTGCATAGTGTCGAGAGTTGGTTGCAGCTCCTCGACTCTTGAGAGGGTGTCGGCAACAACGTTGTCGGCGCCGGAGACATGGCGAATGTCTGTGGTAAACTGGGCGATGAAGTCCAGGTGTCGGAACTGTCGTGGAGAACATTGATGGTTCTGCTTCTTCAGGGCGAAAGTGATGGGCTTGTGATCTGTGAAGATTGTGAAAGTGCGAGCTTCGACCATATGGCGGAAGTGCTTCACAGCTAAATAAATTGCTAAAAGTTCACGATCAAAAGCGCTGTATTTTCGCTCGGCAGGTGAGAATTTCTTCGAGAAGAAGTCGAGCGGCTGCCAGTCCCCGTTGGTTCGCTGCTGTAGGACCGCTCCCACGGCGTTCTGGGATGCGTCGGCGAAGATGGTGAGCTGTGCGTCGTCTTTGGGGTGGCTAAGTAAGGTGGCTTCTTTGAGGCTTTTCTTACATGCTGCAAAGGCGTTCTCTGCTTTGGGAGTCCAGGTGATCGGAGCGTTTCCTTTCAATTTTCCTTGCAGTAGGTCGTGCAGAGGAGCCTGGACTTCTGCAGCTCTGGGTAGAAATCGTCGATAGAAGTTTATCATACCCAAGAACTGGCGTAGCCCCTTATGCGTTGTGGGCCGCTGGAAAGAGCGGATGGCTTCCACCTTCTCAGGTGATGGTCGTGAACCGTCGGCGGAGACGATGTAACCTAAAAACTTCACCTGAGATTGTCCGAAAACGCACTTACCCGGATTCAGCACAACTCCATATTGATGGAAACGTTGGAAAAGTTGCCGGAGATGACTTAGGTGTTCATCGAGTGACCGTGACGCCACGAGGATGTCGTCCATGTAGGCGTAGGCGAAGTCCAGACCCCTGAGCACCTCGTCGATGAAACGCTGGAAGGTCTGGGCGGCGTTACGCAATCCGAACGTCATAAAGGGAAACTCGAATACTCCAAATGGAGTTGTGATGGCTGTCTTGGGAACGTCTTCTTCTGCAACTGGAATTTGGTTAAACGCTCTTACTAGATCTATGGTGGAGAAGATGGTTTTCCCGAAGAGCGACTGCGAGAAGTCCTGGATGTGCCGGACAGGGTATCGATCGACACGTCCTGCTGTTGAGAGCGCGGTAGTCTCCGCAGGCTCTCCAATCGTCCCCGTTTTTCGGCACCAGGTGTAACGGCAATGCCCAGGACCTGTCGGAAAGTCTTGCGAGGCCGAGTTTAAGCATGGCGTCGAATTCTTTCTTCGCCGCTTGCAGTTTGTGCGGCGCGAGACGTCTCGGTTTTTGCGCTACGGGCGGACCAGGCCTTACGATGTAGTGCCTATTTCCGTGCTGGGCAGTGGTGGGGGCTCCTAGTGGCCGCGCGATGTCGGGAAACTCCTGTAAAACCTCGTGAAAAGGCGTGGAGCCGTTTATTGTTCGGATCACGGGATACTCACAATTTGTTATCTTCCCTGGGAAGGTAAGCGAAGTTGTGGAGTCTAGGAGTCGTCCTTTGTCCAGATCCGGTAGCAGTTTGTAGTGGGCCAGAAAGTCGGCACCTAGGATTGGCCTTGAGACGTCTGCAATGACGAAAGTCCAGTGGAAATCTCGTCGCAGGTCCAAATTGAGCGTCATCGTCGTAGTCCCGTACGTAGCGATCGTAGTTCAGTTGGCTGCCGAGAGTTCGTACGTCGATCTCGGGTGTGTGCCGCGAAGACGATTCCGGGGATAGACTGAGATGTCGGCGCCCGTGTCGACGAGAAACTGCACCCTCGTAGACTTGTCGGTGATGAAGAGACGGCGGGAACGACGAGGGCCATGATCGTCAGCCGTCATTAACGATCGGCCGGTTCGTTTCCCGGCGTCCATGTGCATGGCTGTATGCATTTCTTCGCCTTTTCCGCAAATTTCGAGTGGTACCAGCACATACCTGTTGTTGTCGACCTCGAAGTGGACCTAGGTCGGGGCCTGTTGACTGATCGTTGTTGTTGCTGTCGCAGCGTCGCCTGCAAAGTCGACATCTGCTTTTGAAGAGACCTTAGAGATTTGTCGTAATGCTCTCTAAGAGCTCTGAAGTCGTCCTCCCTGGATGTCGTGGCCTGCTGAGGGTCGCTTATCTTGTTTATTGAGATAGATTTTCGAGTTGTTAGGTAAAATGCATGAGCAAAACGAAAAAAAGGCCATAACATGTTAAAAAAGGCGATAATCAGGAATATACACGGAAAAGGCAAAAAGGCAGACACTAGGCATTTGCCTAGAAATCCGCCCTCTATTTATTAATTATGAGTTATTACATATAAATATTTTCTCATAAAAATCTCTTCTATATATATGTATAATGTAAAATAAAATAAATCTTGTATGTTGAAGGAAGTTTGGTAAATAAATAAATAAAATTAAATAAAAAACAATAATATTGCGATATTTTCAAAGGTTTCAAATTAAGGTATACCTTAAAAATAATACTATGAACTTGTTTTGTAGTAATATATAAAAAATAGCAAAACAAACTTTCTGATGATGATGATTTATTGTTCTGATAAAAATAGAAATGAATTAATGATTAGTGACATTATGTTGGCAGGATGAATTATCAATAATTTAATTTCGCTTCAGCTCGTCCAAAATTCGCCCCAGCTCCCACAGCACTTGTTTTGTTTTCGCCAGTTCTGAAAAACAAACAAATTTTAATTAGCATCTTTACCGTTTCGACCCAAAAAGTAAAGAACAATATATTTAAAATAACTCACCAAATTCTTCAAAAGTAAGATCCTTGAACGCTTCCATTTTGTCGAGATAATCTTGTAATTGATTTAATTGTCTATACATGTTAAATATGTCTTCGTGGTTTTCAGTGGTATCATTTGATTCGTTCTTAGTAGGTTCTATCGAAATACCGGCTCTTGGATTTTGGATCAATTCGTATTCTGTTTCGTGATTATCTTGCTCGACAGCCGTATTTTTATTACAAATTTCCTCTTTAGTGTTTTCCATTGAATCAGTATTCATATTTGCGTTATACATGCCAGAATTTTTTGAATAATATCGTTGTGATGTCAGGTTTACAACACGGTAAATATTTAATTGAGAGCTACTTTTTAATGCACCATAGAATTGTTTGTTTGTATCTCCTAGAGTTGGCATCCACAACAATTTAGTACACTCACTGATTGAAGTGGACGAACCAATTCCGTTAAGAAACCTACTAGAAAAACTTAAAGGATCAAAGCTGGAACACTTTGCCTCTCCCACGGTATTGTCTGATTGTTGATGTTCTGATTGTTCTGAACTTTTGCAGCTCTTACCTGCTTTATTTGATTTAGTTTCATTGCCTTGAGGAGTTACAATATTTGGCAATTTATTCCAACCGGTGAAGTTTGCTGGTATATCATTAGGGTCACATACCACTAGTCCAGCAGCTTTTGCAGCTTTATTTGCACGTTCTCTTAGACGTTTTTTCTTCCATGCCTCAGGTGGTGGACAGTTCGGTCTTGGTTTAAAATAGTTCATGACATTAGTAAATATCTCTATCAGTAGTTGTTTGGCCCATTTTTGTTGACTAATTGTCTGTTTTCCCATTATTAAAGGTGTGCTGTTACATTGATTCAATGAAGATTTACTTGTTATGTCCCCTTCAGATTTGCACGTCTTCATATTATAAACTGTAGATGAACTAACCTTTTTATGATCATTAACAAATAATTCAGATATGTTTTTGTCGGTATATCCAAAGTTGCTGCAGTCCAATGTCACTCCATCATTTTTTACCCCAAACTTGTGTCGTAAATAAGCTTCATTTAAAGACCTATCAATTTTATGACAATCACTAAATGCATTCGTAGAATTAGATCCAATTTCAGGAAGTATGGGATATTTTGGTTGCAAAGATTTATCCGCCAATTCTAAATGTTTCAATTTGGAACTGCGCCGGTTCAGTTTTTTTAACTTTTTTGCAAGGCAAGTCTGCGATTTAGTAGACTTCGAAAACGATTTTGAATCTATCGTTGGTAAAAAAGTTTCACCAAAAACTCGTTTCAGTGAATAGTTCTTGGGATATCCTTGGTCATATTTATTCCCACTAGCCTTGGATGTTGTTAATGAACATCTTGTAAAATACCTGAACTGTATATTCCTGCAATGCTTACTAGTAGTGCAAAACTTTCTTACTGGTCTAAGGTGTTTTAATGGCCATCTTCCTTCTTTTTTTAGCTGATCGATCCTCCCGCAATCTCTATGTCTAGGCACTTTTATATAATCTTTTGCTCTCATCGGTTTGATTGGTTTGCCAAAGTCTTCACAATGTTGAGTCACAGTTCGTTTTCCCATACCGAGTTTGTTTCTAACGCAATCTTCTTCAATTTGCGTATCAACTGTTTGGATGTTAGGTACAATGGGCTCTAGGACCCTCTTATCTACTTGTACACTATGCATGGAGTGAGGTTGAAGATTATCTAATTTGCACTTGTCAAGCGGACACTGTGAGAGATTTTCACTCAGCTCAGTATCGAGACATTCCGTGAATGCTGGAAAGGGAGCTTTAGGTTTTGGTGCCGCGGGAGGCTCTGGAGGGGGTGGTAATGGCAACTTGTGAGAAAATTTCTTTGGTTTATTTTTGTTTTTATTGTAATCAAATGGTGAATTGTGGTAAGAATAGTATTTAATCCATCTGGGAGTTATTGGGTCTGGGTTAATTGTTACCAGGCATTTCGGGGCTGGAATAAAAAGGAAGCTGCTCTACACTATGAAATCATTATTGAAATCAGTGGATTACAAAATTCATAGACAATAAAAAAAATTAAACAAAATGAAAATTGATGGTAGCATTTCGATTTAAAGGCTATTTTACTACTTTAGTAAACTTGAGACTGGTTAAACTATCCACTAATTTCATAAGAATCAAATAAACCACTGAATTAAATTGAGATCGGTTAAATTTAATAGCGGTTTTATTAATAATGTTATCTTCAATTTTGTTATCTTTAAACGATATTTTTCACGCCACTTGGCCTTTTCTTATTTTAAGAATTTTATTTTCTCACAAGGCGTAGATACATTCTGTTATACTCTAAATCCTTTTGAAATCGTTAAAATTGCAATATTTAATTGAAAGATTTAAAATAATATAGCAGCATTTTTTTACAGTTCAAAATAAGAATTATTTTTAACTGATCTTCGAAAATTACTACAGCTATAACAAAAAACTGAATAAGTTTCCATTATATCATTCCCACAAGTTGCAAGCACCATGAACTAATGCCTTATATTCGAAGTTTGAAGTATTTAAGTTTTTCGTTGTGAAACTGAAATTGTTTGGGATGAGGTGCGTCTAGAAGAAATTATTTATCTTGTTGGATCTTAGATCTTATATCAGACAATTTATTGAGTGCTTAAACACTAGGGGAGGACGAAATCAATATTGACGATAGTAATGTCTTTTGAGAAATTATAGTGTTACATTATTGGGAAAGTTACTGCGATACCTGTATGCATTGTTCTACCAACATATTTGGACCATATACCATATACCAACTAATTGGAAAAACTTTCTAAAACCGGTTCACATGCCACTTTTAGCTTTTAAATCTCAAAGATACGTTGATGAATCATTACGCTTTATAACAAAACTGAAAAATACTAAAACTATGCAAACGTACAAACCACGATTTGTTCAGTTCTATTTTGCGATAAGAAAAAAGTTGTTTTAATTTGGAAAATAGATTGATAATTAAAAAATATTGGGTCTGCAACTTTTTACTTATCTGAACCTTGCCGTTTCAAAATACTCACCACTTCTTATAAATTTATATTCCGGAATCTCCAACACAGCGGGTTGACGTGATGTCTCTCTGGATGGTAATTTTCCACCTAAAAATAAAAATGAAAAATAAAGTTTAATAAATAAGGAGAGAATTTTTTTAATTCGTGGTTGGCCATAAAAAGCTAATTGTGAATATGTAATATGTTATATTATTCACCTATATTTTGAACTCAAAGTAGCGGTTGGACGCAACTTGAAAATAAAAAAATAACGACCTTATTAAAGTGTAACTGTGAGGATTAAAATTAAAATTATTTCCTTTTTAAAATTTGCAACTGTTTGATAGTGAAATCACCAAAACTAATTTCTGTTATATATAATTCGCTCAAAACAAATCTGATATGACGTCAGTCATGAAGAGGCGAACACTGTTGTTGAGGTTTTCAAAAGGTAATGAGATCGAATCTGCTGCACTTCAATGACGTCCCCTTACCTTTTTGGCACATTAAATACACATGTATTCAGTATAATCCACTCACAAATACGTTCTCAAAAAGAGGGTTGATAAACTGAACAGCCTTTACGATTATATTTAATGTAAATTAAAGAGCTAAAACCACCAACATATAAAGATACCGACAATACCGCTCACTATCGCCAACTGAAATGAATCTGTATATAACAGTGATTTGCCTATGGCTCCCTATAGTTGATACATATATGACGTCAATCGGGTCACATGATACATTTGTTTTGAATGAACTATACCTGATTGAAATTTATGTAGGTACTTACCATATTTTGACTGCGTCACATACGCATGTACTAAGGTGCCATAGTGTTTCTTTTCTTGTCTGATGTTTCCTTGTTCCGGAACTTGGCATAATTTCTTATCCTTTGTCGGTTTAAATCCATATTTCTGACTGCACGTAGTGCAGTGTGACTTACGGTCGAAAGCAACCTCTTCTGGATTAATTTTTTCAGAATAAGCTGGATAGGGTGAAGCTTGTTTTTCACAACAAACAGGAATCCTTTCTGTGCATCTGTTTGACTCACATGGCGTACTCATACAGTGGTCATATTTAGGTAAATAACACGGGCCTCTGCAGTCTGACGTAGGTTTCACAGGTTTACTAGTTTTATTTTTCTTAGAGGGCAAGTCGTATTTCTGATTCCCCTTGCCATGCCTCATATCAACATTGATGTAAGATCCTTCCTGAAAGTAGGCCCCCTCTTTAAAATTCGAAATGGGTGGTGCTTTACGAAGAGCATGCACATTTTCGGGTTTTATAGTAATATTATTGAAAAATATATCTTCGTAATCCGGTTTAAGAGTGCTGAACTCTTGTCTAGTCGAACAAATCTTTGTTTTCTTCTTTTTTTCCTTTTTCTTTTCAGCTGGTGCAACATAGTACTCCCAACAACCCATATCAGCTCTTGGAGTAGTAATGCAGGGATCAGACGCATAGCACTCGTGAATTTGGTCATCTACACAAACTAAACGTTTAAGACGAGGAGCATCTGTCAAGGGCATATCTACGCAAGGACAATCTTTCGGTTTTAGCGAAGGTAGTTTCTTCGGGGCTACCACAACGCAGCCATCGGCTCGTATATTACAAGAGCAATCTTTAGGTGGTGGGCATATTCGCTCTGGTTCAGGCACATGTAAGTCCAACCTTTTCAACTTTAAAGATTCTTTTAAGGGCGGGGGTTCTACACAAGGGCACTCACGTGCTATCATCGGTGGTAATGGTTTCTTCTCCAACTCCCAACAGTCATCAGCTCGAATACAAGGTTCTGGTTTTGGGCACGGTTTAGGAGGATAACACACATCTTCTGGTTCACAAACCTTTTTCAGTCTTTTCAGTGGAACGTCTACCATTGGAGGTGGTGATATGCAATCACATGATTTCGGCTTGTAAGGTTTTAATTCTTTAGGTGCGACTGGGAGATTATCATCTGCTCTAGGGGGACATGGACAGGGATTACATGGACAAACTCTAGGAGGATCTTTGAAGTCAAGCTTCAGTCTTTTCAGCCTGGGATTAACTGTAGGTTGGATATCTTCCACACAGGGACATTTTTTCGCTTCCATGATGGGTAGCTTTTGCTCTTTAATCTCCAAACAGTCATCTGCTCTTGGACATTCCTTTTTCGGAGGACAAGGTGGTGGTTTTGGAGTACAAGGTGGCGGTTTTAGTCTGAGTTTCGATGGTAAAAAACACTTGTTGGGTTCTGGTTCAGGTACACAACTTTTAGGTTCATAAGGACGTGTGTTTTTGGAGTCTAGATATGCCTCGAGCATAGTCGCAGGATCAGAATTCCTAATGACAGTAGAAGAATACGATTTATTACTTGTGTACCTACTATTTCCTAAATTAGATCTATCCTTGGACATCACTGAATGTTGACGCAAGACTTTTTGGGACGGACTTTGAACGTTGGAATTAAGAATACATTCACTTTGATCGGAATATTCATCAATACTCGCCAATGAGTTGTAGGAGTTGTTTTGTTTAATATTGTCGGCGTATGAAAATCCTAAAGGTGTGCGAAATGTCATCCGATTTTTTGTAGTTTTACTTCGTTCAGTCAAATCCATTTTGCCTTCCTTGCTAGTTAATTCTGGGTGAACATGAGATTCTATCAACTTCTGTTTGCATTTCTTGGCTGTATCAACTACTCCTAATTGTTGGTATTTATAGTCTTCTGGTTGTAATTCCAGTGCTTCTTTTCCCGATGGTAATTTGTCTAACAATTTATGAATATTACTAGCATTTCTTGCACGTCTATGTTCAGTCAAGTCCTCCCTAAGATGATATTCATCTGTGTTTTTAAAATCTGTAACACCTCTGCTTAGTTCGAGTTGAATGCTGATATCGGTAGGAAGTTTAATATTTATCGTCTTATTATTTCTAATTGTATGGATAATGTAGGGATTCTCTTTTTCACCAAAAGGCGTCAGTTGTGACGGTTGTAAGTGGTACAATAGGTCTTGTTGGCCTTTGTCGATTTTATCTAAGTATTCGCGAACGTTGAAAAGAAAATCTCTAGCATCTTTCCTTGGCCTGGCTGCTTCTAATTCATATTGGTCAGACGACTCGTACTCGTACGGTTTTGCGTCTTCTATGCTGGTCTTGGATTTTGAGTCATGAGTCTTTAAGTCTAACTTGTCCTTCTTACCACCTATATAATTGTGATGCGAGCAGGTATTCTGAACTGCAAATTAAAGTAATAATGTAGATCTATTTTAATTTTGTCGATTAAGAAAATATTCACAAAATGCCATCAAAACGCATAACAAGGGGATTAACTTTAAGAAATTCGTTTAAAAAATATTGTTTAAGATATTTCAAACATTCCTGAATAAAAAAAATAATTCAGCACTGTTTTACAAAACGATGTCAGGATTTTCATTATTAAGGGTCTGCAGTACAAACTAGAGTGAAAATAAAATTAATCTGTTTGCACTCCAAAACGATCTAACAATCAAAAAGCTACAATGAACAGTAATGTTAAATTACAAAACAATTTAAACATTTCTAAATTGAAAATTTGTATAAATATTGTTTTAAGGAAACTATAAACGACGGGTAATGACTAACTATGCTACATTCGATACGTACCAAATATTGTGGTTCTTACCAGATAATCAGTTTGAATAAAGAAAAAGCACGTGTTACACAATAAGTCACAGGCGATACCGTCTGCTTGTTTGAATCATAAGTAATCGTGGGATTATTACATTTTTTGTCGTAGCTACATGGACGCAATCGCAGTAATCACATCACAATTGCTTAAAATAATATTTCCGCAGCACGTTTTAAGTGAATTCCTAAATAAAAATCGTAACTACGATGTATGCGATATAGTGCGGTAAACCTTTGCAATAAAACAAGTAGAAATCAGTGAAACGTATTTGAAAGCGATTCCGTAAATGTAATTCGTACGATTACGCGCCTCCCTTATCACCAGCCTGCTTTAAACAAAATCCGAATGGTATTTACCACATTTGTCGTACGAGAGTGTGAGCATGGTGTTGCCAATTTCTAAGCAAAGACAAAGGATATGTAGTGAAATGAAGAAAATGCCACGCTACCTACAATCTCTCGTATTTCTCGTATGTAAACCGTGCAATTTTTACAGCATTTACATTGAACAGAATGGCAGTAAATCAGTCAAAAGTATTCAATAACGGACACGTCAATGTGTGTGGTACGATAAGTCACCCACGAGCTTTAAACGAAGAACTGAACTGCTTGCTTTTACCGCATTTATCGTACGATTTTGAGCGTGTGAATGATGATTTCTAAGCAATAACGACAAAGGCTATGTCGTGAAATGGAAAAAAAGCCACGTAACGTACATTCTGCTCGTGTTAATCGTATGTAAACAAACGTACCGTGCAATTTTTACAGCATTTACATTGAACACAATCGCAGTAATCGCATTGCAACTGCGGTAAATACGATTTCTGCATCTCACGCGCATAAATCGGGTAGAAATCGGTACAAAGTATCACCGGCGTGTTTTAAAGGAAAAACTAATGGCATTTAAGGCATTTTTCGTACGATTATGAGCATGGAAGTGCAAATTTCTAGGCTATAAAGGGAAATGATATGTCGGGGCGTAAGAAAGGGTAAATGTAGTGTGCAATTTTATGGCAGACATTAAATACATTTGCAGTAATTGCATTACCGTAAATAAAATTTCCGCATCGCACCTATCGTGGTTTTAGGTACACGCGATAAGTGCGATTCGTTATGAAAGCTCACTGATAAGTAATTTCACTTACCATAACCTCGGCGTACTAGAGCTTGTGATCGGATGTGATAGTTCGTGGTGGACGGCTTCGCTGCCGGATGAGAACAGGATCTGCGGTGAGTCCTTTTCGAAATCTTCCTCGGGGATGTTGAAGGCGACAGCGATGCGACGCGGCAGGCTATTTCCTGAACTGGAAGTTCCTACAAGACGAAACACTCAATTAATATAAGACATATAGGACTTACCCCCTCTTCCTGGCTCTTCTGCGCACCAGTGATACACTTACCGAAGATGCGGCGGTGAAACCGGATAATTTCGTAATAATACTGCGAAACATGTTACCGAAATTTAGAAATTTCAACACTTTGAAGAAGTGAAAAAATCAGTATTGGCACAGGGTTAACCTAGTCACCCAGACTCGGCATCGGTTCGGTTTTTAAATTTAGGCGAGCGCCGCTGATTGGCCAGCGTAAAATCAGGTGATTTGTGTACAAAGCGCCAGCTGGATTGGGCTCGAAAGTACAGGGAGAGTTAAATGTACATTTTGGCGCGAAAAATATCGCAATTTGAAATAATTCCTTTAAAACTCGGACCAAATGAGTGTGAAATGCCTTTTACATTGAAGCAGTGTAGTTTTCTTGTTTTTTAAATATTTTTTGTTCGTCCAATTATTATATCCATCTTAATTATTGTATTATTCGCCCATTACAGTATAGAAAATATACAAAAAAAAATCCATTTGTGGAACAAATCCTTTTTACGATAATTTACGAGATTTAACGAAATTTACGCCCTATTGAGATGCTGAATATTGGCGCTGGTCAAGTGCAGATGACGATTCGTTTTGCTGTAGCTTGAATTATTTAAGTACAAATATATCGAGGTAGTATATTAATGTACCAGAAAAAAAAACGAGAGCAAATTGGTAGAATCTCTTCTCTATTTTCTCTCCTGCGGTAGATATTTTTCTCCCCCAACCTTTCTTTCAGTCTCTCGCCCTTTCTACCCCCACCTCGCTTTCATTCTCTTCTCATCCAATCCTATCAACCTATATATCTATCGCTAATCTCCATAAGCGGTATCAGCTATGCCACGCTTTTTGGGGAAATCAAAAAACAGAAACATTCTTACTCACGCTATACAATATAACAATGTGGCTATACAAAAACCAACAACTAATACTTTTATTATTGTTCGAGTCAATGATTCACCTCCTAAAGCACCGTTTCACTACTATAGTCAAATCATCAATTCGCTTTCACCCAGATCACTCCCGAGCCAAACAACACTAATTCCGAGTAAACCAGAGGGACATGCTCTTGTAGAACACTCGCTCGCTCCAGTAGGAAAAAGTAATATTGCTATAGGCGTCTAGTATCAAACATGGTCCAGAAGCGACGAACTCCCTAGCGAAACCCTTCATAACACCCATAGATTGTTCTGGGATGTCTCAAAGGAGACACCTGGCACGTCCAATGTCTAGAAGGAACTTACACTCTGCTCTGCCCACTGTGCGTGTTTTATAAAGATGAGTTTGGAAATTTGGAAATTCCCATGTCCTCTCAGAACTCATGTAGTTTGGTAAGAGAAGTCAAACCTACAGGTACAGAGACTAATGGCAAAAGTAACATTCACTGCTGAACGCTATATGTAGCTATATATATTTACTCTATCAGCGTCTTCGAATCTAACAAGCATAGCATAAACTTAAACATAGAAGCAAATCTCACACGCTATAACACAAATCGTGAGACGCTTCGCACACACACTTCTACGGTTCGTTGGAACCATTCTACTTTAGAATTATTAAGATCAATAAGGGAGAGAAGCACCATAGTTGACATCGAGGGAGTTTAATGAAATATATGACTGTTTATAAATCACTTATTGTTTTACTTTTTGTCCCCCTTTGATGGATCCACTGGGTGGACTTGTACTAGGTGGGCCAAATTGAGTTCCATGAAACAAAAATATTTTTTTAATTGAAGGAAAAAGTGTTACGTTACAAAGTTTAGAAGCTGGTGATCGAATGTAACTCTTGTAAAGGAATTTGCAGTATCTCATCAGCAATATCCACAATTAAGAACAATAAACACAAAACAGAACTCGGACATTTGCAGTAAACAGACACATCCCATGAAATCTAAACTCATGAGGGTATTATCTCAACAAAAAATCTAAGAAACATTGATATGGTGATATCGTCAGTAGGATTGCTGGAGAGCCTATGTTTGTACAACAGAATGATTAGTGCGGTTGAATGGCAAGACAGTGGGCTAGTTTCCTATGCAATTCACAAAGACGACAAGTGCTTCTAATTGTAAATTGACGAAAAGAAAAAATGTTGTTTTTGGTTGACAACTGTCCAGCAAATCCAGCGATTCCTGGCCTGAGAAGCCTGGTATTTCTACGTCCCACACGATTTCTCTGATACAACCAATGGATCAAGGGATACTTCTAGCTATGAAGTCATATTTTCATAAAAGCCCTGTCCTGAAGATTATCGATAATTTTAATGATGTATATGCCAGTAACAGGGTCCAGCAGTCAAAGATTATCATATTTATCTATTTCTTTAAGGGAAAGACCCCCATTACAGCATTTTAATACTAGCCAAAAAACTACATAAAAGCCACATCAAATAAAACTCAACAAAAAATAGTCTAAACAACTAATAAAATCACAATTTTCTTAGAATAATACACAACATCTACACTAACACTACACTCACATCTAACACTCTACATCTAACACTTTGATGCACCCTTCGATTGACTAATCTAATTCCACATTAGTAAAGATATAAACTAAATTACCTAAATTAACCTCATTACCTCACTCTTAAATGATTAAAAGGAATCACCGAATACATCCAGCCTTTCTTCACTCCCGGATTTTAAACCCTCGACGACCTATCTGTAAAAGAATTTTTGCCATAATTGGTTCTATAAACATTAGTGTCGCTCAAAAGCACGTCCCAGAGGCTTCGTCCGGAAACATGGTAGTTTTCCTACCCAAGCCGGGAAAACTATCATGTGTTGATCAAGGACTTTCGACCAATCCGTCTCTTCTCCTTCATATTGAGACGCTGGAAAGATTGGTCGACAAATACATCTATAATACAACCCTCGCTCTGCGCCCCTTGGCCAGCTCCTAGCATACGTACCAGGAGGGTAGGTCCACAAAGTTACCCCTCCGCCACTTGGTGGCGAGAGCTGAGGAGCAATTGGAACAAAAGGGTTATGCCCTACGGATCTTTATGGACATCGCAGGGGCTTTTGACAGTACCTAAAATAAAACCAGAAGGAGAAAAATGACCACTCGAGAGGTAGAAATCAACCTCTTCGATTGGACTGAAAACGTGCCAAGAGACAGAATACTGGCTGCTACCAATGAGGAATACTACCTGAAAGGACGCCCCATAGGAGGCTGCCCCCAAGGAGGTGTTCTACGACCTCTTCTGTGGTGCCTGGTAGTCAAACTAAAAGAAGCTGGACTCCCGGCATATAGATATGCAGACGGCAGAGCCACTATAGCGGGGGCAAAGCATCTCTCAACCCTCAGGGGCATTATGACGATGGCACTGAAAACTATGGAAAACTAGTGTATGAAGGCGGGACTAACGGTAAACCCGTCAAAGACCACAGCCATAACTTTCACCAGGAAATACAAACCCGAACATATTGACTATTTGACGCTGTGGAATAAGGAAATAAAATTATTTTATATATATATATATATATATATATATATATATATATATATATATATATATATATATATATATAACTCATAACCTGCAATTAAGTTACAGTCACAAGTTTAATTAATACCTAAAATTTAAGAGTAACAAGGAATTTAGAGTCTTGATTTTCACGGTCTATACAGCATAAGCGCCTCATTGTGCTATCAGGAAAACGAACAGGACTTCATAGAGTTATGATACCGAAAATCATTGGAGGTTATGTCAGGTAATTGCTACAATTATAATGCTGTTTGTGTCTGCAAGGATTAAAAGGGGGTTTTATTTGGATTCCCGTGGGACTTCTGTAAGAGAACAATATGCATAAACTGCTCAGGAATATCATCTTCTGAAATCCAAGTTGCGGTGATGTCTACTAGGATAATGTTCTGTAGTATGAAATGTAGAGAGAAAATTAACAACATCTCGGCACTAATGAAGAAAATCAACGAGTTGGAAGTTGAAATCAATAATAATTCAGTCAACATCAGTAAGAAGTTTAGTACACTCGAACAAGGTATGTTAAAAATCGAACAAACCGAAGGGAAAAGTGGTCCAAAGCCGAAGGCTGACGAGCTTCATGTCGCTGATCGTTTCAGTTGGTGTTCCTCGTGTCAAGGGACCTCATATGAGGAATTTGTTGGAATATAATGATCACAAACAGAGAATTATCGTATGATTTATAATGTTAACGAATCTAGTGCAACCGAAGAACAAGTCCGTTAAGAGCTTTCAGCAGGTAACCATTAAAAAATTACTTCGGGTGGAAAAACCTAACCCAAACCCTAATTCGAAGGTTAGGCCCATTAAGTGATTTTAGGCAATGAGGCTGATGTGCTTGATATTCTAAGAAATGAAGCCCAGATAACAGTGGAGGGAGTTCGGATTTGTCGGGATTTAACAAACAGAGACCACTTAAATGCACTTCAAGCGGCTCTCAAATACCATAAAGAAAACAAATCATTCAAAGAACTAATACGAGAAAACTACGAGAAAACTACGAGAAGCCCCTTCACTCCAAGTTCGTGTTCTACAGAAATGTTAAGTCTGTTATCAGAACATTGGAGGTATGCAGACTAAGTTATCCGAATTCAAGTGTGCTGTTCTTGCATCAATTTACGACATCATATTGATAACTGAGACTTGGTTAACTACAGACTTCTCAGATAGTGAATTGGGTCTTGAGGGCTGTGATGCGTTTCATGTTGATAGATGTGCTCATCGGAATGATGTCCAGGAAGGAGGTGGAGTGTTCATAGCTTTTAAAAAAGGTAAACCTTCCAAACTTTAGTCAGTCAGTGTGAACAAGTTTTCATTTCAGTAGAGATTGGCAATCGTAGATTACTTATAGGGTGTGTGTACATTCTCCCTCGGTCTGATATCGGGATATATGAGAATCATTGTTCAGTAATGAATTATTTAATGGACAACAATAAGTTTACAGACGATATTATATGTGGGGACTATCACATTTCAGCAGCTACGTGGTTTAATGGTGATATGGGGGTACAAGTCAACTCTACTCACACTCTTATTCATAATCCAAGCACTTACAATTTAATTTGAGTTAATAGCTTGCCAAATGATCGAAGGGTATTCCTCCATCTAATGTTCAGTACCATTCCACATATACAGGCAATCCCGCCCTTGGCTCTACTTTGACCAAACTCCACTCACCATAATGCTATACCTTTCCATGCTGAAGTTATATTTAAATCTTACGGTATAGAAAAACAAGAAATATTTGTATGATTTTAAAAATGCGCATTTTGACAATATTAACGATTTTTTGGCTTATGTAAATTGGTGTTTAAGTTTTGAATAATATGGATATCGATTTAGCGGTCTCATTTTTTTATGAAAAATTGTTCCATGCTGTCAAACTCTTTGTGCCATTAAAATGTTTTAAATCCAGCTCATTTCCAGTGCTGTTTATTACAGAATTGAGACGGTTGGTAATTGAGAAAAGGAAATACCATAAGAAATATAGGGCTTTTAATGATTAGAAAGATTTCAATAATTTAGCAAATTGAGCGCACACTGCAAATGTAGAGTGAATTCTGTTATGAATCCTATTTAAACAATGTTGAAGGGAACATTCCTAGTAATCCTCGATCGTTCTGGAAATATAGCAATAGTTACAGGAAAAATTACGGTCTCCCTAATGTATTATATTACAGGAACGCAACGAGCCATGACCCTAATCAGATAGCCGACCTCTTATCGGAATTCTTCTCGACTGTTTACTATACTCCTAATGTCTATTCCTATTCTATCATATATTTGTACTGTTACGGAACCATTGTCTAACTTATTCAATAAATCTCTTCCGTCTGGATACTTTCCCAAATTATGGAAACATTGATGTGTTAAGCCTATAAACAAATCGGGTTTAAAGGAAAACATCGAAAACTACAGACGGGTTTGTTTAATTCCTGAAATTTCAAAATTGTTCGACTACTTAGTTGCCAGGTTATTATCATGGCATTGTAAACACTTGATTGTTGAGGCTCAACATGGGTTTGTGCAGGGGAGATCTACGACTACTAATTTACTTCCATATCAAAGTTATATATTAAATGAAATGGAAAATGGTTCCCAAGTCCATGCAATTTATACTTATTTTTCTAAAGCTTTCGACAGGGTTAATCATGACTTATTGATTGCTAAGGTCTAAGTATATGGGTTTTCAGGGACTCTTTTAAGATGGGTTAAGAGTTACTTAAATGGGCATACGCAATGTGTTAAATTAGGTAGTGCTATCTCTCGACTTGTTGACACACCCTCAGGAATTCCTCAAGAGTTCCACTCAGGACCACTTATGTTCAATTTGTTTATAAATGATGTAGGTTCTGTTCCAACTGAAGCTCGGTTCTTGCTTTTTGCAGATGATCTTAAATATGAGCTTTTATGTTTGTAAATAAACCGAAGTAGCCAACGAACTGACAGGAAAAGGGACAGCAAAGGAACCAAGTAGTCAATTGGTTGGAATGCCCCTTGCCGAAGCAAAACGAGAATCGAAAATAATCCTTGAACAAGAACAGCTTGCTCGATGGAAGACGAACATTAGCTGGAGGACAAAGAAGTTAATGAAAAAACCTCTCAGAAGAGAGGAGATGTCCTCTGAGCGATTGACCAGAGCAGGCTAAGCAGAGTGCTTGGACTGCTCACTGGACATATCGCACTGAGGGCACACTTCTTCAAACTTAAGCTGGTGGTTGAAAGAAACCTGTCGACTGTGTGACGAAGAAAAAGAGGACAGCATACACATTTTATGTATGTCCAATGCTAGAGGTCCACAGATATCAAATCTGAGCCATATGAATCTAGATCCCAGAGATTGAAACGAAGCAGAGCCGTCAGAACTATTACGGTTTGCTAGGATTAGCAAACTGGAGTGCTGAGGCCCTTGAAACGCAGCAGATACTCACAGAGGATCAACAGATCTAAGTGATGCAGGTGCCAATATTAGACGCCCAACAGCAAAAAAAAAAAGTAGAAAAGCTGGATGTTTTGTATTTTTTACGTGGAACAAAACATTCCACACCATAATAAATGATTTTGTAAAATTCCATCAACACTACCAATATTACTGTCATTGAAAATGTTATCCCAATCACATGATACTATGATATTTGATGCCATTCTAACGATTTACAGTGTCTAGGCCAATCTCACACGATGAACAACTTACAATTGCTTAAACTATGCTGGATTTATCTGAAACAATGTTGACTGTACTATCATCTCAATCTTAGACGACTTCAGCAAAGAAAATATGGGTGAAAGTTATCGTCAATCTCACATAAGATTAGGAGTTTGAACAACATGCCCTTATTGATGATGCCATCGCCATATGCGAAGGACTCTTGTGTTACTTACAAAGAAACTATTCTGCTCTTTTTGAGACGTGCACTTCGCGGTTCTGATGTTCACCTTCTTTCCACTCATGATAGTAGTGTGTGCATTGAGGCACCCATAAATTATCGCTATCAATTACCAGGTTCTGGGATTTTCTTTCCTTCAAACATATCGGTTATTAAACAATCCAGATCGAGGGCGTTTGTGCTGTTTTGCTCGGAATACAACATATAGCCATTTTTTTTGAATATTGCCCCTGAAAATGAAACATTTTTTAGTAAAAGAGGACAGTATTAGGTGTCCTGGGAAAAATAATTTTAACTTAAGGAAACCAATAATTTTTAAGGAAAAAAAAAATAAACTGGGAAATTATGTCAAATTTACCGACTTTCAAAATGCATTATTTAGTGTTCTCATAAGCTATTTTAACGCGCTCAACGCCAATAATGAAATTCGATTTCTCAACTAAACGGTACTATTAAATTTTCACGGAAACAACATTGGAAAATAAGTAAAAGAAAAACGATTAAAAACAAAGACGTTTTCTCCCCATTCCCATGTCCAAATTTTGTCGACAGCTAAGCAAAGAAGAAACTTGGTAGTGGCTAAACGACTGACGTGGTAGCTGCCACTTTCAGTTGAAGATATGTAAGAAGCGATTGTGTAGAAAATAAATGTTTAACGTAAAATTTAATCTCGAAAATGAGACGGAGGTACGAAAAAATAGTGCTAAGTGAGGCAAGAAGTGGAAAAGTGTGTTGTAGGTATAATTATCCAATGTTATTTGAGAAGGTACTGAAAAACCGCACTACAAATATTACATTGGGCTCATAGTGAGGTGAAATTCTGCATCCAATTCACATGATTTAAGTGGCAAATTTTCAGACGATTGGTGAATTTTTCATAGAGCAAATATTGTTAAAGGGGTGCAGGTTACAAGAAAGGTAATACATGAGAAACTCCTTGAGTAAAATAAAGACTGTTAAAAACCTGCTAAACAATGTAACCCTAGCATTTAGGAAAGAATTCGGCACAGCCAACCATTGCTTTGTTTCTAAAAAAAAATCAAGCAAAACCATACAACCTAATCTAATGATGTTTTTCGGGCAATTCCATGCGGTCCACCACCACTTTATATCGCTTTAAAAAACACAAACAAAAAAACTGGCCACCAAACCTAAGCGTGTTTTCCAGGCATATCCGTGTGGTCAACCCTTGTTTTTTATTATTGAAGCTATATGCTTCCAATGGGACGTTCTGGCGGACTGAGTGATCGAAAAAAAAAGATACCAAAAGGCGTTACACACTATATACAGTAATACTTAGTTGTGTTTCTTGTTCTTCCTTCGTATACCCCACTCCCGCGTAAAGTGAGCAGCCGGAGTGGCCGAGAAACATAATATACATATATACTGATAGAAATCAAAATTAAGAAGTCGCCCGTAAAAATTGAAAGTGTGATTCTTCAGCTAGACGCACACATATCCCTGTGACCTGTGGCGGTTTGTTAAATACTTCAATCAATGCCGGCACATAGAATATTTCTAATACGGCCAACCTGACATTGTCGACGCTCTCGACGATCATGCACTATTGAATGTCTCTGTGGAGAACAGAAAATCCAAGTATCGTTCAAATCACTTGCTTGCTTTATAACGTTGATCTGCGAAAACCTCGGTTTACACGTGGCTCTACCACTATCACGATAGAGACCAGATAATTCAATTTTCAATTTAAATCTGTGCAGACCGCAGCCACCACTAGAGAGACAGAGACCAGATAATTAAATATTGAAACAGAATTTCAGTTAACTCACTAGTCTCAAGTTCTCAAACAGTATCCTGTAAATGTTCGGTTTTCTCTGAATGTTCGACATCATCTTCACTCTCTAGGAACTCTAAAATCTCTCATATCACAGGTCAAGGACCACTGCGAAGGCCAAACCCTCAATTTCTCCTTTTCTCCCTTGGTTACAATGTTCATTGCCAGTTTCTTGATTTCCTAGTGATCACTTTCCAAACTTTCTATTACGCCATAAAGCCCCAAGAATTCAGATGCAGTCCTGCTAATGTACATTTGCGAGTCTCAATGCATAATAACAAAATTACCAGGTTGAAACTCAACTTTCTCTTTTCTCCTTCGGTTATCCACATTAGGCACCAAATTTTTTCACAACCCATTGTCGGTCCAACTTTCGACTGCGAATAGGAGTCAAGTCTCACAATACATTCCTTAGTAAAGCATGTATCAATGGCGCTGATCCCTCAATTCCCAAAAGAAGTTGCAGTGGAACCATTCCAGTCGATTTTTAGTTAGTGTCATTAAGCACCAATTGAATCTTCCACAACCCATTCGACCATTCTGACTTAGTCTTGGTTTTGATTCTCAACAAGTTTCGAATTGTCCTCATGTAATGTTCAACTTGTCTATTTCCTCTGTGTATATCAGGTATAATGAAATAATAGTCAATCTGTATCCATATCCATAGTATCCATAATAATTCTCTCTAGCGTGCCAAACAGCACCAAAACACTTTATAATTTCTCATGGGTCTCACATGTAGTCAGTCTTCATGGGCATAAGAATGCAGTACTTTGTAAAAGCGTCGATTATAATGATGATGTGCTTATAACCATCATACAAAATCGGTAGTGGACCCTAACAATCCATATGCAAAGTGTGAAAAGGTTCTCCTGGCTCTTCGATTGAATTAATAAATCGTTGTAGAGATCTGGTTCTTGTTTTTTTCACAGCACATAACACATAATGTTTAATATAGCATCTTATAAAACTCATCATCCAGAGAAAACAAAAATGCTTGGCTAAAAATTCATAAGTCTTCTTAATCCCTATGTGACCTTGTTCGTGGTGGAATATGCCTAGCAATCCTAAGCAATTCTGTCTTGGTATGAACCATTGCAGATTCTCAGTTTTATCGCTGTTCACATGTTAATGATACAACATTCCATCCTTCTCCAGATATTGATTAGGATCAAGAGTACCTTCCTCCAGTTTTAATAATAAACCTTAAATTTTCTCATTTCCCCTCCGTTCCATATAGACCCAGTTTTCATGCGAAACTTGCCTAATCGATTCAACAGGATTCTTGCTTAGATATTTAATATGGAGATTGCTACCTTTGCGGCATATGATTTCAAATTCAAAACTTTGTAAATAGATCCACCATAGAGATACTCACAGCACAAGATCCTTTGTGGTAGCAGTATCTTTAAGAACATTAGTCTGTTATTAGTGTTTATATGCTTGCACCACTGCTAGGGTCTCTAACTCGTAGGAGGGATATTTCGCTTCATATTCGGTTGTTCTTCTGCTGAAGTAGGCCACAACTTTCGATTGATTTCCATGATTCTGTATCAACATTGTTCCATAACCGACATTAGTGGCATCCGTGTAATTCAGTTAACATTTCTGGATCATAAACCACCAGAAGTGGTCTAGACGTCAGATACTCGACGACATATTGTCTCGCTTTTTCCTGTTCTTGTTCCTTATTTATATGGTACGTTTTGTTTCATTAACTTACTTATACAAGCTGTTTTACTAGCAAATTCCGGAACAAACTTTTGAAAATAACTCACTAAGCCCATGAACGATCTGTCGTACTTGTCTCAGGTTGCTTGGAAGAGGAGCATCGAGCAGGGTTGGGATTTTTGTTTTGCCTGGCCTTATTCTTCAGATGAGATTTCTCTTCAGAGATATTCCACGCAGGGTTATAGAAAACAACATTTTCGAATATTCACTTAGGGCTTAGAATTCCCAGTACTGGTCTTAGAAATTCAAGTCCTTCATTGGGGGTCAAGCTGGGTATTAGGATGTCGTCCAAGGACACCAAAGCAATTGTATCTTTTAAAGTCCCCAACGCCAAATTAATAGCTCAGTGGAAAACAGCCGGAGCATTCGCAAGACCAAATAGCATCCTCAAATACTCGAAATGCCCATCGGGGATTATGAACACAGTTTTCTCAATGGACTCTTCATGTATCAGTATCTGTTTGAATTCGCCATATCCAGGGATGTGAAGAAGCGCCCTTTTCCTAATTTATTCAGTTGATCCTTGATTAATGGTAAAGGGTAGCTATTCATGATCGTGTACCGGTTTAGCTCTCGAAAGTCGACACATAAACGGTATGAGCCATCCTTTTTCTCTTGCGAAAGGAGTTCACTGGGTTTAATAACTTCATTCCGTGCCAAATCGGTCGTTATTTCATGTACGACTTCCCTTCTCGATTGCTGCTAATCGGTATGGGGGACTATTGATGATGATATTCTTTTCCAAGCGAATTTTCAAGCTGACATTGTTAACTGCCCCCCACTTTTACTGCCATTGGTAATCATGTTTGATTTTAATGTTTGTAGTCCACAGCGCAGGACATGTGATCCCTGATGATCAGTAATTGTGACAATAGTTTCGTCCTCGAATAAATCTCGCCCAATGAATACAACATATGCAAGGCAATGATTAGGTACAAACACATACGTAATAGAAGTTGTAATGTTCGAAATTTTTGTGCAGCCAGTAAACTTCTTCATTGCCTGTATGGTAACACTGGTGATTCCTTTCAACATTATACTGCAACAAGTTACATTATATTCAATTAAATTCAAAAACCTGTCTGACATCAAGGAAAGATCAGCGCCGGTATCAAGCAAAGCCAAAAATGTATTTCACTCTACGTAAATCTCGGTAGCACTTGCAAGTTTTAGCGATATGACAAAAATTAATGCTACGACGTTTGTCTATAGCCGCTTTGGTGAAGCAGTTCGAAACACTATGCCCTCGTTTAGCACAAAAACTACAATTATCTTCAGCATGTGATGAACAAGAACATTCAATTGGTCTGCTTGAAGAAGCGACGTCAATTGCAGGCTTAAATTTCTTTATATGACAATTAGCCTGTACGTGACCTAGTTCACTACACCGAAAACATTTCTTAGAATTTCGTTCAGATGAACTCCTGTTAAACGAACCTTTTCCCTTAACCCGAAGAATGTTATCATTCATTGGTGGATTAACATCTATTAAGCCAGGTCATCCATTTCATAAGTCCGTATTCTTTATAGCACTATATTTTACTGCTAATTTATAACGCCAAAAACGATTTTATTGTTCAACTCCCTACCGAGATAAAGGGGATAATGTGGCTTAATACTTAAGTCATATTACCCATACCTATATCTCCGGAACCAATGAAGATGTAAACGTTTACCAAACATCATATTTTATCGCTAATTTATTGCTGGCGATATAGGCAAATTGCGATTTCCCAAAACCTCACCTTCAACCCCTAGCAGATTTCTCATCCCCAGAAATATCTCGGAAGATATTTTCTTTGCAAACAAAAGCATGGATCCATTCAATACCATAAACAATGCCATGACGAATTGCCGCTTCGTCGTGTATGAATTTTCAAGTACAAATGAAGATACAGAACCTTAAAAGAAGTTAAATTTTCAATTGGATAATTATGCAAAGTCAAATTGGCAATGTTGAAGAAGAAAATCGAATGGCTTAGACGAATGCACATTTTATCCATTATTACTAATGTAATGCAATGATAATTAAGTTATCCATGGTTTGGTTTGCAAAGAAAATGTCTTCCGAGGTATTTCAGGAGGGGGGAGGGTTGAGAAATCTGCTAGGGGTTGAAGGGGTGATTTTGGGAAATCGCAATTCCTCTATATCGTCAGCAATAAATTAGCTATAGAATATGACGTTTGATAAATGTTTGCATCTTTATTGTTTCCGGAGATATAGGTTAGGGTGACATGACTTAAGTATTAAGCCACATTATCCCCTTTATCTCGGAAAGGGGTAGAGCAATAAAATCGTTTTTGGCGTAATAAATTAGCAATAAAATATAGTGCTATAAAGAATGCGGACTTATGAAATGGATAATCTGGCTTAGTAGACGTGATGATCGGTTTCGTAAAAGAAGGTAAAAATGTTAGAAGTTCCGGTATAGTTCCACAATTAACATTCATCGCCACATTCCGGGTATCAAGCTAAGAAATACCATAAATTACTAATTCTACCAAGTCCTTTTGGTTCCAATTTGCACGAAGTTCTTGAGCATAGTCGATTTTTCATGAACGTATATCTCGTAAGTGTTTATGGACGAATTGTTATAAGTTGTCGCCTCTTCTAGTAGGCGTCCTGGATATCCCTCGACAAACTCACGAAGAAAAGTAGTTCAATTACGTATATCCAGGTTCCAATGATAGTACGATCTCTTTGGCTCGTTCAACAAAAAAATCGACCAACCATGGACACAAGCTGAGTATCTGACCATCCCATATCAATCGTAATAATTTCAACAGCACTCACCCACTTGTGGGACTCGTTGAATTCGGGACGAAAATATGGCAAATGTACCTGTTCTGGGCACCTATTCCTGAATTTCCCTAGGTAATTACAATTACCCACATTCAGGAATAGGTGCCCTGGAGACTTCTGGACTTGCAACACCTTTCCCATTCCATCACCAAAGCTTCAGCCGGATTATCGCCGTCCGCCATCTTCTCGTCGATTACCAGCCGATTTAAACGAATTTGAGCGCAATTCACCTTCTCGTCGATTATCCTCTGAATTAAAAACAACTAAGCACAATTCACAAACGGTTTGAGTTCATCCTGCTCTTGACGTTACGAATCTAAATTAAAAGTCGCCCGTAAACATACAGGTTTATTATTCCAGTTTTACACGCGAACGGCCGTTTTGTCCGAGCACACTGATCACGAGGGTGTGTCTGCCGTCCCTTCACACATTACAGGTCGTTCTCTCTTCTCGACTTTATGTCGGTGTAATTCCCCGGCTAGACGGCTAGATGAACACGTGTACCTGTGACCTGCCGGCGGTTCGTCAAATACTTCCGTCAGTGTCGGCACGTAGAATATTTCTAACAATACAGTATATATTCGTAATACCTCAAGTGTAGCAATGACGATCTATTTATTTATCATTTAATTATAATGATATAAAATAGGGTAAACATTTTTCTTACTGAACTGTGATCTCAAAAATGGCAATTTTTTAGTAAAAGAGGACAGTATTAGAGTGCTGGAAAAATAATTTTAAATTTAGGAAACCAGTAGTTTTTGAGAAAAAAAATAAAATGTGAGAAATTTTGGCAAATTTGCCGATTTTCAAAGTGAAATTTTAAAATTTTCGTATATTATTCTCATGGGTTAAACGATAATAATAAAGTTTGATTATCCAACTTTACGCCGACATTCAAATTTCGTGAAAAGAGTGTGAAGAAATAAGTGGAAAACTGTTTATAAACGGCGCGGTTTTCGCGCCTTCGCCATTTTGAAATTTTAAATGCGGTTGTGCTTAGCGCAGATATGGTAGTGGTTAAGCGACCATCGTCACGGATGTTGCATAAGTGTAAGAAACGTTATGAGTAATTAAATAGAATTTAAAAGAATTATTCGAAAAATATGCTAATCTTTACTTGTTGGTAGCCTGGTGGGGGTAACGGATGGAGTGTATGATATAATGAAAGTGGTATTAGTTTAACGAAACGTCGATTCTATTGGAAATGCACAAAACAACAACGTAATCTCACTATTCTAAGTATTTACAATACTTCTTTAATAGTAGGGGAGCCCAAGCGGGGATTTTGGGTTTTACTTAAGCGCGACAGAAAAACATAAGGAAAGAAGCCTTGCACCCTGTTATGAACCACCATCATATATGAACCCTTAATGTAAAGGGGTGCGTCTAGGGCAGCCGATCAGATTAGTAAAAAAAAAACGACCCTTGAATTAACTCGAGCTCGTCAGATTAACACAAGGTAAGTTGATTACATGCAGAAAAGTGTAGATTTCAATATTCTGACGATTTGACCATGACGTAAGAAAATAAGCGAGTCACGAGTTTGCAAAAAAAAACGTCACCTGGAAGTATTCGAGCGCGGTTAAATTTTTTTTCATTTTGAAGGAAATCATGTAAGAATTACGGATATAATATAATCTGCCGGTTTCTTTGCGGTAAAAGAGCTAAAATTATCAATAATTAGAGCTACGGCAACATGTATTACGAACGCAATACAGTGCGTGCTTATGGAGAAATGCCCACTATCGAACTGCCACTGAGATGTCACCAACAGATTTCGGGTGGAAAAATGTGGATGGCAAGTTGGAGATGACTTGGTTTGTTGGGAATCAACTACCAGAAGCATATAAAGATATCGTCATAACACCTGACATTTTAGGGGATACTCCGGATTCAGGTATGTTTTCTTTTTAATACACTACTAATATCACGAAATAAATGCAATATTGTCAAGTATCATAACCATTTCTGATTACAGATATGCAAGATGTAGATGATGAAATTAATTCGAACTCCGAACATGAGGATGATTCATCTGATGATGAAGATTAAAAAAATCCTGCTTCCTTTTACCATTAAACTATTTTCTTATAAATGAATGGTGAAGGTTTACACATATATTTATATATTTTATATATTATTTTCTGTTTGTTGTAATTCCATTGAGTAATGAAAAAAAAAAATAAAAATTATTTTTTAAACTATCAGAACAATGGAATTTCTCTACATAATTGTCAGATTTTAGGTCAGCACAACAAGGACATCAAGCTGAAACGTCTGTATAAAAATCTGACGAGCTTGAGTATTTCAAGGTCACGATTTTTTTTTACATGGTTAAAAATCGGCCGTGAGTTCTGGTCGCGTCCAAATCGTCAGTCTTTTGAAAATAATACCTTTTACAGTTCACTTGAAATTCCTTTTGAATATCTGATACGCTCGAATAAATTCTTTTTTTTTAATTTTCAACCCCGTCATACGGCCACCCCCACCTTGTAAGCCGGCAGATAAATATTTTTTCGTTATCAGAAGCACGTAGGGCGTATACGATATTAATGTCTGACGCGCTCTAGTATTTCTATGTAACAATTTTTTTTAACATTTTTGAAAATTTGTACACACTTACCCCCGCAGTGAAAGTGCATATATCATATAAACTTGTTTTCTTTTTAGTATCTAAGCTTCACAATTTAATAGGTTCCCGCAACGCTTGAATAACTTCCCATATAGCCTCTTGGGCTCCCCTACTATAAGTCATTTCTGTCCCAAAAATATCTAGGTAATACGATATCGAAGAATTTAGTGTGTCGGGTGGGATACAAAGGAGAAACTTGGAATGGCTTGCGAGAGGCCATGGATAAACTTTAAGCAGCAGATGTTCCGTTGCTAAATGACACGAATATTTTTGACCCAAAACGCGCGATTACACAAATTCTATATAACGTTTCTATAAATACAAACAGAACCAAACTTCCTAACCTTACAGTTCTTTCCGGAGGATTCTGTACAGGAACTGATATTTGCCGAACTTGAACTCGCCGAGATGTTTTAAATGATACAAGAAGGCTGTAGCCATCAATACACATTATATGTATGGTGGGTTGCATTTAATTCATTCACTTGCAAATAATGAGCTATTCGTTGTAAATATATGAGTACAATGTATTTCAAGAAAACTATGGCGTACCCCAAAGCCATCATTCATTTGAAAAGTATTTTAAAAGAATCAAACGAGTGAAAAGGGTAAATCTGAACGCTAAGCAGGGAGTTGCAATGTGTTCCCTTCGGTGGATTAACCACTACCAATTAAGTGTCGACGTCATGTTGCTATTTTGATGTTCCATGTTAAATGAATAAAAAAATCTAATGAAAATGGACATGTCCACAGAAATTTGTTAATTTATATGTGGTATTGTGAAACATCGTGTGAAAATTAGTGCCACATATGGCACATACGGGGACTCTGCACCGTCGATTTCAATGGTTACAAAGTGGTTTACGGAGTACAGTTGTGGCCGTACTAGGACAAGTGACGCTGGACGTTCAGGTCGCCCAAAAGAAGTCGTTATGCCTGAAAGCATCGATAAAAACCGTGGAATGATAATGGACAATCGAAGATTGAAAGTGCGTGAGTTGGCTGAGGCTGTAGGCATCTCAACTGAGCAAGTGCATCATATTTTGCATGAATATTTGAACATGAGAAAGCTGTCTGCGCGATGGGTGCCACGATTGCCCACGATCGACCATAAACACAGCCGTGTGACCTTTTCAAAGGAGTGTTTGAGGATGTTTAGCCGTAATCCAAACAAGTTTTTGCGCCGATACATCACCGTAGATGAGACATGGATCTATCATACTACACCAGAGACCAAGCAACAATCAAAACAGTGGATTTCTACGGGTGAACGTGCACTGAAAAAGGCTAAAATGGGTCTGTCGGCCAACAAAGTTATGACCACAGTTTTAGTTATGACCACCGCCAAATACTATCCACAACTGTTGGACAGATTTGACACTATTTTCAAGCAGAAACGACCGCATTTAGAGAAGAAGAAAGTATTGTTTCATCAGGACAATGCTCGAGTGCATACGTGTGTAGTCACCATGGCAAAATTCCATCAATTGGGTTACGAACTGCTGCCTCATGCACCATATTCTCCAGATTTAGCCCCATCCGTCTATTTCCTGTTTCCAAACCTAAAGAAATGGTTGGGTGGTAAGAGATTTGAATCGAATGAATAGGTCATCATTGAAATAGAGGCTTATTTCGAGAGTCTTGAGAAATATTATTATTTAGAAGGAATAAAAAAATTAGAAACTCGGGTATGTATCGAGTTGAAAGGAGATGATGTAGAAATATAAAATGATTTTTTTCCGAAAAAACGATGTTTTCCTTTAAGTGACGGACTTATCAAACCACCCTCGTATATTAACACGCCAACTATTTATCGTATGGATAAAGATCTCCAGCGTATAAATTGCTAAATAACAAAACCCGATTTGGTTAGAATTTAGTGAATAGTTTCCCCGTGAACTTTAAAAAAGTAAAAAGACAACTTTTAAACGAAGCAGTATTTTTCAAAACCGAAAAAAAAACAGACAAATAATTCAATAAAGTAGGATTTTTTTCAAAAAGAAAAAAAAGGCAAAATTGGAATAATGGAGAAAATAGACTATATAGAATAAAAACCAGGCTAACCATAAGGCAGACCTTAAAGGAACATGCTTGAAAGGAAACAAATGATCCAAATAAATTAGAAAATGAAGGACTTTCAGTAATCTAGAGTTAGATCAGACCACGTATAACCTAGCACAAAAATGAGTCAAATCTATTAGACACAAAAACTAAGAAGTTAAAAGCAATGAGCGTAACTATGGAAATGCATTATAAAGTGTTCCTAAAAATGCAAATCAAAATGTTCTATGGATGGAGTAGTTACATATATACAGGAAATGGATTATCCAGAAGTATATCAAATAGATCTTAAAATAGTACTGAAGAAAGCTAAAAACTGGAAAGTATCCCGGCCTGATGGAATCCAAAAATTCTAGTTAGTCTTTTGATAAATGAACCACTGGTGGATTGTTTTGTTATGATTTTGCAAGATTCAAAAAGTATACCGGAATTCAGAATTCAGTAATTCGGAATTCATTTTCAAAAAGAGATCAAACGGACCTATGTAAGTATGTATAACGACTAACTGCATGACTGTCACGATATATAAAATTTCAAGAACAGTGATCAATAATTTCAAGCACAAACTCTGAAAGAAACGGCATATTTTCATCTAAACTGAAAGGCTCTACAAGAGTAAAGTATGCTTGAAAAGTCAATTTCAAAAAACACAAACTCAATCATGTAAGTGACTCAATTCGTAATATAGAAAGTATCTAGAAAAACAACGAGGCATTAACCAGATAGACATAGTTCTAGATTCCATAATGTGGAATATCTTAAGTGAAGAAGTGCTTCAGACCTCAATGCCTCGAGGACTATAATTCTTCGGATACACTAATGATATAATGCCCTTTAAGGGGCATTTATTAAAATCTCTAAACCAAGACAAATAACGAAAGTATGGTCTTTCCACGATGAGTTCGCAACGGCTCTGTTATCATGTTGATCACAGAGATATATTTAACAATTATAACTAATTTTTCGCACTACTATATTTTCGAATTGTATCCTAATATTACATTGCCTGGTATAAATGGTATTCGGTATTCAGTTTTCGAATAACGAATTACTACACAAATTATTAAAAATCTACAATGTGGAATTACCGTCAAATTAGGGTGATGAAGGAATTTAATCACATTCTGGCAACAACGCGAAACAAGGTATGCATGAGAAAAAGAGAGAATTATGTATATGAATATGAAGGTATTCGTTGTTCGAAAACTCTGAATACCGAATACCATTTATATACTTGGCAATTTAATATTAGAATGCAATTCGAATATATAGTGGAAAGAAAAATTAGTTATAATTGTTAAATACATCTCTATGATCAAGATGACAACAGCACCTTTGCAAATTTAGTTGAAAGACCGTACTTGGGGAAGCGCCATAGTATCCAGCAATAATTCATCAAAATATTGAGTCTAACACTAAGGTGATTAAAAAGTTTACACCGTAACACAAATAATTGCCAAACCCCACACTGGAGAACCCAATAATTTGTACTTTACTGTGACACACCGTATCTCAGATACAACATATCTAAAATCACTGACCGCACATTGTCGTCATCAATAAAACTGATAAAAACGCCCTCTCATCGGCGTCGCTGTCTCACTCTCAAACTTCGAGCAGGCAACGAAAAGATAAATAAATATGAAGAGCTTGTACCGAATTTAACAATATGGAAGTTCTCGAAAGTACAATTATACCTATTGTAATATCGATGAAAGAAGTGCTTTTTATCATTTTTGAAATAAGCTTCGCCTAGCGTATACCTGCGCGTACTCGTACAAAAACAGCTATTTTGGGATAGGGAGTATTTTCTTCCTAAAAGCTACTCCAACCGGTGTTGAGAGAAACTAAACAAATAGATAGATTCAAAGTAAGTGGATTTGTTTGAAATGATTACTCACAAATTATCAAAATTACAATAATAACATGAAAAACAAAGTAATAAAAATACATTCTAAAAATAAATCTGAAAATTAAACATCCAAATGAAAATGAACAAATTTCTCAAAATAGCCTTTCATAATCCTACGCAGATTCACCAGAAATTACGTTTCAGTTTCCTTGTCTAGAGCAACATTTACTGATTTCGTAACCTTTTGTACAAAACTATAATAACCGGTGGCTTATCTCCGAATATTTGGAATGTACACTGATACTCGACTCGTTTAAGAAAGCACATCGCCTCAGTCCCACACACCGCGTTATCTGATAAAATCGGCCAGTTTCTTAAACAATAATTGTATCCAAACATTTACATAGCAAATTATTGATGATTCCAAGGTTGGGTAGTGAACATCAGACAATTAACTAGTCACATAAGGTAATTTATCGCGCGAAGTTACACTGGAGGAAAGTCCAACATGCATTATAGGATAGAAGATCACGTTATTAAAACTGACGACTTAAAATTCGACCCCACAGGATTAGGAGGGGTGGGAAAAGTGATGTTCGATTATATGAGAAAACACGATCAAAAAACTGCACAGGTAAGTTCTAAATTAATTTGTAAAAAATATAGTTGTCATCGAGCACAATGACCATTTGTTTACTAAACGGAACTTATTAATTATCGTTCTCGTTGTGAGAAACCGCAAAATTAATGTTATATTTTCTACATAAGTTATACGTTTATAATACCTAATAGGGTTTTGTTATTTTCACGAGGGTGTCGTTATTTCTGAAATGTGATAAACAACCTTGTGTTAGTTCAGTTATTAACTAAACTGTAAATGGAAACGATTGCAAGTTCTCGGGGGTAGGTGCATAAAGTTGTAAATGATTGTGTTGTCTTTTATCTTAGAAAGTATTGTGTTATTAAAAGTAATGAAAGAAAACCATGCAGGAGTCTCAAGGAGGATTTCAAGAGTTGTGTGGTGAGGTACAGCTTCAGACAAGTGAGCTATGATGAAGTAACTTGATGCATATTAATTCACTTTTTAAAATCATAGTCTAATATGTTGTTAATATTACTGATGTCGAAGTGTGAGCGATTCTTCAAATACACCATTCTATCGTGTATAATTTGTCTGTATAAGTTCTTTTGGATGCGAATTGTACGGCATTACTTGTTTAATATATGTGTGATATTCTACTCGTGGAAAGATTCGTGCGACAAAATGATTGCCTTGTTAGCGAGGTTAATAATGGAGGAAATTTACATTTTATTGGACGAACGGAACAATAGTTCATGTACCTGTCCGACGGCAGGTAATTTTTAATTCTTAAAAAATAATTAATATACCTACATCAAATTTCCTTGTCATAGCTAGCTAGAAAGAATCACTACACAACTCCTGAAACCATTAAATAGGAGTCCTACATGATTTTCTTTCATTACCATTAATAACACAATATTTTCTAAATTAAAAGAAAATACAACCTTAGATGATCATTTTACTGCTTCAGACTGTAAATGGTCATTTGTGTTTTTTAAATTCTTTTCAAATGTTTAAACTTTGTATATCGGCATTTTATAACTGTGCTTCTATTTTTAAACATAAACATTTAATGTTCACCCAAACTCAAGGTGCTTATTCTAAAAAAAGCATTTAAACAACGTAATCTTTAACTTGATGTTCTCAAATCATTAATATTTCCCAAAATGTTGAGAATTGTTGCACTAACTGTTAGTAATTTTTAAAGCATTCTATCAATTTCGTTTTGCTTTAAAACCCGCTTAAATAAGAAAGCAAACTGGTTTAATTTCTCTTTTCTCTCTTTTTGTAGTTATAATTTTGACTACAAAGTCAACTTTTTCTTTTCAGTTGTGTAAATACCTTATATTTTACTACTTTCACAAATCGCGTAGAAAAGTTGTAACGAAGTAGATTCTTGTAATTTTTTAGCAATCTTGAAATTTTCCAAAAGCGCATCTTTAAACAGAGCAAATTAAGTTAACTATTGAAAATATCATACAAGAAACATGGTATACCAAAGAAATTTTGAATATTACATGCATATTTATTATTTTGCGTCAATATAATGTCTGTAAACTATTCCAATAATCAAATAACTGATCTTGAAATTATTGAGTAATTATGGAAAATATAATCGGCACCGTATTGCTCATAATTGTTTCATATCATAACAAATAAAAAATAACCATACATTACCTTTTATCATTTTATCACATATTGCGAGATTTTCAAATCCCCACAGTATATAAAAGATTGTAACCAGATGATAAAAATAAGTCATTTTATTAGAAACATTTAGACAACTCTCCTGGATTAAGAAACATTTAATTATTACACTTATTGCCATTTAAAACTTTATTAAACATCAATTGACTCTTTGCATCTATTTAAAGCCATGTTATATGTTTTGAATTAAAAATTATAATACATACAGAATATCTAGGCAACCTTGTAATGCAATCCAATTAGTAACATTGTCCGTAATACATTCAACAAACAATATAACCACCAAGTGGAATGTTGTTTAGTCTAAAACTTCCATGCGATATGTTGTCCATAAATTGGTCAGAAATATTTAAGACTACTAGATAAAAGCATATCGATCCTTTTGGATGATTTATTCTGAACGGGCAAAGCAACGACTTTTTCCTAAATATTACGCATAATAAATTTACTTCGATTAAATTTTAGTGATGATTTTTTTTTACCAGTCCAAGCATTTAATCAAACAATTTTTAAAGGTTTTATTTATTCACATTTTTGTTCATCAGATTGACGCTGCTACGGGCGACAGTGATACATTCAGCGATCTCCTACAAAAGTGCATCAGAACAGCTATAGCTTTGAAGCAGAGGGGAGTCCAGAGAGGAGATATAGTCACTGGCTGCTCTGATAACCATCTCAATGCCTGTGTTCCGATAATAGCCTCGTTCTTCATCGGAGCTATCCCATGCTCACTGGACCCAACTCTTTCGCCTTTCGAAATAAATCAACTAATAAATCAAGTGAAACCCAAGATACTTTTTACCATTCCGGAATCTTTAAACGTGACTAAGGAGGCTATTAACAATGCTAACCTAGATACAGAAATAGTTGTTTTTGGTGATACCGCAGAACATACAAGTTTCCAAAATTTGATCACCCCTCAAGATAATGAAGAGTCATTCCAGCCAATTTTTGTTGATAATCCTAAAGAAACTCACGTTATATACTTCAGCAGTGGCACCTCAGGTTTTCCAAAAGGAATATGCTTGAACCATTACTATTATTATACTTCTTCGCCTTTAGTACCCTCAGTGGAAAATCTGAACCTAGATGAAGAACGGAGGATATATGAATTAAATAAAAAGAAGAACGGGTCGTGTTTTCTCAACTATGGATCTTTATACTGGGGATCGTCAGGTCAAGGGATGTTTTTGTCGGCATTAACAGGCGTGGCGAGGTTACTTTGCAAAAGTTTTAATGCCAAAGACTTTTGGCAATTGATTTCGAAACATAGGGTAATACTTTTATTTTTGTGGTTTATCTAATATATAAAGAACCCAATTGCTTCTTTTCAAATTAAAATATTTCATAATTTTTAATAATGAACTCTCCTAATCCCTATTATTTGATGTAAGGGAATATTGCAATAATACAATACTATAAATGCAATGTGTCGGTTTCTTCATCAATTTCCTACATAAAAGCAGAGGTTTGATCAAACGTTATTCAATTTTCAGGTGTCTGGCGCTTTCCTGACTCCATTTCAGGTCACAGAGTTAGTAAAAACTGGAAAACCTGCAGATCTAGACACAACCTGTTTAGTCAGATTAGCAACTGGTGGCGCTGCATTATCCAAAAAATACTTTTTTGCCCTTCAACAACTAATTCCAGAGACAGACATCATTCCTACCTACGCTCAAACAGAAACAGGGATACTAACAGCTTTCCAAATACACAACAAAACCCACAGAGAATACTACAGAAAACATCCAGAAACAGTGGGATTACCAGTCCGTGGAGTGTGGTATAAGGTAGAAAAATAAAAATTTAGACAAGGTGGACATCAATGTATATTTTTCGTTTACGATTTTAGGTTGTGGATCCAGATACTGAAGTACTCTTGGGTCCCAATGAGGAAGGTGAACTGCGTGTCAAAAGTTCAACAATAATGAATGGTTATTACAACAGGGACTCGTCAAATAGATATGATAAGGATGGTTGGTTTAGGACTGGAGATGTAGTGAAATATGACGAAAACTGTTACTTTTATGTGGTCGACCGATTGAAAGAAATGTTGAAGTACAGGGGATGGCATATCCCTCCAGCGATATTGGAATTGGAACTGTCCCAACATCCAGCTGTTAAACAATCAGTTGTAATTGGTAAGATTTCAAATTGCAGTTTACTTAAAAATCAAATATATAAGATTATTTGAACTTTTAAATATTAATAACATGTAAAGTATGAAGAAACTCCGTAGTTCACTAATTATACATTTTTATATTCTTAGGTAAACCACATGAAGAAGACGGAGACCATCCTATGGCAATTGTAGTATTAGAAGAAGATGCTAAAGGCGTAACAACAGCAGAAGACATAGTGAAATATATTGAACAACGAGTTCAAGATAAACAAAGACTTCGAGGTGGAGTTAAATTTGTAGATAGTATACCTATGACACCTTCCGGAAAGGTGAAAAGGAGAGAACTAAGAAGAATGGTCCTAAATGGGGAGATATGATATTTATTTTATTAAGATCATTTATATTAATCAACCAGTACCTAAGGCTTAATAATATATTATTCAGTGGGTGACAACATTGGTTGTTCTCACGTTGGTAACGTTTGCGGTGTTTGACAAATTTCATTAGACCGGTGACCTTTCGACGTGCTGTGACAAACTCTTCTCACAAAATCAAATATTAGTGCAAATAACACCTTACGTAAATACTTAAAATTTTACCAACTTTAAATTATTTATAGTCATTTAGCGTTGCGACAGACTTCCATAGTTTGTCACATGTTTTGTGGACCAGCCAATTGAAATTTGTTAAACTGTACAAAGCTGAATAAATTTTCACGAATTTCACACTATAGCTTTTCTAATTATATTAAATAAATAATAAATATCGATTAAATACTTTAGCTAAATTGCGTGTTTGTGAATAGTTTTGAAATTCCCTGTAAACTGAAGATGTCTTGATAAATACAGTTCTAATTTTCATCGTCACTGGGCAGTAGTCGGTTGGGAAAGCGTTTTCTTAACAGTATGAACAATTAACAAAAAGAAGTGTTAAATATTTGGATATTTTTATTGTTCACGATCTATGAAAAACATCAGTACTATAAAGAAGGATATTTGAAGCCTAATGCAAAAAACGACGACTGGAAATAGAGAAAAACACAGTCTGAACTAATTAACCTGGTAAGTGAAGAGACAGTAAGCACATTGCCGGTATTGATATTGATGATCCCTCTATATGATCGAATCAATTGGGTCAAGTGAAATGTTGAAATGAAAGAATTAATTTGGATATTTATCTTTATTGTAAAAATAAAAGTTTGCTCGCATTCTCAAAGTTAGTCATTTAGTAAACAAATGAAGAAAACACTAAATCTACTGTTTAATGATACTGTTAGTATTTACAGCGGTTGGTTTCAACCAACTGATAGTCATCTTTAGGTTTAAGGGTGCTAAATGTTTCTAATTTTGTTTGTTTAAAGTTTGTTTCTTTTTGTATATTTAGCGCCCTTAAGCTTGATGATGACTACGAGTTAGTTGAATCCGATCGCCACAAACGCTATGAATGTCATTAAATAGTTGGCTGAGATGAAGTGCTTTCTTCTTTTGTTTATTGTAAAAGAATTTTATACCAATTTTTTAAGTCTGTCTATTCGAAAAATAATTACAATGGAACATGACATAGATGTTATGTTCGATCATGTAGCAAAAATGTTTATTATATTAATATTTATCACGCAATCTAGCGCTTGTTGGAATCATTCTATCTTTGAATTGAAGTGAGGCACACTTTAACTTCTGAAAAAAATCCATATGCTTCTATCAGTTAATAAATGGATATTTTCAGTTTTCTTAATAAAATTTGTGAATACAGTTGTAACCAAGTAAGTAAACAGCTCCAAACACATAACTCACATTGAACATTAAATTTCTGACAAACATACTGCGATTTAGAATTACCTTATGCCTGTTCTATTCCAATGTAACGAATCAACTAGAGCTACTTTTAACAGTTTCAATACCTTTTCCAGTGTAAGTTAAAGTGCTTATAGCTGCAAGCCTCATTGCTATAAGTGCTTTTATTTGCTATTACTAATTTAAATGTAGAATGACTCTAATCAATCATAGATAAGAGTGTGCGAATCGTCCACCCTACATGGTTTGTTATTAGTGAATTTTGATTATCCGAACCACTTCACATCAGTTTGGATAATTAACGCTCTACTTCATACTCAGCAGTAGATTTTAAATGAGATAAGTTTCTAAACAAAAAACGTACTCACTAACGCGCAAGAATATTTCTCTTTTTTAAACACACCAGGGAGATCAAATATTATTGAAAATTTTATTTTTCAAATTGATGAGAGCTGATGAGAACCGTTGAAAACAAGCTCTGATATCGGCAAAAGATAAAATGAAAGTACAAACTGTAGCACAAACTTTCAGTAGGAGTGTGCATTTATACATGAACTTCCGGCCATTATGCTTCCAGGGAACTGAGAAAGTTACTAATATATATAAATACAATAATATTTCTAATAATTCATGTCATTTAAAAAAAACATGCAAATAATAACGAAAAGACAGACTTACTTGTTTTCTGAAATGTCTTTCTCAATCCAATCAAACTTATATACCAATTTTCATACGTTTTATATGTGTATATTTACTTCTTCATATTGCTTGAATATATTTAAAAACACAATTCATTCCAAAATAAATTTTATACGTATGAATATTCCATATTTTGTTCTGTAGAAAATGTAGAAAGGCTTATGCAACGGGGACACACAATTGCTGTATGGATCAAGGTGTACATAATATATGTCCCTATAGTTTTGATCTCTCACTTCGATTTCCGTAAATGAGTTCGCATAACATAGTAAACTATAAATCAAAAGCACATCAAATGAAACCCAAATATAAAATACAGATTATATTTTACATCTTATAAATACATATATTGCAGTTTTGTTAATGATTTTCTTAAATATAATCCCATGGGTTCATATTAAAAAAATTAAAAGGCTCAAAACATTTAAAAATCAGATGTACCTATTTAACTTTTACAATTATACTTCTACTTCATATAAATTTTGCACATAATTTCCCTAAAATAGTAATACTACAACACAAGAGGGTCTGTGAACGTTGATTTACCTATAAAATGGTTCTAACATGAAATGGGTGCAAACACTTTCAAAGAACTGTCATATAAATTTAAATAGGCAAAGAAAAGTAGTTGATGAATCATGGACTGTGTTCATTATAATTTGAACTAATATCCAATAAATATTGCGTTCTATTTATTCCATATATTGCTTAGGTTGTCGCTGTCAAGATCAACTATTTTTATGATGAATGATTTAAAATTCAAGTAACTTACACCAACAATGATTTCTGTTGTAAGTAGGTCCATTTTATAGGAAGCGTCACATGAAGTAATACAATTTAATTTTTTTAACTGTGTAAATTGTTGAAAAACGAGACGAAAAACGCCCTTGGTTCTTACTTAGAGTGAGACCAACAAAAAACTTCTAGACATTATGATTACAATTATTAAAACACCAACCCACTTGTGCTAACTAGTACATTTTTCGTCCGCCCTTCTTCATCGTTTTCTTCCACTGACTCGTCTATCTCCGCTTTTATATCGATTTCGACATTTGATAGTATAGTCTGTTCTTTAGTATCTTCTAAATTTCCCATAACCGATTCAAAATCGTGTTTCACAGTAGTTTCTACTAAACTATCAACGGAATCCTTACTAGACGAAAGCTTTCGACGTTTTTTCACCATTTTGGGAATGCTATCCGGCAAATCTGGAAATATAGATGGTATGGCATCTGGACGTAGTTTTAGCCTTTGATACGCCTCCTGCAAATAATGCTCTCTGTATATGAAGACTATTATTTCTACCAGACTGGAAACATAACCAAACAATGGAATACATAAAATAAAGTCTAATTTAAAACTTTGAAATATTCTAAGTCGACTAAACTGATCGTTGAAGTCTGAGGTATAAACTTAGTACGAAACAGATAGTAACTTAACTGTAATTAAGCACCCTCGATAATTATTATTCCAATCTTGAACGCTTTTAGACCTTAAAACATATTTTAATGGAAAATGTGATAGTGATAGTTTTCAATTTTTATGCAGTAACCATCTAAGCACTTAATTGAAGCCATTATGGAAAATCGAATAGAAAGGCAGAGTATAGCAACTACTTCCTCCCCTTTCCCCTATAGAAGAAAACCAGATTTCCCTGGATTCTGAAAGAGTGCGTAGTAGCGCTGTGAAGCTTTCAAAATCCGTAATATATGAGATTTCATTCCGATTCCATAATACACGAGATGAGTTCGAAACTATTATAAAATTCCATTTGCACCTCTTTGTTCATTGTATTTTGGACGAAAAATTATGTTTCCTTATCCACCTCTTCTCAGAGCCTTCACTCACTCCCACTCTTTCATTTTCAACTCGGTAGGTTTTTTCACGTTTTCCATTTATTTTATCACACTTCCAGCACGAAATGTGGGTTACGGTTAACCTGATTCATAGCAGTCCATCCTTGAACCAATTTATTTATTACACTACTCGTACCACTAGTTGACGCTAGTCGATGTCACTAAATAATAATTTATATCAAATCTGATAGAATAGCTAATATACCATTAAGTCTGCAAATGTATACAAATTTAAATTAACGCCCTCCTAAGGTTGAGCAAGTATATTCCCTAATATATATGTAACATAGGAGGAACAAGAAAAAAATTAATCAAAATATTTGGGTCCTTTCATATATGAGAGGAGTTATAAGATTTAGAATTGGAAATTTTAAATTTTCTTGTGGAGCATGTAAACTTCCGTTCTGGTCATTGTGATATGGTAAACTGGAGTACCCATTTCATAAAGCCACGATCTATTTAATCTACATAAAACTATTGAATTTATTAATACCTTTCGTATATCCATAATAAAGTTATTGCTAATACCGATCGATGGATACTGCAGGTTGGCATTAAGCTGCCAATATTTTTAACTAATGTACAAAAAAATGCATCGCGATGTGATATTTCAGGCATATCTTATCGCTAATTTACGATTTTTCAATGGCCCACTTAATTGTATTTCCGAGACCACTCCTACTAAACAAAAACTATCCCGTAATCCTTGAAAATGGTACAATTGTGTGAGAAATTAACTTGTCTATGTGCTGAATGGCAAATGACACAGAAATAGCACCAAAGACGTTTAAACATGACCCTGGTAATGATTTTGCAATTGATGAAGTTATTTAGCTTAACAAAATATCAATATCAAATAAATACTAAAAGCACATGAATTGAACACTGATGTCACACTTCCTAAAAAAAGCAAACAAGATCCACAGCTTTAAATGGAAAATCAAAACACTCGCAGAGACTGAAAAGGGAACAAATATAAAAGACACCGATTAGTGAACGAATATAAAGTGAGGATTGAAAAAATACAATTAAAAATCCAAAGCAATGAAAAAAAAATATAAATCATGGATAAAGAATGATGGATAAAACTATTGGCTGAAGCATATTAATATTAAGCTCCAGAATCCATTCTTTCTCGAAATCAGCATTAGCACTGAAATTATCATTGATTATTAAAATATAGCTCAAAACTATGATCGTCTCATTTGATCAACTTTTATACATTCATTTTGTTTTTAAGTATAAATTTAAGTAAGTCATAAGAAATAACTCAAGGTTAACCTCAGCCAGTTAGCACATTACCTGATATAGTACATCGCAACTATTATGTAACTAAAAATTTATTTTTTGACACGTTATTTGGTGATATTTGAACAAGAACAAAATATTCTTTCCCGCAGACCAAATTTGCAATTCCCGTTACTTGAACATCCCCGGATAATATTAAAGTGATGAAATAAAGTGATACAAATGAATAGAGAAATAGATACCTGAATAAAAATATTACAAGATTTGAATTTATCTCAAGTAAAAAAGTGATGTGGAACAGAATTCTTAGTTACTGCATTATACTGGAAAAAAATCATCAATGATACAAGATAATGGAGTTCATCCATAAACATAAGCATCATTCATTTTCCATTAAAAGTATAAAATCAAAGTCTACTCACAACCATATGCTTTGTGGTCCGCACTCTCAAAATATCATCTTTTTTAAAGTGTTTCCTACATATATAGTCCCTGGGAGTTATCTGTCTGTCCTCTCGACATATTGCCTCCTGCCACTTTCTCAAAAAGTATTCATCATCTGGAACCCTGTAGAGTGAAGCCTTTTCCGTGCATTTTTTATAACCAGTGTAGCAGTGAGGAACAGCACATTTTCTACCCATTTTGCATGAGACCAAATTTCTCCTGAATTATTAGTGTTTTAACGCTTCACACTTTAATAAAACGACTAATGACTCACCTCGTGTAGTTTCCGTGGAACGTGAAAATTTGCACCAGTTGGAATTGGTGGAACCCACCAATGAGTTCTTTTGGCGTTCAGAAATGGTGGAGTGTTCAGACGTAGCCCTGTAAATTACCACTGTGTTACGTTTTTAATCATGGTCCTTTTACAATAATGATCGTACTGCGATTTTATTTATTTCTTACACGACTGTTCGTGAACACAACTATTTTTAATTTTATTGCTACTTCTAGGGGGTTTTTGGAATCCACTATTCAATATTTGCGCTAAAGATATGTAACGGTTGATATTAGGGCTGCTGCTATAGTATTCTAATAATGAGTCTTAATTTTTTCATAACATATTTTCACAATTCAGTGAAAACTCTATAACATACCTCTGTATAATGAAAAACTTTCTATACCATAAGCAGCAGTTGAATATATTCGGTTTCCCATTAAAACCCACTCTCTGTAACAAATTGATTCACTCTCTGTTACGAACAAATTATTTAGTGTCAGAGCAGGTATCTCTTATTATTGCCGAATTGTATTGTTATTGCAGGAAAATTACAGTAAAAACCTCGGTCTTTATGACCATAAGGGACTCGAATGTCATTCGAAAGACAGCATCATACCTACTGCTAACCGTAACATAGCGGTTAGAGGAAGATGTTGCTTTAATTATGACTTGCTCTTTTTACTGTCCATCACTTGGAAGTACAAGAAGATACTGCAGGTTAAAATGACTGGTAACCCTTTTAAAAATTTAGTCAACTTACTGTGAAGTCTAAGGTTGAGAATTTCGCCAAAACGCTGGGTATCAGCCTTCAGACGAATGCCTGAGAAAGTTTAAGCAGCACCACGAAATAAATTATGTAATATTGTATACATTGTGTTGTACAGGGCGAGTCTCTAACTTGGAATAAATTTAATAAATCAAAGACATTGTGAATTGCCCCCTTTTGATATAAGAAATGTTGGCATGTACAAAATTTGGTATATGACGTCATCAACTATTGTTTTAAATGGCAATACTAATTTTTTTATAACTACCCTTACAGGGCATATCAATTTATACATGCGTACCAAATATCAAATTTCTATTCCTTGTCGTTTAAAACATATTTAACAAATATCAACTAATTCGAAAATAAAGAAATCTGATCAACTGATCTATCTGATATCAGCTCAAATAATATATTTCTTCAATAAATGCTCAAAATGTCCATTAACTAACTGACAGTATTCTAAACGGAACTGAAGCTCATTTCGGACATTTCTAATACTTCGGCGGAAATTAGCCTACACTCTTGTCCTATTTCTTGTTGTAACTGCTCAATGTTTCCTGGTTTGATCCTAAAAAGTTTGCTTTTCAAGTACCCCCATGAGAAATGGTCCACTGGTGTTAAATCCGGAGACCTGGGAGGCCATTCTCAAATGTCTCTGTCAAATCTCTAACCAAAGGTCCTCTTCTACCAATCCATCTGCTTGGAAATACATCATCCAGATATTCACGGACAGGTCTTGCAAAAAATGGGGAGGCGTACCGTCTTGTTTAAACCAGATGTTTCTATTCGGGACATCAGCTTCATTCGGATCAGGAAACAGAGTAGCCAAATTCGGAACTAGTTCTTCGTGCAAGAATCTTAAATATTCAGCTCCACTGAGATTTCCTTGGAAGAAAATTGGTACTATTAATCGATCATCAACAATCCCTTCCCAAACCTTGACTTTTTCTTGATGTTGAGTTTGGCCTTCCCACATTCAGTGTGGGTTGTTGTCTGTCCAATAACGACAATTTTGATGATTTACCTCATCATTTAGCGTGTTGATTTTTGCACCCGAATCGCGTCATTTGGATGGCGGATTTTCTGGCAGAATTGAAGAATTAGTGTTATGGACAAGGCTTTTTAGTCGAAGTGAGCAAGAACTTATGTCCCAAAGTGAGAATCCAAGAGAATCATTCACATAAATTTTGTTTATGTTACCTAGCCAACAGTGAATAACTCTTAAGGCCTCTTCTGATGAAAATTAAATTTTAGGGAGAATTTTTATGCCACATTCAATTTGTCAAATTACTGGGGTAGACAATAGTTTTGACGCTGAAATTGAGCATTTTGAAATTGTTCTTTTAACAGAAATATTCATATCTAAGAAAAATGTAATAAATAGGGCTGGAATGTACATTTAGTAGAACATGTTGAGTATTGTTATGTTGATGTGACGTTAGTGAGTGATGTTAGGTTAGTAGAATACTTCTATAGTGAATACTGAATTTTTATTCATCAGTGATATAGTAAATTCTTTCCAGCGAGAAAAATGATTCATTAGGGTCATGTATACGCCACATCTATTTTCCCAAAACCTAATTATGGTACTGAATGGGGTAAAATTTGTTCTTTGTTTGATATTAATTTTCCACATATTTTATATAATTTTTAATAAATGCTACACTGTCATTACTTAACCGAAGCCAAAAAATATAGATCTAGCCTTGTCTATATCATATAATATTTGAGCAAAACTATAGTTGGCTGTCGCGATGTTTTGTGTACAATTTTATTTCCAACAAGAATAATAATAGTAGCCTCATATAGATAAATTTTCAACTTAAAAATTTGGTTAATATAACGATAATCAAACAAAAAAAATATTGTTGCATATTTTGTTGTTTTATTTGTAATAACAGAAATAATTCTGTTCTATGACATATATCCCTTAGATGACCTTATAGGAAATAAAATTAAATGAGACTCCGGATGAAGGAAAAATTCATAATACTTCCAGTCCAACTACCTCAAGTAATACAATCCCTGATATGTAAAATATGATTAATTTGGGGACTGCCTTTGCTTAGGCGATTGATGTTTTAGGACAGGAGCAGTCATGCAGTCACTAAGGAGGATTACTGGCATTTCTTTTCTGAATGCACTCTAGCTATCTTTAGTCCTGCTCCTTTCCAATAAGAAGGTAACAAAGCTGGGCTGTTAGGTATTCAATACTCACTTCGAATACATATAATCCCTCAAGACACCACACACCACACTACACACTGGCACTAGTGCATAGATAAAGGTTTACTAAAGAACCATTATAGAGAAATCAGGAAGGGCTAAGACTTAGAAAGCCGCCACACAATGCGACCTTCAATTTAATTTAACGTTATAACGTTAAATTAATCACGTTAAGTTAATTTAACCTTAAAGTCATAGAGAAATAAGTACCTACTTCTGTTTGGTTAAAGTTAGGTTCACAAAACATATACCTTAGGTTAGGTTCCGACCATTATTAGCACAGAACGTCGGTTTCTGTCTTTCTGAGACCCACGTAACATCCCAATTATTTCTCATGCTCAGACCCTCAGTGTTTTATTCTTGTGATTGTTTTGCTAGTCTAGTATCTCATAGCCTTAATAGGACTATAGTGATATTTTATTTCATTGTATTATGCCGAATAATGTTCTTTGATAAGGTCTCTGTTGTTTGTGTTCTGCCGTGTTAACCTTATCAAATTGGCTTTGTATAATTACGTTCGTGTTGTCATTGAAGTTTTGATAATTGCTCTTTTTTGGTTTTGATATTAAGGGAAGCAGAGAAAACAATCTTATATGTTTTTATTAATCTTCTAATTATGTCGCGCAAACGGGAAGTATCGGTAAGTTCCTACTTAAATATTTCAGTGTCAGAACCCTAGTACTAAACCTTAATATACTGTAGCTCAACACAACTCAACATTTCATGTTACATTATAACTCAATAGGTTCTCATTTTGCTTAACCCTCAAATGGTAAGGTGTGGTTCATACGTGACCCAAGTGGAGCCTGTCCACAATGACCACAATGACACAAGAAGTGTCCAATAAGTTATTTTGTACTCAGGAAGAAACTGAGAGAAAAAGTGATGAAATAATGAGTTTGATAACGAATGGGATAATACTTAGGAAGAAAGATCGTCAGAGGGGGTGAACTGCTTAATTACAATTTGGAAAATACTGGTGTTACCCTAGTTTGTGATACAGACTGTGATGTTGATATATTTTGTGGCCAGTCAGTTGAAAGAACAAGCAAATGAAGCGAATAACTACAAAATATACTGATGTCTTCTGAAAGCATCATTAAGATTGAATATTTTTTTATACCTTGAATTGAATTGAATGAAACTGGGGTGCCTTTCGGCGACACTTAGACTAGAGTCGATTGTGTCATCCCTCGCCGGTTAAGGTCTCAACCTAGTCGCACTTTCCCCATGAAGGTACTAATGCTTCCTAGTGAGAGGTTCCTCGCTTCCTCCGGGAAGATCTTCTCTACCCCGAAGATGGTCCACCTGGCTCCTGCGAGTGCTTCGCAGTCGCACAAGATGTGATAGGAGGTTTCATCTTCCTCCCAACAGAACCTGCACAATGAGTCGTCTTTCAGCCCCATATTGTGCATATGGTAGTTTAGCGTCCAGTGCCCGGTCAGGACCCCGGTTACCGTACGTATGTGTTTCCTGCCTAACATAAGCAGTTCTCTTGCCTTCTTCTGGTCGGGTCCCTCAATGAAGGCCCTCGATTGCCGGAGTCTGTGCTGTTGGCTCCAGTGTTCTCCGAATTCCGCTCTTAGGCGCCTTCTGAAGTGTTCCACTGTAGTCTCTGGTAATTCCACAAGCCGGCTCGGGCCCGGCGAGGAGAGTCTCAGCCCATAGCCGGGCCAATCGATCAGCCCGTTCGTTACCTTCAATGCCGCTATGTCCTGGCACCCATATCAGACGAACTCTGTTTCGCTTTGCTAGCTCCTCCAAGGTTCTCTGACACTCTAAGGTAAGCTTGGATGAGGTTCTGTGTGACCCCAGAGCCTTTAGCGCCCCCTGACTATCAGAGCATATGTCAATGTAAACTGTAAACAGAGTTACAGTAGTTCCTTGACAGATTCTCTTGTGCACAAGCAAGGATGGCGAAGATCTCTGCTTGGAAAGCTGTGCAGTGTGTCCCCAGGGGTATCGTTCTTGATACCCGCGGCTTGACTCCTGCTACTCCTGCCCCGGAGCCATGCTCCGTATGTGATCCGTCCGTGAACCATATCAATCCATGTTCCCTGAATATGTTCTCCAGAGTGTCCCAGTCCTCCCTTCTGGGGATTTCTATGGAATAGTTCTTGTCGAACCTATAAGTAGGTACGCGTCCGTCCCTTAATTCTAGAATGGGGTTCTCTCTGGTTGCACGCCACCAAATAGCGGAGTGTCCCTGATCGATGTTTCCCCCACCCCATGCTCCCCAATCTTGTAGCCTGCCGGCGGCTCTCCCCGCCTCGCTTTCCACCACCAGGTGCAAAGGAGGCAGGTCAAGTAACACCTCCAGGGCCGCAGAAGGGGTTGTTCTCATAGCTCCTGTTATGCTTACGCATGCCAGGCGCTGCATTCTGTCGGCCATACGTCGGTTGATGTCCCGTTGCATTCTGGTCCACCAGACGATTGCCGCATAGGTGAACATGGGTCTCGTGACTGCCTTGTAAAGCCACATCATGACTTCAGGCGCGAGACCCCACTTTTTGCCGATTGCGGCTCTACAAGCCCATAGGGTTGAGGTCGCCCTTTTGGTTTGTCTCTCAATATGGCTGTTCCAGGAGAGCCTAGCATCCAGGGTTACGCCCAGGTACTTAGCTTCCCCGGCCATCCGTATTGGTGTGTCGTTGTAAGTTAGAACCTTCCATTCCAGCTTCTTTTTCTTGGTGAACGGGACCATCACTGTTTTGTCAGGATTAACATCCAGTTTTGTTCTCCGACACCACTTATGTACAGCATTCAGTGCTCTTTGTATGAGCTCCTGTATTGTACTGCTATATTTGCCTTTAGCCAAAATTACAAGGTCATCCGCATAGCCTTGTGCGTATAATCCCCCTATTGAGTTCAGTTGCCTCAGTAAGGAGTCGATGACTAGGCACCACAGAATGGGAGACATGACGCCTCCTTGCGGGCACCCTCTCTGTGCTTTAACGCTGATGGAGGTTTCCCCCATCACCGCTATTACGTTTCGGTGACTAAGCATCGCTCGAATCCAACCTACAAGGGACGGTTCGATTTCGTGCTCAGTTGCCGCTTGTATGATAGCTTCGAGGTTCGTGTTGTTGAACGCCCCCTCTATGTCTATAAAGACACATGCAGCTATCTCCTTACTCGTCAACGACCCTTCCACTTGACTAACCAAAGTGTGCAGGGCCGTTTCGGTGGATTTCGCCTTCTGGTAGGCGTGTTGATTTAGGTGTAAGGGCTTGCGAGTCAGCGCCCCTTCTTACGTAAACATCGACCAGCCTCTCCAATGTCTTTAGGACAAAAGATGTTAGGCTGATCGGTCTGAAATCTTTGGCAGTGGAGTATTTTGCTCGTCCTGCCTTGGGTATAAATACTACTCGGGCTTTCCGCCAGGAGACAGGTAGGTAGCTCCAGGCGATACTCGCCCGAAATAGATTCAACAGGTAGGGTAGGAGTATGTCCTCCCCATTCTGAAGGAGTGCCGGAAAGATGCCATCAGGGCCCGCGCTCTTGTATGGTTCGAAAGAATCGATAGCCCATCTGAGCCGGTCCACGGTGACTACCCTCCTAGCTGTCTCCCAGTCAGGTACAGTGGTTTCCAATCGGACCCCATTTTCCTGCTGATATTCATAGTCAACATTTCCAGGGAAATGCACATTGAGCAGCTCCCGAAGATTTTCCTCCTGGTTGCTTACATAGCCCCCCGAGGATAGCTCCAGGAGTTCTGTTCCTTTTGCAGTGGTTCTGGCTAGCACCTTCTGCAACTTTGCGGCAGCGGGTAGGCTCTATACTGTCACAGAAATCCTTCCAGCTGTCTTTTTTGGCTCTCTTTATAAGAGTCTTGTAGAATTTCTGGGCCGATTTGTGCTTTGCCCAGTCCTCAGATTTTTTTGTCCACATGGCTCTGTTAAAGAGCCTGCGTGTTTCTTTACGTTGCTTTTCCAACTCCCGGTTCCACCATTTGGCTTCCCTGGGATGCTTTAAGCTTTGTAAGGGACAGCTATCCTCGAAGGCCAGGTTCATACCTTCCCTTAGTCTCAATGATAACTTTTCAATGTCGTAGGTCCTTCGGCAGACCTTGGCATCGTTTTTCAGGTTTTCCCTTAGGATGACTCTGTAATGTTCCCAATCCGTTTTCCTTGGGTTGCGAAGGTCCAGACGGTCTTTGACCCCCGTGTAGTCCTTTTAGTCTAAAGAGTATGTATCGATGGTCCGCCAAAGTCGGCTCATCTGATACTCTCCATCCCTCTACCCTTACTCCCATGGTGGCAAGGGTGATGTCTATAACCTCAGCCCTCGCGGCATTCACGAAGGTTGGTCTGTTTCCCCTGTTGTGTATTTCCAGGTTCGTGGTGCTAAGATACTCCAGTAGGCTTACACCACTGTGGTTTGTGCCGCTGCTCCCCCATATTACATGGTGGGAGTTTGCATCGCACCCCACAATGAGTGCAAGGCCCTTCTCCCTGCAGTACTCTTGGAGTTGAACCAGTTCCTTAGATGGCGGTGGTTCTTTCGAGTCATACGGTAGGTATGCCGAGCAGATTACCATGGAGGTTTTGGTTCCTCCCTCCTGGGTAACTTCCAGTTGAACTGCCACCAAATCTCTATGGCAGAAGTTCGGAATCACCCTGGCTCCCGTTTTTCTGGCAGCGAAGCCGCAGGCGCGGGGATTGTCAGTTCCTGCCCTGTAAAAGAGATGCCCTTTATTCAATCCTTTAACATGTCCCGCATAAGCATACGGTTCCTGTAGGAGGTAGAGGTCTGTGTGCCCCATGGACATGCGGCGATCTATTAAGCAGGTCGCCGCTTTGCCATGTTGCAAGTTACTCTGTAAGATGTCTAGCCCTCCAGTCATTGATCGGTCCTGGCGGCTAGCTTAGTTCTGCGTCTCCTGGGTCCCTTTTGGGGACCCCATGGACGCCATTTCTTCGGAGAGGAGAGTTATCTCCCGCTCCATTTCCTCGGGTGTGGGTGGTGCCCTCCCCGGTGGCTGTGGTTCGGCCGGCTTAGTTCTCCGGCTGAACGTCACGTTTCGAAAGCCTGCATAGGCCTTGAAATTCAGGGTTTCTAGTACCTTCGCAGAGGTCCCATCCACCCCCAGGATGAAGAAGGTTTTGCCCTTCTGCTCCCTGCGGTGGTAGACCTTCACACATCTCGGTGCGGAGGCCCTTATTTTGCCTTTTCAGGCGCGCTAGGACGGTCTCGGCTTCATGATTTCCCTCAATCATCGCTCCCGTCTTGACATACCTTGGGACTTCTGCGCCCTGCGCACTTCGCAGTGCCGCGCCGTCCCAGGGCTTAATTTTGCTGATCGCATCCCTCAGCCATTCCACGGTAAACTGGTCCCCACAGAGCATCTTTACGACGCCTCTGGGGTCCCACCTCATCGCCTCACAGCGCGGGAAACTATCATCGGTGACCTGATCGAGGAGCCCCTCAAGGGCCCGCTCTATCAGGTCACTCTGCTCCTTAGTGATCATATCCTCGGGGTAATCCCGAGGCATGACCACAAAGGTCAGGCTTTGGACGGTCGCCGAGCTGTAGCTCGTTTCCGTCTTTACCCTCTTTGTTGGGAGGGCAGGTTGAGTGGGGGTACTTCCCTCCGACCGTTGCCATTTGGGCCCCGGTGTGCGTTGTGTCCCTCCACTCGTAGAAGGGGCAGCAGATCGTGTTTCAGCTCTGCTCTCCTGTTCAGAAGTGCTCTGGGAGAGTTTCCTCTGCCTTCGCGCCTTCCTACGTTGTGCCCCCGAGAGCCTCTTTTTAGGGAGCTCCTCGGTAGCACTGGGTGGTTTTGCTTTATTTAATTTTCCGGTATCCATATCTGATCCCACGAGTACATCGGAAATAAAGGTCCGCCCCCACAGAGCCGTGTTATGGGGGTAAGGCGATTTGGTTATAATGGAAGGTCGCCAGGTATTCCAAGGGCATCGTTCTAGACACTGCTCCCCCAGTGCCATGCAGTCCTCGGCACGATGGCTTACACCTTGATTTGGGGGATCCCTCTCAGTCATCCGGCGCCTGATCCGCCCTCCTTGGAGGGCGCACCCAGCGACGAACTAAGCCCCGCCACCACGTCAAGGTGGGGATCCATTCGGGGTGTTTTTTATACCTTACACAAATGTTATATTTGGTATAGTTACAAATATATGGTAAATTCTAATTAGTTTCTACAATTTATTTATTCTTCCTACTTATATTTCTCTTAAAAAATTGTGTTGGGTCACATTCCACTAAACCATCCATGTATTCTTCTTACAGGCACCTTAACAGGTGAGGGTTATCCGACAGTAACTATTTCACTTGAAAACTTCCCTGCAAAAATAAATATTAAGGCCAACACTCTCCATCAAACTTCACGAGTATCACTTTCTTTGCTACATTCCGTCATTGGTTGAATCACTTCATGTGAAGTGGGCTGAATGTTTCCTTCGATAAGACATCAACTGACATTTTTTCAGGAAACAGGTATTTTAGATTTATCAGTATAGTCCACTCTCAATGGTTTCTATCACATAATAGTTTTTAAAATCAATGTGTTTTAAAAATCGAAGTTTTCGAATGGAAGATTATTCATTACAATCGTAAGTCCTGGTTATTGCTAAAAATGATACTTGCTTCAATAGTTGTTTAAATGATGTTCACACAGCGCAGTGTCAGTACACATTAAGTTGACCTTTTGCTAATTCCACAGTTTATTGCATATAGAAGCAGTTGGTCACTCTGTGTGGAAAAAGAAATTGGAATTCCTTAATGTGAATCACCTCATGGGAAACAAAATTGAGTCATGTAGTAAATATTGTCAGTATTCACATACAGTCAACATATTTTCTACTCTGTTTTTAACATAATTTGCCCAATGACCATCAGCATAAGCAGTTTAAAACTTAATACATGTTTTGTATAATTTAATAAACACTCTTTTTAATAAACTTTTAATAAAATAAATAGATAGTAAAACACTTATCACTTAAAGGCTTATGTATTTTATTTCTTTTTGTGTAACTTTACACACTCAACGACTAATTTTCATGAAATAATTTACAGAAAGAAGAAATTGCAAAGCAATTTCTGTTACCTGAAAGGCAGTCGAAAATCGATACCCTTCTAAAGCAAGATGGACAAGCCTACTGCATTTGCCGATCTTCGGATTCATCTCGTTTTATGATAGCATGTGATTCCTGTGAAGAATGGTAAACTATTTAAAAATGTTATTGCTATAAAACCGACTCACCAAAGAAATGGTTATCTCTTTGAACTGATGAAGGTTATATTTTTTTCAATGAACTTAATTTCCTTTTAATGTGTTTTTATGTGATCACTGTGTTTACCATGATTAATAAATTTTAATATATCACTTTTATTCATTTCACAGGTACCATGGGGATTGCATAAAAATTTCCGAAAAAGAGGCGAAGTGTATAAAACAATACTTTTGCGTAAGGTGCAAAGAGGACGATCCAACATTAGAGACACGTTGGAGAACTAAACGTGAAAGGGAAGATTCTTTGGTGACCTTTGCCAATGCTGAAGATCGTAAAGTGAAAAAAAGGAAAGATCGTGGAGAAAATAAAAATGATAAAAGGATAAAGAAATGTGGGGAGTGTATGGGATGTTACAGGACAGAGGATTGTGGTCGATGTGACGTGTGCACTAGGAAAAATAAACATAGCGCCAATGCATCTCGGATTAAGGAGAGATGTAAACAAAGAATTTGTATAAATTCTCTGGGGGGGTAAATTACAGGAAGATAGAGTTTTCTTTTCTATATTCATGTTTTTCTTAGGGCCAGGAGGAAACGACGAGATTCAAGTTCAGATAGGGACCAGTCTTATAATGAACATTTAAAAACGCACTATCCACGGCAATGCTATGGTCCTAAATGTGTTTCTAGTGCACGGTATGGCTCTAAATATTGTTCAGATCAATGTGGTATGTCTCTAGCAAGAACTCGAATATTGCAAGTTTTACCACAACGTTTGCAAGAGTGGACGCTAAGCCCTTCTGTTGTCGAAGGAATGAATATTAAAGGTGAGATAGGAATGTTGTTCTAATTATGCATCAAAAAGAATAGAAAGTGAAGTTTCTCATTATATTCATATAAGCATATGTACATGTACATTATGGTCTCATTATATTTCTCAACTCATTAGTCTTACCTGAACACTTGTGGTGTAATTTTTGTCATGTGTTTGAATATATTTGATGATAAATTCGCTCCATTTTCATTAATCATGAAATCACTCATTTTGACAACTGCACATCGAAAATTAAGGGTTAAAATGAATACATGATAATGAACTAAATAAATTGGAAATATGATTGTTATTTTTTAGTTTTCTAAATGTCGCAGATAATCTCGGAAGAGATCAGACAATTTGTGTGTAAAATGAAAAGTTTGTAAAGTTGTACATGTTCAAATTGCTTATTTGTATGTGTAAAGTTACACCCATTACGAATTAATCGTATTACCTGAGTAAACAAATCTGCAAATTCCAATATTTAAAGGAATTGGCTAAAGGAAATATGTTTCAACTCTCAAGAAAAAAATAAAAATTAAACTAATGTGTTTATTTAAATGATTACATGTAATACACCAGGCTTTGACAGTGTATGATATTTGTATATCTTTAAAAATAATAACTAAAAATGCTTTGTTAAAAAAATTATATGATATAAGGACGTATGTGAACATATGCATTTTGGTTTCATTAGAATTTTATTAATTAATGTGTAATGTGCGTGTATTAATAACTAATTCTATTTACTTAGAACTGGACCTGATAAGAAAACAACAAATGGAAGTGAAGCAGATCCTCCAAGAATTAGATAAGCGTCATCAAGAACTTGATATGATTATAGAATGTGCTAAAAATGCTGTAGTAGATCCAAACCAAGGAAATGACAATGAAGATGATGCTGAAGTTTCCATGTTTTGTGTTACTTGTGGTCATGAAATACACTCAAGGACGGCAATTAAGCATATGGAGAAGTGTTTCAATAAGTATGAGTCACAAGCTTCCTTTGGTTCTATATTCAAGACACGAATTGAAGGTATGTCTGTTTATTTACTTTTCTATTTATTAACAAGCACTTCTCAACAGAGAAATATTAAAGCAAGGTAGTGAAATTACAGTAAGGTATACTTATGAATGAATGAAACTGGGGTGCCTTCAGGCGACACTTAGACTGGAGTCCATTGTGTCATCCCCCGCCATGTATGTTTCAGCTTAGTCGCACTTTCCCCATAAAGGTACTTATGCTTCCCAGTGAGAGGTTCCTCATTTCTTCCGGGGAGGTCTTATCTACCTTGTAGATTGTCCACCTGGTCCCTGCAAGTGCCTCACAGTCGCACAAGATGTAATAGGAGGTTTCATTTTCCTGTGACAGAACAATGAATCGTCTCAGCCCCATATTATGGATATGGTAGTTCAGCGTCCAGTGCCCGGTCAGAACTCTGGTTAGTGTGTATATTTTTTCCTGCCTAAACTAAACAGTTCTCTTGCGTTCCTCTGGTCGAGTCCTCAATGAAAGCCCTCGATTGTCGAAGATGGTCGTGTTGACTCCAGTGTTCTTCGCAATCCGCTCGTAGGCACCTTCTGAAATTTCCCACTGTAGTCGCCTTGGTAATTCCACAGGCTAGCTCGAGCCAAGCGAAGAGAGTCCCGCCCCTAACCGGCCAGTGGATCTCTTCGTTCGTTCTCTTCAATGCCACTATTTCCTGGTACCCATATCAGGCAAATTCTGTTTCGCTTAGCCAGCTCCTCTAAGGTTCTCTGGCACTCTAGGGTAAGCTTGGATGAGTTTCTGTGTGACCCCAGAACATTTAGCGCCCCCTGACTCTCAGAGCATATGACTATGCTCTGCTTGCGGTAGTTCCTTGTAAGGTTCTCTTGTGCACAGGCAAGGATCGCGAAGATCTCTGCTTGGAAAGTTGTGCAGTGAGTTCCCAGGGGTTCTCGTTTCTGATTTCCGCGGCTTGACTCCTGCGACCCCTGCCCTGGAGCCTTGCTCCATGTGTGACCCATCAGTGAACCAGATAATTCGTTTTCGCTGGTTGCATGCAGCCAAATGGCGGAGTGTCCCTGATTGTTGCTTCCCCCACCCCATGCTCCCCAATCCTGCAGCCTCCAGGCGGCTTTCTCCGTCTCGCTTCCCACCACTAAATGCAAAGGGGGCAGGTCAAGTATCACCTCCAGGGCCACAGAAAGGGTTGTTCTCATCGTTCCTGTTATGCTTATCCATGCCAGACGCTGCATTCTGTCGGCCGTACGTCAGTTGATGTCCCGTTGCAGCACGGTCGACCAGACGATCGCCGCATAGGTGAACATGGGTCTCGTGATTGCCTTATAAAGCCACATCATGACTTCAGGCGCGAGACCCCATTTTTTGACAATAGCGGCTCTACAAGCCCATAGGGATGTGGTCGCACTTTTGGTTTGTCTTTTCAATATGGCTGTTCTATGAGAGCTTAGCATTCAGGATTACGCCCATTTACTTCCCTTCCCTGGCTACCCGTATTGGTGTGGCCGTATTGGTGTGGAGCTTTCCATTCCTCCTTGCTTTTCTTGGTGAACGAGGCCGTCACTGTTTGGTCGCGGTTGACATCCAGTTTTGTTCTCCGACACCACTTGTGTACAGTATTCAGTGCTTTTGTATGAGGTCCTGTATTGTACTGCTATATTTTCCTTTGGCTAAAATTACAAGGTCATCCGCGTACCCGTGTGCGTATATTCCTCCTAGAGAGTTCAGTTTCCTCAGTAAGGAGTGAATGACTAGGCACCATAGAATGGGAAAAATAACTCCCCTCCTGCTGGCACTCCTTTTGTGCCTTAACGCTGATGGATGACGCCCCCCAACGCCGTATAAGGTGATCCGGTGACTCAGCATCGCTCGAATCCATCCTGTAAGGGACGGTTCGATTTCATACTCAGTTGCCGGCTGTATGATAGTATCGAGGTTCGTGTTCTTGAACGCTCCCTCTATGTCTAGGAAGACACGCAGCTATCTCCTTGCTCGTCAATGAACCTTCCACTTGGTTGTCCAAAGTGTGTAAGGCCGTTTTGGTGGATATTGCCTTCTGATAGGCGTGTTGATTTAGGTGAAATCGGTGCGATCGTCAGTGCAATTCGAGTCAGCGCCCCTTCCCTTACATATATGTCGACCAGTCTCTTCAACGTCTTGAGGACAAAAGACTTCGGACTGATCGGTCTGAAGCACAGACGATTAATATAATCTAGACCCGGCATTCTCATAAGAAAGTAACATTTGTTTACATGCCAACATAGCAGATAGGTGCAGTGTAAGGCGGGAAGAAAATATGGCCGCCGTTGACGAATTGTGATACGGAACCAAACAGTTGGCGTATCAATAATAAGTTTGAAAAGAAACAAAATTGAGAAATTGAAAAAATTATTCATTACGAAACAAAATTGATTTTGTCATAATATTTCTTATCCTATTTTGTTGCGACATATCCAACTTTTTTGTCGTTTCGTGGTATATTCTAAGGGTGAAATATTTTTTTAAAATTAACTTTATTAAAAAAGAAATGTGACCGTCAACAGGATCATCATCCATGAAATGTTCAAAAAAATTGAATACGTCGGAATTGAACATACTCATAGTGTTGGAAATTAACAAATCAACAACATTTTTAACATTCTTATTAAAAATATTCGTAGTTTTATTGAAAAATGTAAAGTATTTCTCAGCCATTGTACATACTTTTGTTACCCCCTCTGAAACCTGTATTAGTGCACCATACTTTTTCCTCATTAAAAGAGATGTCTTCTTTCCTTTTTTATCATTACTTCCAATTAATGATCGCTGGCATATCATGCAGGTTAAACACGGCGATAAAGATTTTACTGCAAAGCCAGCGATATACGATACTACATCTTCAGTATATAAGGTCAGGTCCCAACCAGTCGATGACAAGGAACTGTGAGTCCGGATATCGTCTTTAATTTTATCCTCGATATTATCCACTAATAAATTATTCCCTTGATCATCTATTGTTATTTTTGGACCACTGCCACATGTTAAAATAGTTAGTTTGTCTGGATTAGTAATATTGCCTGTATTTGGCCCTTTCATCTCCGAGTAAACCAGTAATCTTTTGTATGCAGCTTCAAACTGCCTTGCTGTTGGATTATTTTTAAAACCTCCTTTTCTTCTAATGGTTCCGAAAAATAGCTCCAAATGATCCTGTGACATCTTATTGGTTAGTATATATTTTAATGTCTGTTTTTCTATGACATATGTTTTGTAAAATTGTTTTATACTGTTGATACGTACCAAAAATCCTAAAAATCCTGTTTTCCTAGCTGATGTTAAAATTGAAATATTTGAGAGTTTTAATTCATTTATATAAATTACCATTTTATCTAAAAAGGCAAACATTTGATTGGCTGTAATGAGAGACATTGGTCGCTTATAAAAGTATTTAACGAAATTGTTTCTTGAATTAAAGATATCAAATAGGTCATTAAAATTTCGAATAAACTCAGCTGCGGCATAAACATTTTGATATTCAGCCAGTTTTAAATCCTCTCCTAGGTACATCAAGGCATCAGCAACACTTTTGCTAAGTGATTGAGCAGCAATTTTGACCGTCATTTTCTCTCTGGTCCACTGTAAATGGCGTATTTTTAATTTATTACCTAAATGTACGTCTTCTTGATACTGTATGTCAACTAATCTTACTAAAAAATTCCAATCAATTATTTCTGTGCGACCATTGCTGAGAAACTGTTTGGCACCAAACGTATTTCTTACTAATTTTAACATGTGACAGGGGTCAAGAAAAATAAAGACTTCTTCTTTGGTAATTGGATGTGTAAAATGAATTTTTAAGTTCGATGTGTCGGAAAAGTTTGCACCTAAATGAGAGGCCATGGCAAAATTAACAGGTGCTCCGTCAAATGTCAATGAAGTTATAGTTACATTAGATTCAGATAGAAATATGAGACAAGCATAAAAACTAATGCTTCTTTTGCTTCGGGGAGAATATCACTGTTAAAATTTGCACCAATATCTACATAGCCGCAGAATTTCGTTCCAGTCCACTCTATTTGTCGACGGATTGACATTTCATCTAGCACTAAATTGCACAAAACAACTTTACCTCTTAACAAAGCTTCTTTTTGTTTCATTTTCAAGGCAGTAAGGGCTTCTGTATTACATCCGGGTGAACCATCGACTGATTGGTACCATTTTTGAATGGTGCGTGAATGTGGTAACAAATTATTAAATATTTTTCGAACATAATTATAGGCTCGAGGAGAGTAAAATGAGAGTGTAAGAGCAAATGATCTTAGCTCAGGGGTGTATTTCTTCTTCGATGGCCCTTGTAATATTTTGTTTAACACTTGTTCCCCAGTTCCCGAGAGTGATGCCTAAAAAAATGTACTTTCAGTAATTTTTATCGCATATTATAGTGTATATTTATTACCTTCAATACGTTTTCGGACGGTTCTGATATATACGCTTTCTTTTTAAGTAGCGACAACAACTGATTTAGACTTGTAATCCGTTTCCGCAGCAATAGCACTGTAGATTGAAGGCTGTGAATTTTCTTTTGCTGATGGGAAATAGTCCTTTTCATAATTCTAAAATTTGCTTTCGCTTTTCTAGGTGAAGAAAAATCACCACTACTTAAATCGCCAGTATAATATTTTCTGAAAAAGGAGAACGCATGAAAGATGTTAGTATTTGATATAAATATCAAACATTCATTACCTTTTTTGTTTACTTCTGATCGTACTACTAATTTGCAATGAAACTTCTTCTTCTGTGGTACTAACAGTCAATGTTGATGACGATGACACATTTTCTTCAATATGCTGGTCTATAGCATGTGTAAAAGGTCCAGGTAGTTGTAATAATTCAGATTTAGGATGTTTAATTTCAATTCTTTTCCTAAAACATAATGGTTATTATTCAATATTGGAATACTTCGATACACTTTTTTCTTACCTTTTCAAAACCGGACTATTTTCTCCATCACATTCTGAACTGTTGTCGCTTTCGATTGAACTAACCGAACCGAAACCAATACAATTGCCATTACAGGTCCAGTCACACCTTATACACAATTAAATCTTTTTTTTTTTTTCAATTAAATAGTATCAGTTAATTTATCATTTTAATTTGTCTTGGGATGATGATTTAGAACTCACGTATGACAAATATTTTTTAAAATGATTTGTTTTTAGTGAAGGCTACAATGAATAAATTGTTTATGCAAATATTTTAATAGATTTATCTTAAAGTTAATGGAAATAGGGAAATTTTTAAAGAAATTTTGAAGATATTTAAATTATTTGCAAAAAAAGCTTTGATCACTTATGCTTCATGCAGTGAATCACTATTTACAAATTAATTCTTTTTATTTCAAAAGGAACTTTATAGTGAATTTAAATGATTAGATTTGTGACAACTCCATTAAGGGTAGATTAATAATTTTAGTAATATATAATTATATACCAAGGAAACAACCATTTCTCTGACGTGGTATATACGCTATTTTATCATACGGCCCTTAGAAACGGGACGTTCCTCATTACTCTACTAGTTTCATTATAAGAAAACTAGTAAAGGAATGGCGCCATTTGTGTTGTTTCCAAGACTAGTGCGATGAATTAATAAATTAATATAAATTAATTACCTTGCACTGCTTTTAGCTTCAAAAACATTATGCATCAGCAATGGGGCGGCATCTCGTTTTAAATATTTGCGTGCACCGCTGCCTGCACCAATTTTAAACTCAAAATCACTCTCTTTAAAATGTTTAGAGCAGATATAAGCTGATTTTGTTACATAAAGTCCCAAAACGGAAATCCAAATATCTCTTATAACGGGATCTGCCGAAATCCTAAAATAAAAAACCGATAAAACGCCACTGAGTGGTTTATAATAAGTAATTATAATATAATATATAATATAATTATAATATTATATAATTTATTTATAATAACCTCAATAAGTTTCATTAATAATTTGTTATATTTACCTATGAAAGGATACTCCTAACGCTTTCCCTTCATTGCTATATAGCTTACACATCATGCACCTATTAACCATTATGAATTTTATCAAAAATATTTAACCAGAACAACACACACGGAAAAATCAAACGGCCATAGACAATAACGTCAATAAACATCAAGTTGGAATCGATGTTGCCACACATAACGAAAATGAAAATCATTGCAGATTTACGTACGACGGGCGAACCGAATGCAGTATATAAGCAAATCATAAGAGGGAATTCGTCAACTGAATTCATGCAACATTGCAAAAAACGCTTAGAATGTGCCAAGTGGTTGGCATTACATTATTTTGTAAATAGACGGGTCTAGGTATATTCATGGTTTGTGGTCTGAAGTCTTTGGCAGTCGGGTGATTAACTCTTCCCGCCTTAGGTATGAATACCACTTGGAATTTCCGCCAGGAGCTTGGTAAGTAGCTCCAGGCAATACTCGCCTGAAATAGATTCAGCAGGTAAGGTAGGAGCGTGTCCTCCCCATTTTGGGAGTGCAGGAAGGATGCTATCATGTCCCGCGCTCTTGAATGGTTCAAAAGATTCAATTGCCCATCTGAGCAAGTCCATGGTGACAACTCTTCTCCAACATCCTCCTGCTGGTTTTCAATGTGGATATTCCCTGGGAAATGCACATTGAGCAGCTCCCTAATATTTTCCTCCTAGTTGCTAGCATAGCCCTCCGAGAATAACTCTAGGAGTGCTGTTCCTCTTGCAGAGTTTCTTGTCAGAATCTTCTGTAACTTTGCGGCCGTCGGAGGGCTTTCTATACCATCACAGAATTTCCTTCAGCTGTCTCTCTTGGCCTTCTTTATGAGAGTCTTGTAAAGTTTCTGGGCCGCTTTGTGCTTTGCTGAGTCCTCTGTTTCTTTTGTCCTTATGGCTCTGTTAAAGAGTCTGCGTGTCTTTTTACATTGCTTTTCTAGCTCCTGGCTCCATCATTTGGTTTCCCTGGACTATTTTAAGCTTTGTAATGGACAGTTGCCCTCGAAGGCCAGGTTCATACTTTCCCTAAGTCTCGACGATAGCTTTTCGATGTCATGGGTCCTTCTACAGACCTTGTTGGCATCATTTTTCAGGTTGCCCCTTAGGACAATCAGCCACTTCACGATGAATTGGTTCCCACTGAGCATCTTTATGACGCCCCTGGGATCCCACCTTACCGCGTCGCAGCGAGGGAAGCGATTATTCGTGACTTGATCTAAGAGCCCCTTGAGGGCCCGCTCTACCAGGCCGCTCTGCTCCTTAGTGAGCCTGACCTCGGCGTAATCTCGAGCCATGATCACCAAGGTCAGTCCTTGAACATTTGCCGAGCTGTAGCTTGGTACCGTCTTTACCCTTGGTTGGGAGGTTGAGTGGGGTACTTCCGTCCGACCATTGCCTTTTGGGCCCCGGTGGACGTTGTATCGCCCCACTCGTAGAAGGAGCAGCAGATCGTGTTGCAGCTCTGCGCTCTTCTTCTGAAGTGTTCTGGGCGAGTTTCCTCTTCGCGCCTTCCTGCGTTGCGCCCCTGAGAGCTTCTTTTTAAGGAGTCTTCTGTTGCACCAGGTGGTTGTCCGTTTTTTTGGTTTATCAATATCTGGTTTCCATATCTGTTCTCACGAGTACAATGGAATGAAAGGTCAGCCCCCACAGAGCCGTATTATGGGGGTAAGGCGATTTGGCTACAATGGAAGGTCGCCAGGTATTCCAAGGTTCCAAGGTTCCATCATTCTTAACACTGCTCCCCCAGTGCCATGCAGGCCACGGCACGGTGGTTTACACCTTGACTTGGGGAACCCCTCTTGGTCATCCGACGCTTGATCCGTCCCCCATGAAGTGCGCCCAGCGACGGGCTTGGCCTCTCCACCACATCAAGCTGGGGATCCATTCGGGAGAAAAAGTATAAACGGTGAGGTAATCAAAAATATTTTTCAAGGAGTGAACTCAATAGCGACAAGAGTTTTGCCAGCGTCAAGATCAAGCTACTGGAGAAATTTGTATTGAACGCCCTCGATGCGATTTACTCGAATCTTTATGTTTTGTTATGGTATGAAGATTGAAAATTCAGTACAATAACTAATTTTGCGAAGTACTTATGCGTATTTCCAATTTTTAGGCAACAACATGTTTTGCGATTTTTACAATCCATCCAACAGAACTTATTGCAAGCGTTTGAAGGTATTATGCCCGGAACATTGCAAAGATCCTAAAATTGGGGACCATGAAGTATGTGGCAGCCCTCTCGTTACAAACGTGTTTCGCCCAACTGGAGACTTTTGCAGAACGCCTAAAAAGTCCTGCACGAAACATCATGTTTGGGAAAAGTTGCGAAGAGCAGAGGTAAGTTACACTGTATACCCACACTTTTATTTATGAAATGAATATTTGGGTAAAGGTATTTGGGTTACGGTAGCTATGTGTACGCTTATCAGTGAAGACTGGCGGCCTAGAAGGCCTTGTCAAATTAAAAAAAGAAACAACTAATTTCACCTAGTACTTGTATAAAAACATGCGTGTATAATATTAAAGAAAAAACATCCTTGGCGGCCTGGAAAACCTTGTCAAATTTAAAAAAGAACTTAAGACTCTAGTATATAGAAAAAATATATAATATGGTATTTTTCTAAAGTATATATATATATGTATATATATATATATATATATATATATATATATATATATATATATATATATATATATATATATATATATATATATATATGATGATGATGATGTCTGTATATAATATTAACATAATTTTGTTTTAAAAAATGCCACTTAAATGAATCAAAAGAGACAAGATCTTATCATTTATACTGATATGATACATCTTTTACATATTAAAAATGCTCAATTTGCCCATTGTCATATTCATTAATTTTTTGCGTTGCATAATGTAATTTTTGACGAACGCGAATATCTCGAAACCTTTGTGGTTTATTGACACTATTCAATTTAATGTATGTTAAAGTTTGAAACTAAATTAGTTCAAATACAAATATAAATATATTTTAATGATGTTCATAAAAAGATCGGGCAAATTTATCATAAAAACCGCCAAAGGTGGCCACTAGGATTAAGAGAGATAGAGGAGTGACAGATACAACCCACCATAAACGGGCCCTAATCAGCTGATAGTCGGAATATTAATATGCATGCCGTTTCCGTACATCACGCAAAGAGTCGGACTCAGAACGCGAGTTGAACTTTTGCCGAGGAGAAGCTATAAAAAGCAATTACCTAATACTTGTATAATTGTAAATAGGTACTAATCTACATATTTTGTAAATACTAAAATGATTACTATATTAACTAATAATTCTAACGTCTTTTATATATAAATGATTAATGAAAAGTATACATAAGTATACATTCCCTTCACACTTTTCCAGACTTAGGACTGGCAGCGTTATCAAGAAAATCAATGTGATAAACGCTGGCGTGTTTAAAAAATGCGGAAAATTATTTTTCATTGTCCCTTAGTTATAAGAAAGTAACTCATTTGAGTCTAGGTCAGAACATACATACATAATATATTTACAAAAATAAACTAATCCATAGAAGATTAACTAGTGAAAGGTTCGAAAGGTGAAAGAATCGAAATTTGGTTTATAAGAAGTATTTACAACTCGAATATTATTTTCCAAATTCAAATCTGTCAATTTCGTTCTTGAAAGAGATTTGATGTTTTTCACGTGCGAGAAAGACGACTCTCATAAATATGTGGATCCGAAAATTGACAATAGACGTTTATAAACTTTACAAACGTTTGGATATGTTTCATTAGCCCCCATTATAACCCATGCGTCGAGACCAGTAAAACATAATTTTTGCTTTAAATTTTAATCGGATGGCATTTTAAACAATTCTGACTGCAATTCTGTTTCTGAACCTTCATGATACATTTTGAACAAAGAAAAGATATCGCCAAAATTTTCGGTATTAATAAGAGAAGGATTTGTTAATAGGTCTCCAAGTTTTTCGATATTTCTGAAATCATTAAAACGTTGATCGAGGTTTTTGATTAAATCCTGAACGGTGGCTTTATACTCCAATCCACAAAAATCGGGTATTTGATTGTTGGAAAATGTGATGTAATTTGGAAAAATGATTGTTAATTAAGTTTTTATCGAAATTGTTCGAAAACACCTTGAGCTTAAACTGAAATGTGCGTAATACCTTAAGGGCATCAAACACAAGTTTATTTTTCCCTGGAATTGTTGGTTGATTTCATTAAATAATTGTGTCAAATCGACAGCAGATGCCAACTGTGTAAGCCAGCTGAAATCTTTAAGCGATATACAAGGAGTACCTCTTTCTGTTAAAAATTGGTATTGAGCATAAGGCCTTTACTTAACCATCTTACTTCAGAATGATTAATCAAATTTGGACATTCGAAACTGTTATTGTCTTTAAACAATTGAAGCAAACGGTGCTACAATGGTTTACTTCGAATTGAATTTACTAATTTTACTACTTCGTCTATAATGTTATTAAGTTTAAGTTTTTTAACACATAACGAAAATTGGTGAATGATGAAGTGGTAAGATTGGAAATTTGGAAAAAGTGGATCTTGGCGGCAGAAAGTAATAAGGCCACTATTACAACCCACCATGGCTGCTGCACCATCCGTGGTAAATGAATGTAATTTCGATATCGGTATATGACGAGAAAGTAATAATTGTTTCAAAGCACTAAACATCGACTGAGAGTCTGTGTGTCCGTGTAATGAAATTGGACCAAGGAATTCTTCTTTCATTGTGAAATTTGGAAAAGCCGTTCTAACAAAGATGACTCCTTGTGCAATACTCGCAGTATCCATGAACTCATCAAATTGGAGGGAAAAATATTGACATGCGATTAAATCTGCTAACAATTGTTCTCGTAAATCAGTATTAATACTATGAACACGTCTGGAAATGGATTGCCATGAAGCTGGTATGTCTTCGACGGCATGCAGATATTCCTGTTTTAAATTTGGGTCATTAATAAACTTTTCCGTACTTTGCCAGATTATTTTTTTATAACTTTGTCCATTATCGAAAGGTTGTTGAGTTAGTGAAATCTCATGAGCTATTAAAAGCGAAACATATGTTGATGTACTGACATCTGAATTTAACAATGTTTTTATCGATTGATGTTTATTCAAATATTGCTGCTCTAAATTTTTTAATTCTCTGGATCGTGACGCACTGTTTAATGGAAAATCTCCATCAAAATCCTGATGCTGTTTTTGATAATGCCGCAGAATGTTATATTTTTTGAATTTTACAAAACATTGCCCACATATGACGCATAAAATGGTGTTATAAATTTTGAAAACCCCAAATAAATCTCCCCATTTAGTATTGTAATCTTGCCCGCCTTCTGATTCCATTACGCACAGGTTATTAAAAAATGAGATAATTAAAATCGTTTCAAGTCAAAACTGACAAACAAAACTGGAATAAAACAAATACTCTGTAAAATACCCATACAAAGCACACTAGTACAGACACTCACAGACGGTATTATTAACATTAAGGTGGCAATTTATAGCTTTTTCTAAAGTGTCGTCAAGATTTTGTGGTAATCACTCAGTTACCGGCCCTATTTTTACATGATCATAACGACGCATCGGGTACATTTTTCTTGAAAGTGTGTATATGTTTCATACATGAAATAGTAAAATTCTAAAATCTCAAACACGTCTAACTAAAATCATATTAATGCAACCCTAGATCTCCTGACGTAAAAATCACGAAAATGCCCCAAGAGACACCCTTGTAATAAGCTGTCTATCGCGTTGTGTTAAATGTCGATATGCCCCTTAGTTAACCCGTAAATTGTTAATAACTTTACCTCGGTATATCTCCGAACCTAATAAAGATATCGCAATCTAACAACTGGGAAAGTGACCGTACTTCCAAGCACTATGAATGTAATTTTTTTTATTTTCGATCAATATTTAGCCCTTATTTCCTATTGTTAAATTAATGCGAAATTTTCAAACAATTCTAAAATGGTTGTAAAAATAAAAAATTTGCACTTTTTGGATTTCTTATCATTTGTGTAGTCTTGAAAAGTATGTAAAAAATTCAGGCATTATCAGAGATGACTTTTACAGAAGTTACACTAGATCGAATTTTTCGTATTTTCTTTAGTTCATTAATTCGTCTAGGGAAAACTATTTGTCGCGCTGTTACCGGATCGTGCATACACATTCGTCAGATATTCAGCTTCTCAAATCCACATTGTCATAAATAATTATTAATATTAGCTTTGTTTATTGAGTCTCTAACTGAATATTTATATTTTAAGTTGTTTTTGCCATTTACAATGTCAATATCGCAATTTTTAATCAAATAATACAGTTACCTTAAGTATAATTTCAAAATAAACAAAAAAGCATTAGTCAAATTTTTTCGTTCGCGACTTCGTTTTTAAGCTGTGCTTGATTTCTTGAGAAAAAATGAGTGATTTTGCAGTTTTCATTTATTTAAACAAACTTTCTGTCATTTTTCGCACGCAGCTCGTAGATATTCTAATTCTACACACTTTTTTGAACTACTTTCAAAAATAATCTGGTTTACGTGAAGCAACATCCACACCAATATCTAGGCCGACTGGACTACTTTGCAATTTTGACCGACCGTGATTAGGTAGCATCCTTACTTAAGGCAACGGGGGGCTAAAACCATTTCTGTGCAGTTCGAGGCCGTCCTAATTTTCATGTGAATCTAGTTTGGTTTCTTTCATTGCGTCTATATTATGTGCCTCACATCGAGACACGCTAAGGTTGCTAACAGCAGTCTTTGGGAAAAAACAAAAAAGCGAAAATAAGGAGATTGAATTTGAATATTGGAACTTATTCTACTCTGTACACTTTACTCCAAATTTCTGCTACTAGTGATTATGAAGACCTAATATAATCGCAGAGATTTCAAGTTGTATAATGACTTCCAAATTATTCTTAATTAAACTCAAAATATTGGAACATCGCATATCTATTAAAAGAGTACCGCTCCCTCAGCTCTTTCCGGATTGTTATATTTTAACTCTAGTGGTTGCTCAAGTGTGAATTATCTTGACCATGTAGTGAATGTGTTCCTGTGAAATACCGAAATGGGGTGAACGTCGACTTTCGCCGGCCCATATCAACATCCGCCAATGGGCTATGGGGATGTTGAAAAAAGTGCAAATTTTACGTTTATGGCTATAACATGTTGACTAGACGTAAAACATGCTCATTATTTCTGCTGATTTTATGTGAGTGTTCACACAACTCTTGAATACAAAAACAAATTGATTGAAGTTACTGGAAAATTGATAATTTAATTAATCTGTGGTGATTATGTGTGTGATGATAATTAATTGGCTGCAATGGGTGGAAGATACGTCACATTGGCAAACATCTTATTAAATACGTTTAATAAATATGTGTATATGTGATAAGTGAAATCTAGTCGCAATGAGAGACAGCGCTCGAGCTTGAAAAGATCAATGTCGACGACCACGGTCCTCCGTTGTTGTAAGTAAGTTGATAATATAAACGATTGCATTCACCGGACGTAGCGCAATTCGCTAGCGCTACCATGGCGATACCGCTCCCATTTCAGAGCCGCACGTGCGTTTTTAGATGACAAGTTTGCTCTTCGTGCCGTCGGTTATTTGTTCTGTGAATTCTGTGATTTAGATCTACCAGGTTTAGGTGAGAAAGGATTTCTTTTTAGATTCTGTTGAAGATAATTTGAATAGATTAGAATTATACAGTTACTTACAATAGAATAGAATTATACATGCAATTTTGAGGTTATATTTTCTTCCCTCTATTTCATACAACTTGCAAATAACCGTACCATCCATTATTCTCATACTGTTTTAGCAAATATAACCGAAACAAAAAGGTTGAAAAACGAATTGGTAATAATTTTTGGGTTCAAAACAAATTACAGGTGTGTAGCATTATGGTAGCTAAAAATATTTGTGCTACCAAAAATGGCGATCGTTACTCGGCATGTTGAGTTGGTAGCCTTTTGTGTGCATTTGCTCGCGGCGCACTTTCTTTCTCTCTAAAGACAGTTAAAATCACAGATCAGGTCAGGTTAGTTTTTGGGCTAATAAACAAATATGAAAGAACTGGAAGAATTGACAATGACAACGTAGAAATATGAGAAACATTAAAATGTAACTCAAGGAAGGTAATAAAATAGAATGAAATAAGTTCAAAACAGCAAAAATAAACATATTCCATAATCAGACTGATTATAAAACTAAAATGAACGTGTACGTAATTTCAAGACATAAGAATCTTGCAGATCTTTGACATAATATCTATTCAAATAGGTTTAAATTCTCTCGCTTTTAAATGCCTCGTAATGGCATTTATTGTTAATAAAACATTTATTATTTGTAAACTGCACTTACTCATCTTTGATGGTCCAGGTTGAGATTGGTCAGCTATCGGTCTTTCCTTTCCATAGACCTTTGAGGGTCGGCAACCACCAACTTTCGTGAGTACCCGGTTATGGGGATATTTGATACTCCTATGAAGTATTTAAACATATCTATAGAAGAATGAATCGTTAAATATTTATAAACGGCACCCAGTAGTGAAACACGCCAAACTTCGACTGAACTTTAACTGAACCTCAACTTTAGAGTTTTATATATCCAGCTTTACAGTTTCAGTACAGACACATGTACACACTACTTATCAACTACTATCAGTGGAGTCCTCGAAGCTCGGGGTGTTCCCACATTTACTCTAACGAAATCTGAAAAAAAGCCATGGAATTCAGTATGATCTTCATACAAACGAATCAGTACACATACTTGGTAATTCCAATGTTGGATATGAGGAAATTTTCAACCTGCCGTTTGCCCAAAAACAATGGGGCTCGAAATGTCGATCACAAACTAGCGCGGCCCCATTCCTTATCGATACAGCGGAACTGCCAATCTGCTCCATCCAGACGTTCCCCTGATTCGGATTTCTGGGAAAGATTTGCCTAAAAATGATGAATGTGAAATGCAGAGATTGAACCAGCTAACTGTTACATAAATACCTTCCAGATGTTTTATCCTCACATCCGGGCACATAACACTGTCTAACTCTTCCCATTTCACAAATAAAGTTATAAATAATATCCTAACACTAACACAATAGATCAAACTTAGAACACACGTAAAAACCTCGATAACAGCAAACGACAATGGCGTCATTTACGTCTGTTTACGTTTTTCACGAAGTCACGGCCAATGTTAGAATTACACGGATCATCTTAACGGTTCAACAGCGTCATCTACCGAAATCATTTTGAATTTAGCCTCTTTAGTTGATGGCGACGTTAAAGAGCGGCGCTTTTTTTAGCAAACCAAGTGCGCTTATTTCAGTTGCCAGGCACCGAACACACACCCGAATGTACACCCGAACACATACCCGAATACACACCCGATGGTTAAAATGTGACTCGTGCTGCTCCTTGGAGAGCGCCACCACCAACACTCATGCGCAAATAACGCACACAAGCTTACACGATTGCAAACATGCACGCACGCACCCACACACCACGCCCCACCACCCACAATTAAATGGGATGGTTGAACGTCTGCATTAAACTGTCAAAGCAGCACACAAGTCTATTTCGGACAAGACATGGCCCGATGCTCTGCCCTCCATTCGTCTGGGACTCCAAATGGCCTACAGGATTAATACACCCGCTACAACGCAAGCTAGGTGGACCTCAGAAATCGAAGAAATCGTTCCCTTCGTCCTCGGACTCAATCGCAGGGGAGAGGGAGTGACTGGCGGCTCGCGGTAGCACGTCATCTAGTGACAACGAGAAGCACTACTCCAACGTGAACGTATTAATGTCGACCGCGATCATCTGTTGTTGTAAATGTTGTTAATATACAAACAGTAAAAATTGGGACTTATCCTCCTTCGAGAGTATAAGCACCCAAATATAGTATGAGGATGAGCTGAAAAGTAACGCTCACACGCTTGTAGAGCGCAAACGAAATGAGCTACAGAAGCGCGTCATTACACCACGCATTCAGTACACGCATCCGCAGTTTGAAGCCCTTGCGTGCATCCAGTGTATTTTTTGGTTATTTTTTCAGTAAAATATTGTTCAATGATTGGTCTAGTTTCTACATAAAAACAAAAATTCCCAAAATTTTATAGGAGGCGGTGAAACTGTTTTATTAGAAGTTTTAAGACGAGATTTTCTTTCTACAAATATCCAATGTTTTCCGGGAGAAAATGTTTGTTGCACAATTATTTTCCTTACTAATTAATATTATTCAGTACTTGCTTTAGACCTGCCGGGTTGAATTTTATTCGAGTAAAGTATAATAGAAGTTTTGGCGCTCTTCTGAATTCTGATTTGTTTAAAATTCTAAACGTAGTTTTCAAAAATGGCGAAAGTAAACGTTTTGTATACGTTGCGAGAATACGCTGACATGCACTTAATTTAACTTATCCCCACCTAGCCACTGAATGGAGGCTTGATCCTCGATTTTTTCCTCCGTTCATCAACCCTTGGCGCAAATATATTTTCGACTCTCAGGATTCCCAATTTGTGGGTTTCAATCGACGACCCCCCCAAGGGGGGCAAGGGGTTGAAATTCGCAAAAAAACCGAGAGAAACCAAAAAATACATCAGAAAAACAACTTGACCAGCATGTTCCTTATGCAAAAATGCTTCGATTTCGTGATATTGCTGATCAAATTTGAACAAATTGATGTCAACTTATCCATGAGTTTTAATATTTTACAAAACCAAAGATGGGAAGCGTATATGGGAGATTCCACGTCAACTATATATATATATATACTATATATGTATTTGTGAAGGACATTTTGTTACATCAGATTATGCTGATCACAATTTTGAAGTAACTCTTTTCCTGCAGCAGTACCAAAATGTATTCATAATTGTAATACGGATATAAATTATAATGACATTTATCATGATACCCAGCGCATTTCTTTAGAGGTGAACATTTCAATTGTAATTGGTTCTGATAACTCTAATCTTGATATAACTCCATAACATGAGATACATGATCACACTGATAAATTTTCTTTTCTGAAAATAGTATTTTTGAAACAATTAAATTTAAATAAATCAGATTTACCAAGTCGTGAAAGTCAAACGTACCAGATATATAAAAATACAGTTAAACATCGAAGTAATGCGAACTGTATTAAGTAATGCGAGAGCAGCTAATCGAACATTTAAAATGTATATGAAGAGGATGGGTTCAAGTTTATTTCAGTTTTCGTATCAAATTTTAAGAGACTATTCACAACATATTCATTACTTTTACTCTAATTAGGAATTTGTTTTAGGAATCATGCAGTTCAATACTAAAGACGAAGGATGGCAAATCTTACTGAAAAGCGTTATAATTAAAGTTGTCGATAATTAGTCTTGTTATTAAAATTACATTTAGAAGGATTTTACTCTTAGGAGTGTTAGGGTAATTTCATTTATATTCTCTATCACTAAATAAAAATTTTTAGTTTGAATTTGTTTTCTCCGTTATTTATCATTTACTAACATTGCATGAAATGAAGAGGGCACTAATCAATTAATTTATAAACACTTAGAATCATTTACTCCATGCAGTAATTAAGATTACTTAAAAGGATGGAGCACTTAGAGGAATTTTTTCAAAAAGAAACGTTATTTTAAGTGTTATTTAATTTTATGCGAGCTAAATATCGCTTGATATAAATGGCCCTAGAAATGCAAGAGTAGCCTAACTTCCTCCCAATTTTAAAACTTTTCAAGTTTCGAATTTCCCGCCAATTTCAATGGTCGGTGATGGGGAGAGCATGGAATGCATATGGCGACCAATGTCGTTGGTGTCGCCTTCAAATAACAAGGTACTGATGCTTCTTTAGTGTGTATGTTTTGTGTTGCAAACCTGCAGTATCGTTACTCCGAGGTACCTATTCTATGTAAATTCGTTCAGAATATATACACCGCGTTTTCTCGAAACAAGTTCCTTAATTTACAACCTAACCACAAGGGACCCTCGTCAATAAGGATCGACATATTTACTCGCGGTGGTATAGGGATAGGCAACATTCTTAATCTTCCTTGAGGTTAGAGGTTGGGCAACCACCTGGACCCAGCTTGCCTGTTTGCAATGAATGCTATAGACAGCCTTGCCCATTGTCGTACATGTTTAAAATTAGTTGATGGGGAATTTGAGGAAGATCGGGCGTGTTGTACAATAGTTTGTTAGGAATAATTCAGTTCACGTCCAGATAAACACTTTATTTAGATACTACATAACAGTCGGAAACAAACACGTTTCCCTTCATCCTCGCCATTCGATGCCTCGTTGGCCTCTCTACCGTGACCATGGTTACTTTTCGCTCGGAGAACCCCGCGGTCTCTCACTCAGTCCCTGTGTTCGGTTAAATTTTAATTAATTGATTGAAGGCAGTTTTTCGAATGTATATTTATATTGTTTGATTGAGGTTTGGGATACATGAAATCATTGTTTTTAGCGATGTGTGTAAAAATTTTCAATATACATCTCTTTCCATTTATTCCACGGAAACAAATAAATTGGAACACTTTCCCACATCGATTCCCGTAATTTAATCGGGCTAAATAGCGCGTTGTTCTACCACCCCATCTATACAAGTGCACGTATTCGTCGACTGAGGTAATTCAATCATGTACATGATTTTTTTTACAAATCGAACAATATTATTCATTTATTCATGATCCACTTGATACCTTCAAAATTCATTTTAGCATAAAAACATCTATAACATAGGAGCAAGCGTTTGTTATTTTACCATATGTTTAACGTTTTTGTAAATCGCAGTGATTATAATTGACAAAATAATAAAGAACATTTCATACATAGTACATTATGTAGTAAATGTTTTACTACAAAACCAGCAGTATGTTTTATAATTTAACCTATGTAATCAGTTAAAGTCTGGTCTTAAACTGTCCTAGTAAGCAATATTTTGAGATATTTTAAAGTGCTCTTCACAATGTTCCAAATTTTCATTATTGTTATTATTTATTGTGTATCCCGTGTCACTTACGAATATATAAAATATTCCTAACGTCAAGAGCAACAGCACATGCAGTATTAGTATCTCTGAATTTAGTACGTACTAGGTACTACTACTTTTATAAGTAGACAACAACTTCTTACTTAATATTTTATTTTCAAAACTTATTACGAGAATAGGGTGGATGACGGGAACAAAAAAAACCACCAAATTTTGCTTTTCAATGATAAATTGAATTGTGACGATAACGAAAATCAAATTTATATGGTGAAATATTGCTAAAAAGACATCATTGTCAATAAAATAAAAACATCAATTGACACAATTAGTCACATGATCTCAAACACAAGTCAGCGCTTGACGTCACATTTTGATTAACACACTGTTATTCCTTATGCGCTCCTTACGGAAATTCGATAAATTATATTTGAAACGTCCCTACTAGTGGGTATTCTAGTCCAGGGAAATAAAAATTTAACAGGTCTGCAATATCCAACTATCTATAGTGTTTTAGGTAATATTGACTATAGGAAGAAATTCACCATTTTTCTGCGTAAGATTCGGTCATGTTTTTTTATTTATTAATAATTATTTAGTGCAAAAAATCCAAATTTTCGCTATTGTCACCTATCATTACAAAAGTTTATATCCAATAAAAAGTTGTAAGTAATCATCGTTTAAATCATGAAACAAGCGTTTTATTAAAATGGCGTTTTGTAAATGATGATAAACTATTTTGTTGCTTAGAAATTTGCAAAATAAGGAAAAATAAAAATTAATAATAAATCTTAAAAAACTTCACTTACAACTACGCTTAAAACGCGAAAATGTGAGTCTTGTTGTTCTATCTGAACCCTCCAAATTTAAGATCGATCCATCAAATAGTTTAAATTTTATTCCATTTTGTTTGCATTTTGCATGAAAAGTGGTAGAATCTCTTCCTATAGGTCAGTATTACCTAAAACACTGCTCAGATACCTGGATATTTCACAGTCCTATTAAACAGGACCTTTCTTTTCTTATTTCGCTGGACTATTCATGGTTTTGTGTAGATCGGTGTCGAATAATGATCACCTACTTTCTTCGTGTTGCCAAATATTTGGTATTATTGCTCCCTGAGACTTATTCAAACAGCCTTATCCCTTGCTCAATAATGCGTTATATTTGAGTTAAAACTTAGGGCCAAATTCATGACCCTACTCACCCTACACTCAGTTATTAAGTAAAACCCTCACAACACTCAATTTGGAATTCCAAGATTGCACTCCAAAATGCACTGTAACAAATTGAAAAATAGTATCTAATGCAAATAAACTTATAGATCACAATCAATTACACAGAACGGGTAATTTTTAGACAGAACATCTGATTGAAATAATTTTGTTCGTCGAATATGTCATATTACAATATTGCCAAATATTCTTTCCTTAAATTGAGATGTTTTTGAGTGGCTTCATTTATGCGATGGCGAATTCTAAAATTGAGGAGGGAGGCGCACCCACTATCAGTTCGAGTATCAAATGAACGTAGAAAGAAATGAATAGGGGTGTTTATGAGTTCGTCTCAATATTAAAAATTTATTTAATAGTATTTAGTATGTCGCAACCATGCGGACAACTAAGTATAGCGTATTGCATCCCTATAGGGGACTGATTCAAAATCGTTTTTAATTTTTAGTATTTTAAATTATCCGATCATATAGTGGTTGAAATGTTTGCAACGAGAACTGGAATAACCGATGCAAATAGCTCTAATTTGGTATTTAATAGCACCTGGTTCCCGACGTGCAAGTTTCAGCCACTTCTTACGTGTGTTTTCATTTCTCGGAATATGTTCAAACAATTTAATAGGTGTTTTAATCTATGTATTTTTACCCTAAGGCATTACACACGATTTATAAACTTCAGAGTTCTTTTCGGGGATTTCAGACAATAAAACATACACGAACAAAGGTAAAATATTAAAACAATGAACGCTTCGAAAGCTGTCCATTTGCGCTTAACGGATAATGACGTCACGTCAGGCGCCATGACAGTTGTTTCCTGTTAGCTGTTTCCTCGTTAGGATAGAATAGATGTTTCTTGTCGAGTGTGCAGCTTGTTGTCTCATCCCACCTTAATTTAATATCCGATAGGGTGATTTCTTTGATCATCCTTGTTATGGTAGCAGGAGACGAAGGAAAGGTCAGAGTTCATGATAGTACATTTGGTTGCCTTCCTAGCGAGTTTGTCTGCTTTGTTATTGCCGGCACACTCAGCATGCCCTTTGACCCAGGAGACAGAGATTCTGTTTTTGTACGCTGCTTTCATCAGTGAAGTGTGGCAGTCCAGTGCTGACCCAGTGGTGAATTTGTGCCGCTTCAAAGTCAGTAGTGCTTGTCTACTATCTGTGTAGATTGTGATCGTTTTGTTCATGATGTTTTTCCATAGGCCACTTGATGTTTAGTTGTAGGCCTCTGGAAAAAGTTCCGCATCCTATTCTGTTGTAGTCTTTAAAGTGTCCACCAAAATGTTCACCAAACCTTCCGTTACCGATTTGTCTGAGTTACTTTGTGTATCGTAGGGTTTGTCGAAGACAACTTGAGGGGTATAAAATCTGTGCTGGGCTGTAGTAGCGACAGACTTACATTCCAGTTAACAACTGATTGAAATATTACCCTCGTTGTGAGTTATATCAATTATGGGTTGACTTCTAGAGTTGGTAAATGTTGGTGTGTTAGGTTTATTTGCAAGAGAGCTCATTTGCCGTTATGTACTCATAAAGCGACTTACCTCTAGCGTTGTTGCTTTCACTGCTCCATGCGACATGACGTGGGTTGGCGTCAAAACCGATGACAAATTCCAATTTTTGGATGCGGCGGTGTGCTACTAGGTCTTCCATTTCCCTTATAGGTGGAGGTGTCCACGAGTCCTGCAGGAGATATCCAGATGCAGTGACGACATTGATAGGTTTGCTGGCCAGTACACACTCTGCTTTCACAACCATTTGGTCGGAGATGGATAGATGTTGCAGGAGTTCGGCTCTAATTGTCCTAGGTACATAGAGAGAGGACAGTAATAGAGGGGAACATAAAATCTCTAATCATTGGGGCGAACAGAGGGGTCATCAAAACTCTAGAGTGTGGCCATGAGGAGAAGTAACAACTTCCGTTCGCTTCTGCGTTGCGAACCGTTTTCCTTTCTATTAACTTCTCTCATGGCAAAGCTAGCGTAAAAAGTGTCGCTTCGAAGAGATTAGTCATTTAAAAACATTTAGAAATTGACGAAAAACAAAACACAAAATATTTTCTTGTTGTCAGATAAAATTAATTGTCTTTAAAATTTGGTGTCACTTAATTACGGCGTAAGTTTTTAAATAACTGGTCGCGGTTTACTGTATTTGCCATTGTATGTATAATAATGTGATTAATCAACAATAGTAGCTGTAGTTACCCAATATTACACGTACAGTACGCCGATTTGGATAAGAAAGCTAATGGAGGATAACAACAAAGCGATACGTCTCGTTGCGTCTGGCTCCATTCGACGATAAATTCGATGTTTCACCAGAGTTCATCGATGTATGTCGACGTTCACTGGTATAAGACAGAAGTAATCGTATTTTAAAAATATTTCAAACTTTCGCTGAACGAAACTGTGAATGTCGACATTCACCAATTTCGGTTTTTTACAGGAACAAATATTCACCCTTTATGAAACGTGGGAAGTTATCTCCAGATCATCGATATATTTAAAATAAACAGTTTTTCTTTTGTTACCAGGGTCGTAAGCTTATTACCATTATTAGATTTATTTAATTTTTGTATTTTACATCAATGATCAAATTGTGCATCAAACACAAATACTTTAAAACAATTACATTTATCAATGCAGTTGAAAATTATTAGAATTCGTTTTTAATTCTTTAGAATATATAAACAATAACTTGCTTTTTTATTATAGATCGATCTAGAGCGAGTACGTCAGTGGTTGAAAATGGACGAGCTTATAGAAAAAGAACGCCAGATCAGAACAGCTATGGCAAATCGAGCTAGCGTTCTGGCCCTTATGTTACACAGTACATACAATCATGAAATAATGGAGAAACTTGCCAAAGTGCAAGATGAACAAAGCCTCAAAGTTGAGATGGCCATGAGAATGAATAACTCCTACTCTTGAGAACGGGGAAAGGTAAGCCGAAATAACTCCAAACAATAAGTAGCAAGAGCGTATTAATATGAGATTATAATGCAATTTAATAGTATACCATTATATTAGCATAAAAAGTTTCATTTCAATGTAAGCATGATTATTAAGTGGTCCGTTTTGACTTTATTAGGCTCTGAAGCTGGTCATTCCAGCCCTCATGATCTCATCAACAAACAATAAAGTACTTACCATGATGGTACATGAATTGAAGGTGTTTCTTTACTACTATTGAGTACTGAACTACTGAATTCTGTAAATAAATTATTTATAACTAGGCGTTTTGTGAGCTGAGGTTAGAAAATGTATGTGTAGATCAAATCCGGCGTTCACAGCCAACGTCTTTGGGATTATCTTTAGAGCTTCAGCATATGCTGCGGCACCCAACCGAGCTTTACCTTTTACAAAATCCTTGAATTTCAGCAGCTCTCTGTGAGCTGTTACTTCAAATGCAGCAGCATCTTAAAACTAAATGTAGTAGAAAATAAAGCGCAAATAATATTTTTCTACCTAAAACAACGCACTCGTCTACAATAACATTGTTGATAGATCTTAGCCCATCCCTAATTGCATCTTAAATTTGTACTACTAAAGTACGCTAATTGGGACCCTTTATCAATACTTTCACATATTGTGGAAATTTTACAGCCTTCTATGGACGTGTATTTATTTTCTCCCAATACATGTTCATAGACATCACATGCATACCTCAGCTGGGATTTTGGGAGACCTTCGATGCTGTTTACTGCCACACCACCACAAGCAAATGCAAGACGTTCCATGTTTCATCTTTTAGCTTTTCGCATAACGAAAATACTTGTAGTTCGAAAAATTGTTGTATTTAGATTTATGAACCTGTTATCATCGCTGATTATATAACCTTTATATTATTTCAATATACAAAATTTAGTTCCATTTAGTCGGCTTTGGATTTTTGTATTTCTACATGGATAAATCAAAAACTACTCCGCGGGCGGAGCAAATTAGTTTATGATTAATTCATTGATAAACTTTAAATCCCTTCACAAAATACCGTCCCAGTGAAGTGATGAATTATATGCGTAATAGCCACCAATTGTTTAAATGGCTCGATATACGTGGGTCGATATCTTTACACCTAATGGGAAATTTCAGGCTTCTATTTTTCGATGCTTTTCTAGAGATATTAAATAAACTTTTATTTCGTTTACACTGGTACCCTTTTAAGTTTTACTGCGCGCACCTGCAGATAGTTGAATATGAATCCGCCTATAAGCCACACCAACTTTTCTCAACCTACGAAACCTATACTTGTAACAGTAATGGTTTAGTGGACCTAGTGTATTAAGCTAGATTCTCAGTCGAGTATCAGGATACGTTTTTGTTATTTCCTCTTAGAGTTACTAAAAAACTTCGTTGTGTTCACATTTGTGGCTTTATTGAGACCCATAGATTAACCCTTGTAATTCAATGCCCGTCGAGGTAAAGTGCCAGGGCTAAATGCGGTAAATATACAGTGGGAGTCTCTAACTTGGAGTATATTCAGTACAGTTGATCTCGTTTATAACTGACTTCAAGGGACCCTTCAAAATAGTCAATTATAACCGAAGTCAATTATACCCGATTTATTTGAAAAAGATTACAGTATTAGTATGAGTGGTTAGTAGTCTATGATATCCATAAAAACATATGTTTTACAACAAACTACATGTTTGTAACTGATGTATTGTATTTAACGTTAAATATTCACAAACACAATACATAATTGATACTAAATACATATATGTACTTAGGTATCCAATAATCATAATTACAACAGTTAGTCTGAAATCTTTGGTTTGAATTTTATTTTTCAAATTCTGATTCGATATGGAAGTATCCAAGATGGCCACTGCATCCAAAGTGGATTGAGTAACGTTTTGGGATTTTTCCGATATCTTTTGTCTTACGACACCAGCGATTCGCTAACAACTAACGCAGTTTGTTCTATAAATTCACACTACCTGAAGTTATAAATCCCTAAATCTGAAATTTCTTTAACGACCTTTATAGTACTACATATCTACCCACTGAAGTACCTTCCCGTTAACTATAAGAATTGTTGTTAAATTGGTTTTGAGACAGATGGCTTTTATGTTCAGTATTTACTAAAATCTCATTATCTCGTATTCGGTTACAGTGAACTTGGAAGAATTGGTCAATAACATCCGAAAGTCAATCTTAACCGGGTCAATTATAACCGAACACATTTACATTTATTTCCCTATTCCTATATTCGGGACCACAAAAATAGTCAATTATAGCCGGTGGTCAATTTTATCCGAGTCAATTATACGCGTAGTCGACCGTACATCAAAGACAGTTTTTTTTTATTGGAGATATGCTCGGACAGATCGATTAGTATTTTGAATTGAGCTCGTTTTGAAGTAAGAAAATATACAGCGTCTACCAAACTCGAGATATGACGTCAACGACTATATTTTTAAACGGCAATACTAATTTTTTATGACTGTTTTTAAAGGGTATATCAAGTTACACGTGCGTACCAAATATCAAATTTTTATTCCTTGTCGTTTAAACGATATATAACAAACATCAACTAATTCAAAAAATGAAAGAATCTGATTCAACTCCATGAAATAATTAGGCAGTTTAAAAATGGAATTTCAAGAGGTATTTTTTGTGAAATGGGTTAATGTTGACAATGTCAAACAAAAAAGTTAAATGAAAACAAGTAAGGAGAGTAACTTCGTATTGAGCGAGGATATTTATTAGTTTGTAGTTTTGTAAGAAACGACGTTTGTTGAAAAATTCGTTATTCGTTTATTCAGAGGGAAGTATCCTGATTTACCACCCATATCACATTGTACCATAAGCAAGGTTGAAAAACAGTTTCGGGAAAATGGGCATTTAAGAAAAACAAATATCCATCGTAAGAGTGTCCTCACTGAAGATGTCAGAATGAATGTACAAAAAAATCCTCATGTCCCCGCTAGGCAGATAGCTAAGGAACTAGAAATTAACGAGTCTTCAGTGACGAGAATTCTTCAAACCCAGAAATTTCATCCATATAAAATGACAGTACTCCAGGAATTCACCGAAGATGATTCGGATAGAAGACTACAGTTTTGCCAACAAATTATGATCTATTAGACAGAAATACTATAAACATAGAAAACGTCCTGTTTTCCCACGAATCAACGTTTACGTTATATGGTGAGGTAAATCGTCAAAATTGTCGTTATTGGGGAGACAACAACCCACACTGGATGTGGGAAGGCCACACTCAACATCAAGAAAAAGTCAATGTTTGGGAAGGGATTGTTGGTGATCGATTAATAGGACCAATTTTCTTCCAGGGAAATCTCAATGGAGCTGAATATTAGGATTATTTCAGGAAGAACTTGTTCCGAATTTGGCTACTCTGTTTGCTGATCCGAATGAAGCCGATGTCCCGAATAGTGACATCTGGTTTAAGCAAGACGGTATGTATCCCCATTTTGCAAGACCTGTCCGTGAGTATTTGGAGGATGTATTTCCAGGCAGATGGATCGGTAGAAGAAAGAGGACCTTTAGAATGTCCCCCAGGTCTCCAGATTTAACCCCAATGGACTATTTCTTATGGAGAACTTGAAAAGCATACTTTTTAAGACCAAACCGGAAAACATTGAGCAACAACAACGAATAGTACAGGAGTGTAGGCTAATTTCCGCCTAAGTAATTAGAATTGCCCAAAACGAGTTTCAGTTCCGTTTAGGATACTGAGAGTTAGTTAATGGACAACATTTTAAGCATTTATTGATGAAACGCATGATTTGAGTTGATATCAGATCGATCGGTTGATCAGATTTCTTCATTTTCCAATTAGTTGATATTTGGCAAATACCTTTTAGACAACAAGGAACAAAAGTTTCATATTTGGTACGCATGTGTAACTTCATATATCCTTTAAGAATAGTCATAAAAAAATTAGTATTGCCACTTAAAAAAATAGCCGATGACTTCATATCTCAAAATTGGTACATGCTGTAAAACATTTTCCTACATCAAAAAGAGCGCAATTCAAAATACTAATGGACCTGTCAGAGCATATTTCCAAAAAAAAACTGTCCTTGATTTACTGAATTTATTTCAAGTTAGAGACTCGCACTATACAAATGAGTGTCCCTCTTTCAGTTGTTTTATATTGGATCTAATTTTGTGTTAAGTATATGTAGTATTAGTAAATTAAAAAATCTAGTACCCCTCTATTTATAACATTGCTGTAAATTAAATTTTAAATCTTGAATGATACCTTTTTTTATAGATCAACATAACTTCGAGCAGACCAAAACAAACAGATCTCAACCTAAATAGAAATCGTGCACAAATTCTATACAGTACAAATTTAATTTTTACTTCGTAAACCACAAAGTTTATGGATCTTACAAATTGTGTTAACATATTGTAGCAATTTCGTAAAAAGTTTGGTTTCCACACTGTCGTCGTATGTACAGTCCACACATTAGGCCACTGAAATGAATCCTGATCCTCGATTTTTTCCTCCGTCGATCAAACTTGGGCGCAAATATGTTTTCGACCCTCAGGATTCCCAATATGTAGGTTTCGATCGGCGCAACCCCCGGGAAGGGGTTGAAATTCGCAAAAAAAACGACAATTTTTTAGTTTTTTTGCGATATCCTCAAAAAGTAAATAAGGAATCAAAAAAAAAATAACTTGACCAGCGTTCCTCGTACAAAAATGCTACGATTTCATGATATTGCCGATCATAATTAAACAAATTTATGTCAACTTATCGATGAGTTTTAATATTTTATAAAACCAAGGATGGGAAGCGTAAATGTGTATGTGTATATATACATATATATATATATATATATATATATATATATATATATATATATATATATATATATATATATATATATATATATATATATATATATATATATATATATATATATATATATATATATATATATATATATATATATATATATATATATATATATATATTCCCATCCTTGGTTTTGAAAAAAATTAAAACTCATCGATAAGACCCCCTTGCCGGGGGTTGCGCAGATTGAAATCTAAATATTCGCAATCCTGAGGGTCGAAAACATATTTGCGCCGGTTTGATATATACATATCCGGGTCACGTGCGAGCCTGTCTCGTTTTAGATGTTCTGTGTAAAATTCATTCCCTCTTTAAAAAGACGAATAGTTTTTCATACAGGGTAATTACGTAGGTAGTGAAGACTTCTCATATGGATTCACCCCGAGGTGAAACAGAAACTTCACAATAAATCAAAAACCGTTCAAAGAAACATTGAAAATACATTATGCTCAATTAATTTGCGTCAATCAATGTTATTTCCTGCATATTCAATATAGGTTTTGTGTATTCAATATACGTTTGTGCTCTCTAAACTTTTTTATTTCATTAATAAATATTCATTGACAATAAAAGAATAGTTGTAACAATAATTGTAAGTAATAATTGAAAATTAAAAATTTATGAAAGTATTATCTTTTTTTGGCGGTTAAATTTCATTTTGTCTTTTTTGTCAACCTACCCCATATTTGGTTGCTAATTTGTGACGTCAAATTTAATTTTGTTGCTCAAGTCGTTTCCGGGAAACAGTGACTATTCCAGCATAATATTAGGATAAAATAGTCACCCCTGTAACTCCTAAATGCAATAGGAAATCAAAATGATTCAAGTGGCATATTTTGTCTTTCATTGTATTCTTTATACATTTTTATCTTATATCTTAATCATTTACTACTTATTATAACTCAATGTATGTATGATTAACTTAGAAAGTGTACAGGGCGATTCTTACTCCAGGTACATTAACTAAAGAAATAATTGAGATCAGAAGAATGTAAGCTTTAATAACGAAAATACTGAATTGTTAAGAAACTGATGGGCATAACTACCTGGAGAAAGAGTTTCCCTACCATTGAACTACACTGTTAATTCTATTTTTTGATTAAATCTAAATGTTAATGAACTTTGTAATTAGAAACTACACACGTAGTAATATTTTAAAGTCTTAGATTCAAAATAACATTGAAAATATATCGTGCTCAATTAATATGCATTAATCAATGGTATTTCCTGCGTATTCAATATACGTTTGTGCTCTCTAAACTTTTTTATTTCATCAATAAAAATTCAATAACAATAAAAAACTAGTTGTAACAACAATTTTAAGCAATAATTGAACATTAGAAATTTGTGAGTGTTATCTTTTTTTGGCGCTTTAATTTCATTGTCTTTCTGGGGTGTCCCATGTGTGAAAAAGTCTATATATATATATATATATATATATATATATATATATATATATATATATATATATATATATATATATATCAATGATGTATCCATACATTGGCGTGGAACCATACATTATTGCGTCCCAGTACCTTACTGCGTCCATATACCGGACGTAGTAATGTCATCTTCTGATAACTTTTAATTCGACGAGTGCTGGTGGAATGATAATGGTAGTTTATATTTTAAGCACCTTCAGTTTTACAATAAAGGTGACAGAATTTCTCTATGTTATGTCTGTTAACCAATTTGAATCTGAAAATTTGTTACACCGTACCTATATTGTTAGAAAAATGAAAATAAATGTATACTGTTAGTTCAATAAAAAGGCATTTTGGTGACGCTGTGAAATTTGAAAGCTTTTAGCATGGTTGAGGCTCAGCGTATCATTTCGTAGATTCATTGCACTTTATTGGGTCCGCGACTTGACTAAATTGCAACTTTTTGGTGCATTTGATTCTGTCTTTTGATCTGTCTTGATTCTGTCTTTTGATCTCCTGTCTTGATGCGCTGTAAGAGAATTCGTTGCATTAGTGTGCCTAGGTTACTAAGCAGACTTATCGGCCGGTAATTCGGAGGGAATTTCCAGTCCCTGTCGGATTTTGCGAACATAATGGTGTCCGCCATCTTCAATGTTCATGGGTAGATCCTTTTTTCCATGGCTGCGTTATAGATTTCTTGGATCGTCTTCGCTTCTTCGGGTAGCTCCTTGATCATCATGTTCGTGGTCCTGGTGCTTTCTTTGTTGGTAGTCTTTTTATGATTTCTTCCATCGTGATTGGCTCGAGGTCCTGTTTGTTCTTTTTTCTGATTCTTTGCGCTAGTCTGTCGATTTCTTCTTCGAAGTGGATGTCGTCTACCAGGTCTTCGTTGATCTTGAATTGCTCCTCCATCTTATCCGCGTACGCTTTCGCTTTGTCTTCGTCTCCGAAACATAGGCCATTTTGGCCGTGAAACTGCCTTGTGTTATGACTTTCCTCTCCTCAGTCTCTTCGTAATCTTCCAATGTGCTCCTGTGTCTTCGTCTAGTTCTTCCAGGAAGGTGTTCCATCTGTCATTTCGGCGTTATGCTAGTTCTTCCTGTATCTCCTTGTTCATATTGTTTATCCTCTTTTTGGTTTCCGGGTCGAGGTTCGTGCTTTATCATCTCTTCATCTTATTCCTGTCTGTGATCTTCGTCTTGGTCTTTCTCGGTATATCACCTCTTCTAGTTTGTTCGTTCTTTGTAGTCTTCGTGTTTTTCTCGATGGCCTTCCTGATATCTTCTGTTACCTTCTCAGCTTCTTCGTCGATTTCTTCTCTGGTTTCCATCCTTCCTGTCCTTCGTGTCTTCTGCATTTCTTCTTTGTATCCTTCCCAGTCGATTTTCCTCTTCGTGATGGTCTCTGGTCTCTGGTTGGTTCTCCCATCTGCCTACCTCCAGTACTACCGATTTGTGGTCTGATGAGAGCTCCTCCAAGGTTTCGATGTCATAGTTTAACCTAGTATCCTGCAAAACAAAAATGTCCAGTTTGTCACCTTTGCCGTCATGGTGGTAGCACGTCGGTTCCGTCGGTCCTGTAACGTCGTATCCGTATCTTCCTGCGTCGTCCCGTAATTTCTGTGCGCCCCTGTCGTTGCTTCTTGAATTCCACTCGCTGTGGAATTTGCGTTGAGGTCTCCTCCTAGTATCTTCGGCTCATCGTGATCCCTGAATATAGTGTTGAGTTCTTCGTCTAGCAGATGCGTGTTCGGTGGTATGTACGCGCTGATAATCTCTATTCTCTTATCCCCCATTTACACTTCGCTAGCTGCGTTCTCCATGCTGTCCGATTCGTATCTTGGTCGTTGTTGGTGTGCTATCTTCTTTTTGACGGCGATAGTTATTCCTCCTCTAGCTGCTCCTGTGGTTCCCTGTCTGTCCCTCCTGTAACAAAAATAATTCCTAATATTAAACGTGTCACTGACATGTAGACACGTTTCCTGTGTGGTCTTTTAAGCACTCCTCTTGTCCCTTAGTCCGTTAGCGTTCCACGTCGTGATTCTTAGTCCTTTCGGCCTGATTTTATCCATGGTGTGGCGTCGTAATATTGAATTTGGCGGCGATTTGCATGGATCCCTCGAAGATCTCATTGATCTCCAGTGCCCTCAGTACTCCCGGTTGTTCTTTTTTACCTGTTATGTCCTCTGTCCTCGTGGCTGTTTCCTCGTCGTGTCCTGTCCTGCCCTGGTGACTGCCGCGTAGGAAATTCCTGGCATTATCTCAGACTTCGTCGTCCTGTTTTCGTTTTTCGGATTCAGGAAACTGTGATATCCTCTATAACCACCCAGTGGTAGTCCACGATAGTTGAAGTCTCTGGACTCGTGTGACTCCGAGCACTTGACGCAGCTAGGTGATGTTGTGCACCGGGATTGCCCATGCCCAGATTTCTAACACCTGTAACATTGCCCGATGATTCCCTGTTGGAGACCTTTTGTCACTGGGCGACCTCGGCTAGTTGGTAGATTTTCTTATTCTTTTCTTTCTTCTCTAGCAACACTAATGGCATTGGGATCCTCTTCGCTCCTCCTTTGTCCGCCCTTATCGTCTTCATCATCATGGTGATCGTCTGTGGTTGGAATCCTTTTACTCTTAGGTCCCCCATGATGTCTTCCTTGGTCACGTATTCCGCCACTACTCTTATAATAACTTGCTGATTTTTCATCCTGTAGCTAGTAGGTGTGGTAAGGCGTCTTCTTGCTGTCAAACATCCTCGTGGTCTTCCTCTTCGGTCGTTGTTTCAGTCTTAATCCTATCTTTGGTGTTAGTGGCTTTGGCCACTACTATCTTCTTCCTGGTTAGCTCCTTGCTCACTTCGGTCCAGTGTTGCTTCTCTCTTAGTACGATGGGAGGTACCCTCTTCTTGGTGGCCTGGAGGGTCTCGTCGTTGTCCTTGTCCTTGGCCTCGTTGGTGTTTGACTCCTCGATGGGCAGTCCTAAAAATGAATTTTTGGTTTTCACCTGGTCGATTTCAACTACTTTTACCTTTTTGGCCATCTTGGTGGGCGTCACGCACGTCTCGTCGTCAGTCGTCGAGCAGTCCATCCTCATCTGCCTCGAAGGGAGAATCGTGTTCTCCTCCTTCCTATTATACCTCTGGTACATGACGTCGACACCGAGTCCCTCGAAAAGAAGTTCTCTACCGCCGTCTCTTCCGCTGTTGACGTCATCTCTCCGAAGATCGATAACGACGTTCTCCTATGTCACAAAACAACCTCCTTACCGAGGCTGTAAAAACACGTCACTTTAAAACAAAGTCGTTGAGAATAATTACTTCGCCGAAACACTCATTAGCACTCGTCACGAAAACAACAGTCTACCTGCTAGGGGCGCACAGGAGACTTCCAGGTATAAACGTTTGAACACTAGACTTGAACTAGACCTCTATTGTCTGCACGTTTATTGTCCTGTCTATTGTACAAAGTTGAGCTGTGCTGCTCCCTACTTCTCGCTCTGTGATATTTTCTTCCTCCGTGATGTTGATGTTCTCCTGTCTCTCCCTGTTCCAGTTACCCTTTTCTAGTAGTGTCCTGTTGATCCTTCCAGACCAATGGTGCATTGGTCATCCTTCTCATCGCTTGGTTCTGTATCCTTTCCAGTTTCCCCAGGTGTGTCCTCACTGCTTGTCCCCGTGCTGCTGTCGCGTACGTCATGATCGGTTGGATTCCTGCCAGGTAGATCTTCCTCTTCGTTTCCAGTCTCAGGTTGCTCCGTCATCCTGTGAGTGGTCCCAGTCTGCTCAGTCGATCCTTGGCCTTCCTCGCGGTCTCCTCGATGTGTTTCCTCCGTGTAAGGCTCCTATCGATGTGAATAACTAAATACCTTATCTCTTCCTTCCATTCCAGTTCCTTGTGCCTTATCCTGATGTTAGTTGTCGGTCGTCTCGTCTTCGCTCTTGTGTAGATAGCCTTGGCCTTCTCCGCGTTGATCTTGATCTTCCACTTCCTTGTCCATTCGTCCTTCTGGTCCACTTCCCGTTGTAGATACTCCGCCGCTTTGTTAGGTTGTATCGATGTCGTTGCCTTCGCCATGTCGTCTATGCTCCTGCTTCCATCCTCCTGCTGCTCGATGTCGTCCCTTACTACTCTCTGATTTTTTGCGCGTCCATTTATATTCGGCCGTATGTCGCGATGATTCTCGAGGCGACTCGAGCGTCCAGTAGGTTTCATCAAGTAAATACCAATGACTTTGTGTTGGTATTCACAGTTTTCCCCTCGCCTACACCAAGGCACAGCATCAAAGTAACAAGGGATGGTTTCTTGAGTTGTCGTAGCGCAAGCCCAAAGCTGCAAACTAAAACTTCTATTCCGGTGTTCTTTAGCATTACCATACCTGCAACATATTCAGGACGACCCTCCAGTCCAGCTGATCCCGTCCGGTTCCTAACTTGGGTAGCTATTTTCCTGATGTTGTGCTCCTGTAGTCAGTCTCGGAGCTTGTGAAGTGTTCGCCACATGTCCTGGTAACATGGTTTCTGAAACCTGATCTCTTTTGTGACTAGATAAGTGATGTATCTTTTGTGATCACGTCATTTCAGAACCTTGCCACTCTCTGGGAATTTCGCTATTAGTTGGTCCAAGCGCCCGTACTTCTTCTTAAAAACTGTGACCATACCTCGTGATATTATCAGGTCGTCGGAGACAGATCGTTTTGAGCAGACCGCTCTCGTAGTTTATTTCTTGATCCAAGTGTAGCTCCATGGATACTCCAAACCGGTAGATCATCTACTTTACTAGCGCATTGCTACTGTCTCTGCTTCCTGGTTAGGGAGAGTGTACGTCTCTACCCACTTTGTAAAGTAGTCCATTGTAACTGGAATGTACCATTTTCGGTTTCAGGGAAAGATCTTGCTGTATCGATAGCAAATTCCTTCAAAGGGACTTCCGACGTTATATTGCCTCATGAGAACCTTAGGTCGTCTTTGTGGCCACAATTGTGGCTCCCGTACTTTCTATAGGATCTTCTTGATCCCTAAATGTCCACCAGATGCTTCGTCATGAAGGTGCCGCAACACTTCAGGGATCTTACTTGAAGGAATTACAAACTGTCGTCTCTGCTCCATTCCATCCTGGCTTTAAAGGGCACATTTTGAAACTCAACTACTGACGAGTCCCATTGCACCCAGTAGCTCTTGAGTTTAGGCGAGCCAGGTGACCCCCTTTGCCACTCCGGACGCTGGTATTTATCCTTCCATACAGGAATTTCATTAAAGACCAAATCCTCTTTTGTTCCCGTCGTAATGAAGAAGGTGTCCATTCTTCGGCTACCACGGTAGTTCTACAGACTCTCCGACTATTCTTCGGCTCGATGGCAATAAGAACACTCTACAAGATACGGTCTTCTTGGGAGCGCATCTGCATTTTCATGGCTATGTCCAGGTCGACATTCTATGACAAAGTCTTACTCCTGGAGCCTCTCTATCCAAGGAGTCATCTGTTCTTCAGGATTCTTAAGCTGAAGGAGCCATTTGAGCATGATCGGTTCGAATCATAAACCTACTTCCGCACAAATATTCAAGAATCTTGAATGAAACTGGGGTGGCTTCAGACGAACCTGAAACTGGAGCCCATTGTTTCATCCCCCGCTGCTTAGGTCTCAGCCTAGTCGCACTTCCCCCATGAAGGTACTTATGCTTCCTAGTGAGAGTTCCTCGCTTTTTCCGGGGAGATCTTGTCTACCCCGAAGATTGTCCACCTGGCCCCTGCGAGTGCCTCGCAGTCGCAAAAGATGTAATAGGAAGTTTCATCTTCCTGCGACAGAACAATGAATCGTCTTTTAGCCCCATATTATGCATATGGTAAGTTCAGCGTCCAGTGCCCGGTCAGAACTCCGATTACCGTGCGCATATATTTCCTGGCAAAACTAAGCAGTTCTCTCGCCTTCCTCTAGTCGGGTATCTCCATGAAAGCCCTCGATTGACAGAGATGGACCTGTTGACTGCAGTGTTCCTCGAAACCCGCTAGTAGGCGCCTTTTGAAGTGTCCCACTGTAGTCACCTTGGTAATTCCACAGGCCGGCTCGCGCCCAGTGATGAGAATTTCCGCCCCTAGCCAGGCCTGTCGATCAGCCCGTTCGTTCTCTTCAATGCCACTGTGTCCTGGCATTCATACCAAGTGAACCCTGTTTCGCTTAGCAAGCTCCTCTAAGGTTCTTTGGCACTCTAGGATAAGCTTGAATGAGTTTCTGTGCGACACCAGAACCCTTAGCGCCCCCTGACTCTCAGAGCACATGAATATGCTCTGTTTGCTGTAGTTCCTTGTAAGGTTCTCTTGTGCACAAGCTATGATCTCGAAGATCTCGCGAAGAACAGATGCATCAAAAAGGGAGTAAAGAGTTTTATAAAAAGCGTCTAAGCAGTCATCCACATTTGCGGAAGAATTTAAACAGGTCCAATCATTTTCCGATAGATTTTGGCAACCTTAATCCGGCAGATTTTAGAGCAAATTCAACCTTAAAAAAGTTATATCGTGGAGCCCCAGCTTCAGAAAAATTTTGAGTCATTTTCCGTTTGAGATCTATACAGATAATGTTGCATTATGTAAATCCTTTCGTACAAATGGCGTCTCCTCCTTACTCACCAATATCGACTGACAACAATTTGATAGAACCAAGTCCAGTATACCATCATTACAATTACAAATACTGTTAAACTGAGCGAGGCGCAATGAGTCACAAAAATGTCTAAGAGTGCTACAGCACAGCAAAGCTCAACTTCATCAATACCGGGACAACATTCGGTTCACCAGAACCGTTGGCTGATACAGTTTCCTTTAACTCCAGAAACCGCTTCCATAGGCCTGCTATATTTAAAGAAATACAAAATATTGTTACTTACCCAGATAGCCAAACCTGCCGGCAGGATCTGCCGGCAGATGGGCGGCAGGCTGTGGCCAAATCTGCCGCTGATCTGCCGATCAATTACCGCCACCTATCGTAGATTAGTAGAAATGCGAGATGTAGAAATAGATGCAAGACCTTTATTGGTGGTTGCATATCTATTGATCGAGGTTTCAAAAAGAATTTATAAGCAGGATACAACCGGCAACGTTGTCTATTCGACGGCAGTCGAAATAGGTTCGATATAGAGGGAACTTTCCGTCCACATTACTTTTCTCGGTCTCGTTAATAGGGAAAATTTTACCAAATGAAACATAATAAAGTAATAATCGTGTAATTGGAAATATAGAAGCAAGTAAGATGCGAAACAAAAATTTTATACCAAAGAAACTATAAAGAAAGTTATACAAATAAAGAAAAAGTCCAGTAGAAAAAAACGACAATTAAATGTATATACACAATATATAATAATGTAATATAATAGACATCAAACTGATAATAAAAAGAATTTTTATAACACTATATTTACCTACATATAACACTAAATTTTACAACTTTCGGTGAACTTACAATATGTACATATATTTACATTTCATATAAGTAATAACTAGAGACAATAAAATAGAAATTTTAATACGATTTACTCCACTACTGGTCGGATGCGGATGCTTTTTTGATCGTCTCAGCCCGGGCTCTCTCTTTTGCAGCTTTTATTCCTTTCGTCACTCCTTGCTGAAGTTGCTCTTTCCGGATTGGACCAAATCGCCGGGAGAACATTAAAGCAGCTATAAAATTGATAAAAAGATATGTGTATTAGAATTAATAATCGTACCTATATTTATGTTATGTAAGAATAATATCTAATAGGTATAACTGAAGTGTCTGAAGTCAATGAAAATAATTAATATCAATTAATAATGTTAAATTAATAATTTAATGAACAAATGAGTTAATATCGCCAAATATCCGGCACTGTTAGAAATAAATGATGATGATGATGATGATAATAATAATAATATGAGACTTACAATAGATCGCCTGTACGAGACGACTACTTGACAAGGACTTCTCGGCGTTTTTGCCTCCTTTCACCTCACTCCCGGTCCAACTCAAATGGGTTACAAGGGCTGCAGTTATGCTCTCGGCCAGCATCGACGTTGTTCTTTTTCGTACCTCGAATTTGGCAACCTAGGTCGATTTGCATTCGACATTGTTGCGCGACTAACACCGACGATAAACTGGAAGGTCTGCTACGACGAAAACCACCCGAACGGACCATCCCTTAAGTACCTAATAAGTGTCCTTATGGTAAGTTTCAATAAGGACTAGGTGAAGAATCGCTTCGAATCCATCCAATCACGTATTAGACTTAAGTTCGGTTTCATTCCACCGCATTTATTTTCGTTTCTTTTCCCTTTCGTGTGGAATTTATTTATAAATTTTGTACATCGTATCAATTTATAAATAAGTATTATTTATTTAGGTATCAAATTCACACACAAAAACGCTGTAGTTTTTTAATACATATAATTTGATATAACACAAGACGTTACAATACATCTACTAGCTGCTATAATATTTTGAATTGACCTTAAACTGTTTTTTCGGTAATCATTACTGTATACAAATTTTGCACATAAAATTTTTATATCTAATTAAGGAAGCTTTGTCTTTGTGACATGTTGACACAATAAATACAAAATACATAAAAAATTATTCAACCGATTTGGACCAGCGTAATGCTGTAATAAGCCCAACTGAAATTTTAAGAAAACGAAGGTTTATCCTAACATTTTGTGTAAATAACTGATAAGCGTTAGTCCGATGAATGTCGGACATCTGTTTTATTACCTGTGCCGTGTCCTTTGTACCATTAATGGCTTTACCTGCTATACCAACACGAGACAGAAATATGAAATTCATTGTAAAATCCTTTCGAACACGTTTGTTAGTAAAAACAAACTGGAAGTTTATTTCATGGGCATTCGATAAAGCACGCGAAATTAGGCATTGTTAGGTATAATTCCACAATTCACAGTATTTTGAAGTAAATGTTTTTTGTCACTTTATATATGAGGAGTTTCTGTTAATTTGTCACTTTCGGTTTTCGAGGTAGTTTTAAATTACGAAAACAGCAATTTATGTAGTCTTTCTTAAAGTATATATTATGTATTTGTACTGGTAATCTGGTAATGTATCTAGTACTATAAGGGTTCAGCTCTGAAAGAAAGGGATTTAAATAACGATTTAAGATTATTGTTAAATTAATAACTTTGTGTTTTAGAAAAGCTATGCTTTTCACGATTGTCATTATTATCTAAATACGTTTCAAAATAAAGTTTTCACCTTAAGGTGATGGATATTCATCAAAGGTCTGCCGTTTTTGTGTGTGAATTTGATACCTAAATAAATAATACTTATTTATAAATTGATACGATGTACAAAATTTATAAATAAATTCCACACGAAAGGGAAAAGAAACGAAAATAAATGCGGTGGAATGAAACCGAACTTAAGTTTAATACGTGATTGGATGGATTCGAAGCGATTCTTCACCTAGTCCTTATTGAAACTTACCATAAGGACACTTAGGTACTTAAGGGATTTCGGGTGGTTCGGGTGGTTTTCGTCGCAGCAGACCTTCCAGTTTATCGTCGGTGTTAGTCACGCAACAATGTCGAAAGCAAATCGACCTAGGTTGCTAAATTCGAGGTACGAAAAAGAACAATGTCGATGCTGGCCGAGAGCATAACTGCAGCCCTTGTAACCCATTTGAGTTGGACCGGGAGTGAGGTGAAAGGAGGCAAAAACGCCGAGAAGTCCTTGTCAAATAGTCGTCTCGTACAGGCGATCTATTGTAAGTCTCACATTACTATTATTATCATTATCATTATCATCATCATCATCATTTTGGCGATATTAACTCATTTGTTTATTAATTTAATCAAATAATTAATTATTAATTTAACATTATTAATTGATATTAATTAATTATCTTCATTGACTTCAGACACTTCAGTTATACCTATTAGATATTATTCTTACATAACATAAATATAGGTACGATTATTAATTCTAATACACATATTTTTTTATCAATTTTATAGCTGCTTTAATGTTCTCCCGGCGATTTGTTCCAATCCGGAAAGAGCAACTTCTACAAGGAGTGACGAAATAAGGAATAAAAGCTGCAAAAGAGAGAGCCCGGGCTGAGACGATCAAAAAAGCATCCGCATCCGACCAGTAGTGGAGTAAATCGTATTAAAATTTCTATTTTATTGTCTCTAGTTATTACTTATATGAAATGTAAATATATGTACATATTGTAAGTTCACCGAAAGTTGTAAAATTTAGTGTTATATGTAGGTAAATATAGTGTTATAAAAATTCTTTTTATTATCAGTTTGATGTCTATTATATTACATTATTATATATTGTGTATATACATTTAATTGTCGTTTTTTTCTACTGGACTTTTTCTTTATTTGAATAACTTTCTTTATAGTTTCTTTGGTATAAAATTTTTGTTTCGCATCTTACTTGCTTCTATATTTCCAATTACACGATTATTACTTTATTATGTTTCATTTGGTAAAATTTTCCCTATTAACGAGACCGAGAAAAGTAATGTGGACGGAAAGTTCCCTCTATATCGAACCTATTTCGACTGCCGTCGAATCGACAACGTTGCCGGTTGTATCCTGCTTATAAATTCTTTTTGAAACCTCGATCAATAGATATGCAACCACCAATAAAGGTCTTGCATCTATTTCTACATCTCGCATTTCTACTAATCTACGATAGGTGGCGGTAATTGATCGGCAGATCAGCGGCAGATTTGGCCACAGCCTGCCGCCCATCTGCCGGCAGATCCTGCCGACGGAAGAGCAGGATCTGCACACGATCTGCCGGCAAGCTGCCGGCATTTGGCTATCTGGGTACTTTGTCAACGAAATTTTATGACGAAATTCCAAATTTGTGCCACATTTCTTTCTGTAGCATTATTTGTATTGTATATAATGTCTATATCATTGCCATTATTAATTTCGTCTACGTCGAAAGGTCGCCAAAAAGCCTTTTTAAAATAATAATTGCCACTTAGCTTACGCCAATGAATTCTAATGGCGATTAAAAATGAACACGTGCTCGGCACTCAAATTTAATGGCAGTAGTGGACCTGTCTAATTCTCGATACTAACAAGCATATCATATATATAAGCATGTATTGTAGCGACTAACAACATTTCTCCGCGCCAAATGTACGGGGCAAGGTTAAACTGTACGTTACGTGAATATTCTTTTGTATACGGTAAAAACGTATTTTTTGAATGTGCTCGGTATAAAGTCGATAGTTTTTTTGTTTTTTACTGGACCAACTCTTACTAAATCAAGTGTAATTCTTTCGTTGAGTTTACTCGGCTGAGCCTCAATAGCAAACTAAGCAGTTTGAACTAATTCTTCTTTGAACTTGACAAGCTGAATTTAAATGATTTCTTCTCTCGCAGCGTAAGAAAAACCACTGCTTTGGAAGAGAGTTTAATACATTTATTATGCGAATGGTTTTCGCACTTGTTGCATTTGACAGAAGGCGTCGTCGGTGTAATGGAAGTCTCGCATTACGAAGAATATGGTGGCATTATTAGATCAGGTGGAAAGGGACACAATACTTCACACCATCGAGGTCCTTCGAGGTAGCTGACAATTTATGCTAACAGTACTGGACCATGGAAGAAAAACGAAGCTAAACAAAGGAGTGGGAAAGGTATCGTCCGTACGTTAGAGATAATGTTTTTACAAACGTTCTAGATTTACAATATAAACACAATTTTCAATTACTCACGCTGCGCCCTTCGGATTATAATGTAATTAACACAGGTCCAAGTTTGTTGTACACAAGATAACCAACAAGAAATCACAAATTTAACACTAGAAAAACGGGAATTTTTCAAGCAAAATCAAAAACCTGCCGATGAAACCGACCGCGCATACTTCAGTAGTGAAGGAAGTTGTGTACAGTAAATAGTACACTGGGCCAATTTTGAACTTATAGATACCTAAAATATTATCCATTGGCATAAATTTAAGAAAGCAGTATAAGCCCACCACCCACAACTCAAAAATAAAATCACAGAAGGCATATATGAAAGTCTAGAAGTGAGGGGCGCATCATCACTTCACAAGAGAGCAGTTACGCAACTTCGGAACAACCATCTAGCTTTCAGGCAGTAATTTAAGGTGCTTAAGTAAAGTAAGATATTTGATCTTTTTCAAAGTGTAAAGGAAACTACTGCAAATTTTTCAAAACTCAAGTGTGTAACCAAAAAATTTTACCAAAGGATGTCTACTATTTTAAGGATGATATGGTATTGGGCACTTACCGCTTGCAAACAAATTCTCCAAGGTAATAAATTCCTACTGAAAGTTTTAAGCTTACCATCTTACAACTACCACAAGAAAGGGCGTGGAAAGAGTTAATTTTCAATCTGGAATGGAGTAGTTGACTAATTATGAAAAACTAATCCACACCTTACCTCTGCATATACGAAGTACTATTACCAACAAAACTTTATTCTTGAAAAAAATTAACGTATACATGTAAAATGTTGAACTTTTCATACTGATTTGAATTTTTAGCGAGAAAACGCTCTTATCTATCATGGCGGCTGATTTCGTCACCATTTGGTGTGCGTAAACAGACAGCTTCCCTTGTTTCTTGTTTTAATATTTTTTTACCTTTGTTCATATATGTTTTATCATCTAAAATCACTGAAATAAATTTTGACGTTTCAGCTGCTGAGTACTGCCTCAATGTGAAAATACTTCAATTAAAACACCTAAGACATTGTTTGTTCAAAATGTTTAAAGTTAAAAACGATTTTGAATCAGTGCCCCAAAAGGACGTAACCCGCAACGCTTGGTTGTCCGCATGGTTGCGACGCACTTAACAACAATAAATAAACATTTCCTCTTACACTCCTTTGATTCTCCAATTGAGAATAGGTGCGGCTTTTCCTCAATTTTGGAATTCACCGACGCATAAATGATGCCACTTAACTACGTCTCAGTATAAGGAAAGAATATTTGGCAATATCGCAACATATCATATTCGGTGAAAATCAGTATTTCAGTTATAGATGTTCTATGCACGAATTACAATGTGACAATGCATTTGCTTGAAGTTTTTGAATTTCAAATTGAGTGTAGAGAGCGTTTTACTTAATAATTAAGTGTTGGGTGAGTGAGATGTACGAATTTCGCTCTGTTAGGAATTAAAAATCTATTGCTCCGTTAAAAGTTCCGTTTATTCCCCGCCTGACACTTCTTACACCTCTGGCTACGCTTATTCGAATGATCTCTCTCCCTGCGTTCTTTCTCCGCTCACTCCTCCGGTTATTCCCCTGTTGGGATTCCCCGGTTCCTCGGCCTGTTCTCGGATTCCCTGGTAGTTCCCCGGGTCGTAGCCGTGTCGGCGGATCCTACCATCTTCCGTTGAAGGCCGACAGCCAGGTCCGGCTCTAGGCGCATACGGATGCCGCGACCTTGCGTGGATTCCCAACAGCTCTAAGTTGTTATTACATTTGACGCCTTAATGAGCACGAGAGAAGGCTGTTTGAATAGGTCTTATGGAGTAATAATACTAAATATTTGACAATACGAAGAAAAGGAGAATATTGTTCGATACGGGATCCACACAAAACCATTAATGCTCACTGGTAGGGACGTTTCGAATCGAATTTTTCTTAAAAAGAGGTCACCCAATCAAAACCGATCACTGTGTTATATTCTTACTCTCTTATTCTCACAACTTAGTGGATAGCCGTTTAATATTAGTTAAAGTAGTGGAACATAATTAAGAAATTGGAACGTTTTAATCCACGCACGATCGGTTACTTTTTTCTTTTCGTCTTCTTGTTTTCACAAAAAAAAAACAAAAGAATAACCTCGATGGTCATACGCGCCAAATTTAAACTTAAAGGTTCTAACAATTACCATTTTTTCCAATATGAACAATAGATAATGTTGCCTTTAACTATTGTTTCGTTGGATACGTGAACAACGTTACGAAAAATGTTTATTTGGAACGTATTTAGATAATTGCAGTTTTGCATTAGGAATATTTTTGATATCAATGAGGTCTTTGATATTAAATATTAATGAGGTCTGTGATTATCTCGATTACCATTAAATATTTTTCGTGTTGACGTTGCTCCTTTTATTAAATAAATAGGAAAACGTTTAAATTCAGAGGTTCCGCGCATTTTTTGAGGATTGCAGATTTCTTGACCTGTACTCTGGGGGATAAAACAAGAGATGGCGCTATATGACGATTATATGTCAGATTGCGAAATGGCAACGAACGCCCTAATCTGTCTGTGCTTTAAAGTATGAGTCAAATGAACTGATCAACTTTCTCATAGATAAGACCAAAAATAGGACAAGAAGAAGAAAGTTGGAGTCGAACTGATTGTCCTATATACGCTCGAAATGTACTTCATACATTTTTGTTCATACATTAGCAATGACACCTTTTAAAAAAATGGAAAAAGTCACATAGTGTCCGTTCCACAATCTGTTCGTTGATGAATGGCAGTTAATCGACTTTGATTCTCCAGCTTTAAAATTTAGACTTATTTAGGTAATTTTTTACTATAGCTTCTAATATTTTTGCACAAATATGAGTGCAACAGTGGTTTTGGGCTATGGTTTTGGGTCTCACAGTGTTTTTAGATAAGGGCGAGTGAAATCCTCTACATACCATTTAGTGCAATTTACATTAAAGTTTCATCAAGTAGTTTTCTTTATCAGTATTGTGTCAAAATATAAAAAGGAAATTACTCTGTGAACTCCATCTAAGTTCGTTTGATAGAAAATTCGTCGGGTGCCACTTTAACTATATACAGTTTAGTTCGCTTTGGAGTTTTTTCCAGAACGCCCAGATAGTTATTTATTTTTTTCTTGGGTACTTTTTAGATATGCGCAGCGCAAACTCAATGAATAATTCTTTTGGTAATTTGTATACGATATATAAGAAATTTTATTCTTTATTTTTTATGTGTGTCGTCAATAAGAATAAAAAGTGTTCAAGCGTTTTCTTTTTCATTTTTCCCTAACTTTTGACATCATAAAAACATAGGAACGAATTATCTTACGTTGTGTTAAAATAAAATTGCCTGTTTTGTAAGAATTTTAATAAACAAATTTCTATTATTTTCACCATTATAGCAATGTTACGTTGTAATACTAACAAGTTATGATTCGTGAATAGGTGAATATTAGTATCTAATTAATATGAATTATAAAAATACTATCATATTTAAATATCCCGCTATTTTTTTTATATTTGATACTTTGGTTTGATATTTGATTAGTTCGATAGCTATTTAACAGTTTGGTACATGTATCTGCGGCGAGATGGCGCTGAACTGTTACCAAAATGATAGCAGAGAGTTGATTATCTATGATATGGGATGATCTGTGTGAGTCAGTTAAATAATGTTCGTGGTTAGGGATGTCGGGCTTATTAGTTGTACGGTTAAAAGGCGCCAATGATTTACACTTTAAATGGTTTTGCAATATTTTTTTTCATATTTTGGTGTGTTATGTGGTTAATACATTTGATAGCAATATTTTACGGGTGAGCAATTGCAACATTTTGTTTTAACACATAACCTCAACTAGGTGTTGTTTTATTAAACAGATCACAGTATTTCCTTGATTTTTTGTGCTTTTTTTATTTCTAGTAAATATAGACTCCACAAAAAGGTGAAACCTTTAGCCACGGATGATCCTTACCCTGCAGTTTCAATTTTAAAACCACTGATGGGTGTAGACCCTCACTTAGTTTCTAACCTGGAAACATTTTTTACAATGTCTTATCCAGTGGTAAGTAAAGATCATAACATCAGAAAACACTAAAAAAGTACGAAATATCTGTCAGTTTCAAAGTACAATTCCAATCCCATCCTAATATACTTTTACTCCGATAATATACTCATATGTACTCATCATACTCATGTAATCTACATTTTCATCAAAAATCGAATTTCATCGAATCACAAATTACACAAAGATTAGGCAGTTATGACTCATTTCATATTTGCTTAGATATTCCCAGAAATGTGTAATTTTTATAGATGTTATTATTTTAATAGAAATGACTAAATGATTGAAAACTAAATTGAAAAATAAATATTATTGCAGTATGAAATTCTTTTTTGTGTTGAGGATGAACAGGACCCAGCCATAGACGTAGTAAATAGTTTAACAAAAAAATATCCACAAGTCTCAGCCAAGCTTTATACAGGAGGCTCAACAGTGGGAGTCAATCCAAAAATTAATAACATGAACAAAGCTTATGAAGCAACAAGTTATGATTTAGTTCTCATATCAGATAGTGGAATAAGAAGTAAGGAATTAAATAAGCATTCCGTTGAACCCCCTAATAAACAGTTGTGATTTCTAGTGAAGGAAGATACATTACTAGATATGGTAAATCATATGACTGAAAAAACTGGTATTGTTCATCAAATGCCTTTTACTAGTGATAGAAATGGTTTTGCAGCTACTTTAGAAAAGGTAAGATTAAATGTATAGTTCATTTGTACCATTCAACCTGTTCCATTTAAGTATGTTTTTAATGCTTCTACTTGATTGGAACAAGGTATGAAACTGTGTTTTAACACCCTAATACTTGTGTAAAACATAAATTCCTGTTGGCACTTGTGCAGGAGCGCAAAAATTTAATTTAAAAAAAAATTGTCAAGCAAATTTTTTTCAAGTACTTTCATCTGTTAAACAGATTTGATCGAGTATAAAATAAAATCTCAGAAAAAATAAAATCACAAGCTTCGACAATGCATTTGTAACTTTGCTTGTGATTCCACAATAATTCATATTAAATTTGTTTTAGATATACTTTGGTACTGCACAATCGAGAATATATCTAGCAGCAGATTGCCTACGGTTTAACTGCCATACAGGTATGTCGACCCTAATGAGAAAAGCTGTTCTCGAAGAACAGGGTGGACTGAAAACTTTTGGCTGTTACTTAGCCGAAGACTTTTTTATAGCAAAATCTTTTATGGATAGGGGATGGAAAACTGCCATTAGTAGTCAGCCTGCTCTGCAAAATTCCGGAATCTGTGATGTAAATAATTTTACAGCCAGACTTACTAGGTGAGTAAATTACTGCTTTACTGTAGTTTTCATTGACCTTATTGATATTTATTATTCACAAGTGGATTATATGTAAGTTGCTAAATTATTTTTTCCCAGGGTGTAATTAATATTGGACTAATGGGTTATTAATCTAATATCTAATATTAGAATATTAGAATAGGTCTAATATTAGACAATATCTAATATTGTCAGTGTGTATGCATTCAGCCATTTTTAAATCAGATTGTATTACCTTATATTCAAAATCTTGTATATTTTATGACTAGTTCACATTGAAATAAAATTTTTTGGGCACAAGTACCGTTCATATTATTGAAATTCTTTTACAATTTTTTTCAATAATGGAAAAAGCTTACTTGAAGTTTATTGTTGATCTAAAAGAGAGAAAACATTTTCCTCATTTCTTGGACTATTTTTATTATTTCAAGCGGTTTGTATTATTTTCGTTATGGTTTCTTAGGGATGAAAGTAATTTGTCGTTAACACACCTCAATCCCGAAATTTAATACTTTCTGTATGGTATCTGCAAAATAACCATTTGGTTTTATGTGCAATGAAATTCAATGAGTAACATCATTATTTCGACTAAATCTTTATCTAGCAAATTATTTGTTTAGCTTCGGGAACAGAAAGTCAGAGCCATACATGGCACTTAGCACTTTAGCACTAGCACTGTGCAGGCGTGGGTGGTGGAGTTTTGCAGTAACAACGCCAGATCTGTGCGTAATGGCGTGATCATATTGAAAAAGGAGTTTCTTGTTTGTTAAATATGTACGATTAGCCTGAACAGTATCCTTCAGCCTGCATAATGCTTTCCGTAACCTAGTTGTAGGTAGTCTCCCTCACCCCACCATGAGAATTCCAAAAAAGACTGTTGTGACGTTTTCTATAGGTGGAACCATTTTCAAATTCTTTGGTTCACTTTTATATGCTTCAATTCACTGTTCAGAGTGCTGCTTTATCTCTGTGTAATAGAGAATTATTTATTTATAACAGAGAAATAATTATCGCGTGTAATAGAGAATTTATGATTCATTTAACATTTCTACATTGAGTCAACAATTCAGCAGGGTTACATTGGAATAGGTGTAATGGCTCTCGGGAATTGGTTATTGAAATGATTTTTTTTAATCGTGTGGTTACCCATCGAGCAGATAGCATTTTCATGTCAAGAACAACGAAAAAAACGTGTTTGTTAACGTGGGCAATCGAAACTTTTTTACTTTCTCATATGAAGCATTTATATATAAGAAGTATTGTAATCAGGTCAATTTTTCGAATTTTACCCTCTTATTCATAAACTCATTTTAACGTTAAAACGGGTTTTAGGTTAAAATGCGTTTAGAATGTGTTTCACAGATGTAACTACAGTGTTTTGTTCCATGTATTCTTAACGTGAAGGTAACTATAGTTACCTTATTGAAACACATTCTAAACGCATTTTAAGCTAAAATCCATTTTAACCTTAAAATGCGTTTATGAATAAGACCATTAGTTATTACTGGGCATTTAAAGTCTTCTGGGTCCAAAAGGCATATTTTGAAAAAAGTGTGTACGTGCGTGCGTGCGCACGTGCGTGTGCGTCGGAATCTACTCTGAAAATTTTTTTAAACTAAATATTTATGTTGCTGCGACATACATTCAACTTTAATTACACATTTGGCCTAGTAGCATTTTATTATTGACATCTATTAAACATTCATGATTTCCAGAAGGTATTTTCGATTTACGAAACGTCATTAACAATATCTTTCAAACTGCTCAGCTATACATAATAAATTTAACACCTTATAATAAAAACATGCAAATTACGACGTTGTACTGTTGGACAGCGCTTTTAAAAACGAAATTTACTACGCGTCAGAGGTTTATTACCCCAAGGCTAACAGCAATACTCTAACAATGTTTCTGTTACTTATATTTATAACATACGGGGTGAGTGCGCCAAGTTTTATACAATGTGAAACTTTGTAAATACAACCTCGTAACTTGCCGTACCAATGTATATATTAACGGTAACTAGTTTCAACGTATACGTGTTTATATTTTATATGTTTTATATGTATATTTTATTATTAGCTATTCACTTTTTGAAAGTATAAAGTGTGTCCCAGCTTTACAATAGTTTACGCCTCATTATTAAAATAAAATAATCTATGAGAAAGTAGTCCGGATACACACATCGCCATTTTTAGGCATATTTCGATAGGAATATAGGTTATTGCGGAGAATAAGTAGTAGGACGGGACTTCGGAAAAATATCAATGCAATTTTTCGTCTTGTGGTCCTTACATACCAAAACAACCTCCTTTCGAAAGTGTATATATATATATATATGTAAGGTCCATCCAGTCTGAATTGGTCCAGTTGAAATAAAGCAATAAAATTCAATAGCCATGTTAACGACATGCAAAGATCACGACACCGATCCATAGGCGTGCCATATTTAAAGAAATATAAAAGACTGTTAGTCACTTTGTCAACGAAATTTTATGACGAAATCACATCTTTGTGCCTCATTTGTTTCTGTAGCATTATTTGTATTGTGTATAATGTAATATAACGAAATTTGTAAATACAATAGAAATCGCATTTTTCAACTAATCCAAATGAAACCCGACACAAAAATAGTTGGGTTAAATGTCTCGATTAGGTTCGTTAACGAGCTAAACCTCATGTTAAGGCTTTCAACTTTTACGTTTTATGGCAGATCACTTCAAATTCATAGTTTTAGTGTTTTTATTTTGAGAGGCGCATGAAATAAACCTCCCCGACTGGTTGTGCCAAGGGAATTTTTTAGTATGTTTTGTAAATTTTAAAGCTAACGCACTTATATATTTTGATTAGGACACAAGTATACAGCATGTCGTACAATCTTTGCGATTATCATATTCATGCTAACATATTAAATTATGCAACTGAACAGACATCCATATATACATACTGATTCGCTGTTGGTGTTCTGAAGAATACACTGGCATGAAAAATCAATTTAAATTATTTATTTTATTATATTCAGACTGAAATATGCAAAGTGAGTGACAAGAAAGAAAAACGGGCGGAGCCAATTACGTTATGACTTATGTTCCAATAAAATTTAACGCACCTTACAATACCCACCATAAGGATGTCTCAAAGCGTCCCAGTTGAGTCGTGATTAATTGTATGCATAATATCCACTAACTGTATAAATGGCTCAATATAAGTGGGGTGATATCTAGAGACTGCCTCCGAAATTTCAGAGGCGCGCTTCTAACATTTTTCTATGTTTTTCTATATACATCATTGAATAAACTGTTTTATTCCACTTACCACTGGTACCCTTTTCATATTTACTGCGCCCTCCTGCATGTAATCGACTATGAACCCGCCCATAAGCCACAGCAGCTTTTCTTTCGTGGCGAGAATTATACTTGTGTGGTACTTCAATCTGTATATTTAATATTTACTATATTACTTATTATTATATATTTAATGTTATTTAAATTTGTCTTGATGGGTTTACAAAAATATCAGTACCCTATTAGAGGCTATTTCTTAACTTTATAACGCAGCCTACTTGTAGTGTGTTTTTATTACTGTGTTTGTAGAGGTTCCAGGTGAAAATTTCCCCGTCATACTGACAACCAGTAAAAACAGTGTTACAATAAATCAAACGGCGTATGTATGTAATACAAAAATATTTAAAGAGTGAAAGTTTACAAATCGTTGGAAAAGCGATTATAGATTGTGATTTAAAAGTAAATGCGTTTAAAAATACTTTTAATATGTAAATGTGCCAGGACTCTGTTTTACCGTAATACGTCGGGATAAAATGCCTGATATATCAAGATGAAAATTAAATTGTAATTTTTACTTCAAACGTATTTTTAATTTTAACTACACTTATAATTTTGGTTCCTATTTTTTGTAATATACAACATGAAAAAATATTACTGCTTTTTAAACCATTCATTACCTTATGTGTTAGCATTACCAAATTATCATAGTAATGACTATTTTGTTCAATATCAACACATAAAGGTACAATTTGAAATAATTTTATTGGCTAATTAATTTAACACATAGGTACATAATTTCTCAGATAAACCAGCTCTTCACTCACATGCAGACGTCTCGTTTTATTTACAATAATAATCTGAACCAAAGCCTTTTACAAACTTATTTTTATTTGTGTTATATTAAGCTTTTATTATAGTAAGCCTTTTGTCGTTTGGTTTCTTTAAATTATACTTTTATCGCAACACGTACTTTTAACTACTCTAATAATTTTAATGAATGTTTGAAGAATTGAAGTAAATTATCTTTTTAGTCGTTATAATTGTTAATGGGTTCAGTTGTATAAGTTGCTAATAATGATGACATGTTTTACGACGTTTGTATTTAAAAATACCTAAAACATTTCTAAAAACCGCAATTAACATTTATGGTGTCATTACGCATACTTTACAGGGTTATCAAAAGGGAATGGCGAAACTATTTTACAAAAACTACTTTTCGATTGACATTGATTATTTCGAATGCTATTGCAACTGATTTGTAGAGTTTTAACAAAATGTTTTTATTGAAACCAGTAATATGATTTCTGAACATCCCGTGTATTGAAAAGGAAGTTCACGGCGAAGGTACCACAATTTCTAGCAAATAATTAAATCGCCGTAATCAATCTGATTAATTCAATCTCTTACAGCTTATCTGTTTAATTCGTCTAATCGGCTTAAATTCCTCAGATTAAGTTACAGAAAATCTATTCATCAAAAAATACCGATTTGCGTTAGCAATATTAATTATCTTTTTTTTTTATAACACCCCTATTTCACACAGATACGTTCAACAACTTTCTACCTAACTCAAAATAGAAACACAAACACTTTCCGAATCTCTAAGTGAGACGTCGTATTGGTTTTATTTTTGTTTTTTTTTTGTCGACTAGTTAGCGAAAACAGAGATGTTTAAATACTGTCACACGCGTTTTCATTCATAAACCCCGGGGTCCAGCGAGGATACGGTCACCTTAGTGCAGTATAGGGTCGCACGCGATAAATGAATTTTATTATCTACTGCCTTATACGTTAAGTGTCTATTGTGACCTAATGCTTTATTGCGGGTATCCTACCTGGCGAATTTCAAGAAGAACTTAAGAGAGAAAGGAGAATAAAGGGGCACATTGACAAAAAATTATAAATTTTAATTTAAATAACAAAATATATTTTTGTTTCATAAACATTAATGAAAATTAATAAATACAATATCAATAAAAACAATGAATATAAAAGGAATTGAAAGTATTAATAGTAAAACTAATTATAATAGTAACAACACATCCACACTGCGAACTTTTCTTTAACATGGTTTTTACAAAAAGGCTGAGAAAGATTTTATTTAAAAAAGAATGATAATAATGAGACAGAGAAATCAGTTTCGTACAGCCGATCACTGAGAAAGGCTGGCCCGATAATGCTACATATTTTTTAAAAGTATCGTAATAGTTTGAGGAAGGTTAAAATGCAGAAAATATTATATAGGAAATATGCTGTGAAGTTGTTTGAAGTACAAAAATATTTATTGAAAAAAAATCTTCTACATCTATTTCACTACTATCGCTAGTGTTTAGCGTTTCGATATTGTTACACGACCACGGCCGAAACATTGTTCACTGTTTAAATGAATACTGAAATAATAGTGATAAAACTCACACTTTTATAGCAAGAATTTTCGACCTGCACCCCCTGAATTTACCTTCAACCAATTTACTGTAACCAAAAAATAAATCATCAGGCAGTTTTCCCAAAATTTTAAAATATTATTGTATTCAGCTACAAAGCTGGCGTAAAAGTTAACCCTTGTTCCAGGAGAAATATTCTCTCCGACCGATTATTACATCGTTACATAGTTGATAAAGAAAAAAGGTCCACATCAACTCGATCCCGGCTACCTGTCAAGACCTCAAATCGGCCCTGGGGTTCTTAATCTCATGTTTTAACTCTATTCTGCATAAGCGCATAATACAAAAATCCATCCTTACACTTTTCTCAGAATTGGAACTGGCGTTGTTTAAAATTGAACGGCAAATCGGCCCTTATAACATTTATCACATAATAAATTGTTATATTGATATTGAAAAACTGTACAAATTTTACCAATATAGTTTTTCTTGTCAAGATGCTAATGATTCTATTTAAAAATATAATATTTATCACATCATAGGTTGTCGTCATTTTGAGTATCCATACTAAATATTTGCTGCTAAAAATATTTACCAGTTATCAAGATTCGTGCGATATAATATTGTATAAATGTCTACAGAAACTGATACAAATTACCAGATGATGTTTCTCTGGCGGGGAAAATTTCAACATTATTTTTACTGCTGGAAAAATGTTAAACTGGCAGTTTTAAAGAAAATAAGTTCGAGAAGAGAAAGAGAGAGAGAGAGAGAGAGAGAGAGTGTGTGAGAGAGTGAGAGAGAGAGAGAAGAGGGAGAGATAGAGAGACCAAAAGTGCAAATTGGTGTGAAGCAAAAATTTAAATCACTTATACTTTCAGGTGGATATGTTTTACATAAAATCCGGTCCTGTGTTCCTTTGCAATCTTCAAAACAAGATAAAAATTGTACAATATTCATTAGACAAAAATGTGTTTAATAATATTTTTTTAAATTTAACATGTGATAGGTTTCCTGTTATCTCTAAATTATTTTACATGTTACAGTTATTTAAAGTGCCATTTCAAACACAATACAACTACTATTTATACCGCATATAGCTGTAACGCTTGTTTGGTGTAAAATTGTATACCGATTTTCCTTCTGGTGACTACTATCATGTTTCACTAATTCACAATACGAGTTAGTTTATTCCCTTTTTACAAATGTATTAATGACGATCTACACATTAAATACAGTTTAAATGTGAATATTTTTGTTGTTTTAGGTGGGCCAAGTTACGAGTAGCAATGCTACCAATATTTATGATACTATTCGAACCATTGTCAGAATGTATGGTTATAGGGGCCTGCGCAGCATGGGCTGTCAGTGTACTATTTCATTGGGAGCCATCTGTATTTTGCCTAATACACATTTTATGTTGGTTCCTGTGTGACTGGATGCTATTGTCTATAGTACAAGTAAGTATCCCTGTCTTTCCCCTTTCGCTCCCTACTACCGGCCTGCTCCCATCATACATCTCTCGCTAGTGTCTGTTGTTTAAGCTTTATCTTGGTTGTTTATTACTATATGCTGTGATTGATAAGTTATTTTTTCTATTTCAGAATGGTTCGTTACCATTCAAAAGATTTGACTTCATAATTGGTTGGTTAGTTCGCGAGTTTACTGGACCATACCTCTTTCTACTCGCAGTATTTGACCCTACGATAAAGTGGCGCAATCGTGTTTTTAAGTTGGCGTGGGGTGGTATCGCCCAAGAAATCAAACCTAGGATTAAGTGCTAATGGTTTCGTTTATATTCTTATTCATATCGTGCACCTGATATAATGTATTTTATGATATTTTTACCTATATCTCACAACCTTTCCTTTTAGGCCACCAAATATCTTGTTTCCCACACTTCAATTTTCTGTTTATGTATTATTTAATAAAAGGTATATCGTTTTGTATGCTGTGGTTTTATTCTCCATTCATTAACATACAACTTATTGCAAAAGTAATAATAGTAGATAAGTAATAGTTAATAATAACAGATGAATGAATTTATGTAATTTAAGATTTATCACTCCTGAAATATAAAAAGGGTCTATTTACGGCTAAAAGAGGAGAAAAGGATTGATTAACATATATTAGCGTTATAGTTAATACTAGGTCCCCTGAGGCAGTATTACTTTCATTACCTTTCGGAGGTTATAAACAGCCATTATGAGAACTTGTTTGGCAAGTTGTCTCACAACTTTTAGATATTGACCATTTATGGGTCTAAGTACAGATTTTAAAGATTTTATTGTAGTTTGTTGAGCGCTTGGTGGTCCTCGACGAGCAGTCGCGATGTCATACTATACGTTTACTGGGCTATTAGTAAGCTTTTGTTATAGGAGCACATGCTAACTGCCTGTGAATGGATCGTCTCCAGGAGTTTGCAGTACACTGTAAATCAATAAACTTTGAAAATAAGGCGGTAGCGAAGAAACCTATTGGACTGGACCAACTGTTACCATGGTTTTCACTCCTACCATACTATCCAATGTAGTATACTCTTTTCATCTGCTTTGATGTCCTGCAGGCAATGCTTATCTTCCATCGAGCAAGCTATTCTTTTTTCCTGTCCCCCATCGGGCGCTTCCCCAGGTGGCAGATAGGAGAACACCTCCCAGAAATGAAGGGTCCGGGTAACCGGGGCGGACCAAAATAGCAGGGGTGGGCTTAACCTGTTCACATCCATTCTTGAAGAGTGGTGGGCATCTTCGAGTGTGCAAATAGCTTCGCCTACCTGGGCACCTCGTCGGGCCCGTCCGTTCTCGTGGCATGTGAGCAGCAACGTGTTGGCGAGGCGGCTGGAGTTTAGGAGTGAGTGTGAAGAGAGGGCTGAGATTTCGATTCCTCGTGACAGGTGGCTTCCCCACCCGCAGGAAATGGACGTCAAGTAGGGGGTGTAACTGGGCTTGGCTCATTCCTCTGACGTGTTGCAGGGAGCCGGTGGGACAAGGAGAGACGGACTTGGATGGACCTCACATGGGGAGACAGGGCGGATACTCCTCAACTGGGATGTTTCAGAGGTGGAGATTTTGAGCCACCACACGCTCATAGTAGCGAACCTTAACGATCAGATGAGGGATCCTAAACCAGAGAGGACTGTTGGGAGACGACGCGGTAAATGGGCCTAGATAGATAAGACGACTGGGGAAAAATTGAGGGCGTGGATGCAATCCGAGGGTGAGACCGATATGCCGGTAAATCATAGACAGCTAGCGGCCATGCTGCAAAGGGTATGCCAGGTCAACTGAAGCTGGAAGGAAGGTTGGAAGGAACACGCAAAGGCGTGAAGTCTACTGGTGGAACGATGAGGTGGCTCTCAACAGAGAAAGGAGTGTGTCAGCGAGGTGAAACTGGACGAGCTGTAAGAGAAAGAATACGGGACAAGGGAAAGAGGCACGTACCGCGTATGTGGAGAATCTAAGGGCGCCGAGGCTAGCCATAGTTAGGGCTAAGCGTGAGGCCTGGCGGCAACTATGCGAGGAGATCAAGGTAGACCTGTAGACCTCCCCAGAAAGAAGGGGGAAATAGTGCCATCAGTCATGGACGAGGAGGTGGCCGCGGCTCGCTGCCTGAAAAGAGGAAAGGCAGGGAGGCTTGACAGGGTATGCGTCAAATTGATTACGGCACTGGCGGTATGGAAGCCTAGTACGTTTTGAGAAGTGCTGCACAGCATTGTGGGAGGGCGATTTTCCGATGGAATCGAAGAGAGGAAGGGTGGTCCTTCTATCAAAACCAGGGGGTACACGGTTCCGTCTTATCTGCCTACTTCCGGCAATGAGTAAGCTGGAAGAGCATGTGATCCTGGGCCGGTTTGCACTGAGAGAGGTCATGGAGCAAGCAGCACGTGTGAACAGCGACACGTGGAGGAAACGAGAAATGTGTCTTCTGATAGCATTGGAAGTGAGAATTGCCTTTAACACCCTGAGGTGTAGCAGGATCGTGACGGAACTGGTTTGGCAGGGTGTTTCGTGGTATTTGTGCAATACTACTAGGAGCTACCTTGAGGAGAGAGAGGTGGTATTTGGAGATGGGAAGAGTGCGGATGACACACGGGGTTCCGCAGGGCTCGGTCCTTGGGAGCTTGGAGCGGTGCAGACGCTAGGGCGTCTTATGCCGAATGTCGGCGGCCCGAGGAAGAAGAGAAGGATGCTAGGCTGTGTCGCAAAGTCTATCATGCTCTACGCGGCATCGGTATGGGATCGGGTGTTCCAAGTCGAAAGTACAATGAATATGATGGCGAGGGTGCAGCGATTGATAGCCCTTCGGGTATGTTGTGACTACAGGTCCGTCTCACATGAGATGTTCCTTGTGGTGACAGGCATGATCCCCATCGACGAATCAGGAAATACAAGGTGTAAGACCATGGCTCGATGGGAGCGCACGGACGAAGTGTTTCTGGACCGCAGAAGAAAAATTTAAAAAGTTTATCATTGACATGAATGTGAAAGTAATGTTTCAAAGTATTGTGACGAAGACCATCAGCGCACGTCATCATACCAAATATTCGAGAACAGTACAAAATATTTGGGAAAGTTCCCTACTATTCGAAACAAACGTCTCGAATACCCAAGAAAGATCTTTACTCCTCGAGAAACCATCTGACAGGAGGACAGCACATATATCAACGAAAGCCAGAGATCTATAGCTGGGAAATATATATTACATTTAGAAAAAGTGGAAATAATTAGGTAGAATTTAAGTGTAGAAATAAATTACGTAAAGGTTTAATGTACTTTGTGGTGTCTTATTTTACCTACGCAGAACGATAGAGTTTAATTGTAGGCAAAGATGAGGCAATGCACGGATAACTATTCTGTGAGAAGTCCAGACTACATAATTAAACATTAGTGGAATGCTCACACTGAATATGTATATATGTAAAATAAGAAAGTTGCTGTACAAATTTTATGTATGAAGAAATATCAGAACAAAGAAAATACTATCTGAAATAAAATAGAATTCTACAACTCAACTAGAAGTTCGATTTACCTCCGTTTGTACCCCAGTAAAAAACATGTTTAAACATAGTGATTCTTATATTTTAATATGCAAACATTTCGTGTGATTATATACATAGTCACGGATTGAAACTAACATTTAGGTAACTATTACGACATACCAGCCGGGTAACATACGCATATATATTTAATAAAGGTGAATAAGGGTGACGCTTTTGAAATTTTCAGATAATCCTATTACTGAATTCACAATCATCATTTATTGCAATACATATTAACAAAAACATATGATCATAACGGAAAATAATCGACACTACTTTGCACTCTTAAAAATGTATAAAAATAGAAATATATAAATGAAAAACCATTCTAAAATATACCAATAAAACTCAAAAGATATAATTCATCCAAACAATTCTTTATTTACGATTTCCTGATTTAACATCTTCCTCTTTTGGCTCATCAGCTTCGCTGCTGCTACTTCCATCATCTCCATCTGTGGCACTCTCATCTCCATCAACATTATCTGGAACCAGGTAATACTGAAGTGGATTGATCCATAAATCATCCTTAATACACTCTGCAACATCATCCATGACAGGGTCCAAGGTATCCATATACCATGCAAAGAAGTTCTTGCCAGAGTCGTGACGTCGTTTTTTAGAAGTTTTAGGTATCTCAGTGGTGTGACAAAGGTTATATCCTTCTTTCCAGATTATAGGTGCGCTTTCAGACTTTGGAATATCTAAAAAAGAAAAGATTAGTGAATGTTTGGGTTCACTGTTTAAAAATTAAGATGCTTAGGTAATACTTTAGTTACACATTACACAATACTACATACTCTATAAGCTAATTACTAAGAGATCATGATCTTTATAGTCTCATAGTACAACCGTCAATGGTTCAGATATAGGGACATTGTTGTGTTGAAGCTTCAAATTTTTGATTTTTGTATTGCTTTGAACCATTCAAAATGTTATATAGAATAAGCCTGTAAAAACTTCAAATCGTTATTTCAAGAATTTTTCGAGTTAAGACGTTTGCACCTGTTTTATCTTTCAGCGCGATTCCCATTCCACTTTTGTATTATTCCCATTCTTTATGTATAAAAATATACGCACATAACTGTTAGTACATATGTAAGATGTGATAACTATCCATTTTCCACTGTTGAAACCTTGAACGGGTATTTCTTAAAACAATGTGATTGGTGAGAGTGCTATCTCAAAAACTAGTGAATTAATTACGCAAAATTTTGCACACTCTTTTAAACTAAACATAGTTTTATAAGTCGTATTGTTGTATAAGTTTTGTAGTGGTAAACAACAATTTTTTCTTTACCGACTTCAAGAGGACAAGAAAACACCCATCAATGAATGCTACAGAACAACACTCTGTTATACACATTAAAAAAAATATCTTCTACTAGCCTGAAAGATATTCTAAAATACCCCTACATTCTTAATAATTTAAACATAACACACGTGAAAAAAAACATGAGTCTTAAAATTTGTGCCAAAAGAAACATACCAAAGTTAAGTAAGTACTCTTTGGTAAGTACTTCGTTTTCAAAATATGGATTTTCCTCAAAATAAAATTTGATGGCATAGCCAGACACAATGTCTTCGAATTCCTGGACCTCCAGTTTGAATAAGTGATGTAGACAGTTTTCGGCAGCATCGTCAAAGAGGCAGTTTAGGTCAGGATGGTTCATTATCTATGTAAACTATAAGGAAACATATATATCGGGGTATTTATTTTAGTTTCATATCCTCTTAGGAAGAAATGTGATGTATTTCATTGAAGTTATTTCAAGGCAAATTGAAGACTGATAATCAATATCTGAAATGTTAAGTTTATACAGCTCTTCAAGATAAAACTGTATGGTGTACAAATATGACACAAAGCAGCTACAAATTACATAAAGGATACTGCTGTTGGCCAGAAATTTGGTATCTGACTGATCAGATCAGCTCGTTTTTCATACCATGGTCTGCGTTCTTCGTGGTATTTCCTTTCAATGACGATGATCTCCATACTGGCTTTCTCATCTATATCACCAATTACATTTTGGCAGGCGTCGATTTCCTCTAGGGCCTTTTGTGTAGCTGCATCGAACTCCAACTTCTCCAATTCATCTAGCTTCCTTATTTTCCTCGGTTCAGCCGTCATGCTTGCTCTCTATTACTTTTAACTGGACCAAATCACCTACCAAATTTTAAAAACTAAAAGAGGGGCTTTGCATTTTGAGGTTTTGTTTAATACCGTTTAATAATTCACTGCCCCCACTCACACTTCTCAATCGCCTTTACCACAGATCAGGTCAGGCCTTTACATCAATTACAAAACATAAACTAGAGAATTCAGAAAACGCACATAACTTGAAAACTACTAAACACAGAACATATATTGTTTCAAGTGAGTATCTAGGCGTCTAATTCATAAAGGTAATCAACAGTTATTTGTATTTCTTTTTTATGTCGCGTTACTATTCAATAGACATTTAAGAATATACCAGGCAAGGTGTAACCTGGCCTGTATAAGAAGATGCAACGCCAACTTTTACCCCAAGTGGTCCAGCTACCTTTGTTTCTTCTCACGCGTATGATCGATCGTCTGGGTGTGAGGAGAAGCGGAGAGGCGTATTAAGTAAATGTACCTTTAACCTACCTACGGCCTCAGAGGCCTCAGCCGGGGGGGAGAACTATGCGATAGCATAATTCCCTAATTCACTGGGGCGCTGGAACTTGAAGCAAAAGTTATAAACATTAGGAATATGAACATGAAGGATCCATTCATAGTACAGGAAGTACAGGAACTTCCTTCGAGGAAGAGTTACATATGAAGATAAGGACAAGGGGCCATTCATGGTCATGATAGAGAGGACAGCAGCAGACAATAATTACACCTTGAAGATATTCCATCTCATGAACTTTGGGAAACAGTTAATCTCATGGACGTGCAAAATGTGGAAGTAATCGAAGAAAGAGGAGGAACAAAATCGGTGTTATTTTCCATCATCACAAAGATGCTAATAAATTTTTACTGAATACGGAGATGCAAGAGAAGGAATTTCACATCTACATCCCGTAGAGAATGCTTTCTTCCAAAGGCATAATAAGAAATATATGCATGTCCATTATGGCAGATATTGTTATGTTTACTTCAGTGGCACAAAAAATATAAGATGCAAGAAGATTAAACCGCAGAGTCAAAGTTTTGGAAGGTAACACCAAAATCGAACCTTCTTTCACTTACTGAATTTCAAGGGGAAAACTCGACCCAGAAGTATGAACATCTTTACATGCAAAGTAGAAGTTTTTTAAGCAAGCAAGCTTTTAAGAGCAAACAAAAACCTAGCAATGGAGTATGGCCATTGAGAACATCACTGTTTACGAAGCAGTCAATGCTTTCCTTCCAATCCTCCAGAGGATGACATGAGATTTTAACTTCTCATGAGATCCAGCTCAGTTTCCCAGTATGAGAACTAATAGGGCAACTTCTCAATCTGCATCTTATGCCAGAGTGGCGGGGGATCAAAATTGAGGTGGCAGCAACCTGGTTAAACAATTAAAAAGAAGTACCAATGAAAATGAGTATGAAAAGCAGAAGAGATTGATGTAACAGGTCAAATTGATCAACACTAAAGAACAACCTCCAACATCGGCCCTATTTATAATAAAGAAAACTATAACAGAAGCGTCGGCACATGAACCATTGAGGTGGAGGAGACACATGATGATGGTAAGTGGGCTACCCCCATTAGATTTAATTTTTTTAATACTTCGGATGGTGATGCTTTAATGTCCATTCAGTTTGCACCATTGTTGGAAAGCTAACACATCCAATTGAAGTCATTCCATATGACATGACATTATACATTTAAACAATTTAGTATCATCAGCAGAGTGAAGAATTTTACTATATGGAATATTTTTAGTCAGGTTATTTATTTACAAAGTGGATAAAAACGGACCAAGATGCGTGCCCTGAAGTTACATTGATCTAATGTGAGTAATAATTTCCTATTGTGACAACCTGTTTACTATTACTCAAGTAGGAGGTAATCCACCTAAGCACGCCTAAGTAACCACTAACGCTACAAGCATGAAGTTTTCTAATTAATAATTTGATGTTAACTAAACCAAACGCCCTGGATAATTCAGTATAAATAGTGTCAACTATAAGCTCTCCATTTAAATTACAAGCAATATAATCATGATATAAAGAGAGATTTGTCACTGTTGATTTGCTACTATAGAAGCCATGTTGTTGCGAAACAATATACTTCAATAAATACTCATTTAACTTATTATAGACTAATTTATCAAACAATTTAGAAAGTACATTATGTTTATTTATGGGTCTATAATATTCACATCAGAGCAATCACCACCTTTAGGATATGGAATAATAAAAGAAAGTTTTCATACTTTCGGATAGTATATAAGCGAAGTATTGTATAATTTAGTTAACCATACTGCAATAGAACTACCACAGTATTTAATAAGTTTTGCATGAATATTGTCAAGGCGCAGACTACAATTAGGGTTCAACTCATCAATACATTTTATAACATCATCTTCTGAAAAAGTAGTATTATTTAGGCAATCCAAGATTTCAGTGGTAACAAGAGTAGAACTTATACCTAAGTCTCTGTATAGACTATCAAATTTGTTTTGCAAAGAGCTTTGCAATATCTAACATACTCCCAGCTATTTCACCATCTAGATGCATAGTCATTGGTATGGACTGAATATTGAATAAAAGAAACTGGGGTGCCTTCAGGCGACCTTTCGACTGGGGTCCATTGTGTCTTTCCGTCATTCCCTGCCGCTGACGTCTTAGCCTGGTTGCACTTTCCCCATGAAGGTACTTATGCTTTCTAGTGAGAGGTTCATCGCTTCTTCCGGGAAGATCTTGTCTACCCCGAAGATTGTCCACCTGGCCCCTGCGAGTACCTCTGTCGCACAAGATGTGATAGTAGGTTTCATCTTCCTTCCAACAGAACATGTAGGGTGAGTCGTCTTTCAGCCCCATATTGTGCATAGGATAGTTCAGCATCCAGTGTCCAGTCAGAACTCCGGTTACCATGCGTATATGTTTCCTGCCTATCCTAAGCAGTTATGTCGCCTTCCTCTGATCGGGTACCTCAATGAAAACCCTCGATTGTCGAGAGTGGTCATGTTGACTCCAGTGTTCTTCGAAATCCGCTTATAGGCGCCTTCTGAAATGCCCCACTATACTCGGCTTGGTAATTCCACAGGCCGGCTTGGGCCCAGTAAGGAGAATTTCCGCCCATGGCGGGGCCAGTTGATTAACCCGTTTGTTCCCTTCGATACCACTATGGCCTGCCACCAATATCAGGCGAACCCTGTTTCGCATAGCCAGCTCCTCTAAGATTCTCTGACGCTTGGGGTAAGCTTGGATGAGGTTCTGTGCGACCCCAGAACCTTTAGGGCCGCCTGACTAACAGAGCATAATGGACCGAGTATTATGAATTGTATTTACATATTTATAAAATTCTTTTCAGTTTGCAGTCAAAGATTCCTCGGTTCTACGCAGAAAATGTTTTTAATCCCTAACTAATAAAGTGTTACACCTACTTCTTTCCAAATTGAATTGCGAGTAATAATACAATGAGTTATACCCCATATAGTCTATGATACTTCTTTTTATTGAATATAGCACATTTCAACTCATTGAAGAACCAATGTGGAAAGATTTAGATTTCGTAGAAAACAAAAGAACATAGGTTTCTATAAGTGTAGTAAATTTCAACGCAACTCTTCTAAAAACTTTTCAAGTTCATTTTCACATGATGTAATTAATTGTAGAAAATTAAATGTTAACTATTCCTTGTACAATTCCATGGAAATTGGATCTATTAAAATCATACAGTTTCTCAGCATTACTTGATAATAATATCCAATAGGGGATAAAATAAATTCAATCTGTAAAGGATGTTCATTCTTAAGTTCATTAATAACCTTACTTCTATGGTCTCTCTAAGATTTTGTATCCACGATGAAGAGTTTCCATCTCCAATTTTTTTTTTATGTTGAAAAATCCAATGAACACCTTTAGAGGGCAATGTAACCCTCAGTAGACGGTTTTTATCGTTGTTAAATGAATTACTAAGTATTGACACAGAAATATCATTAACATCAAATGGTGGGTTATTTTTAACAGCTAGTAACAAATCTTTTATAATAGGCAAACCTTTGGTATTAGAGTCCTTGGAGTCCTTAAAATTGAATGTTAGAATATTTTTCTGCCTAAACTGGCTCTTGAATAGTATTTTCAACGACAGACTGATAATTATTTCAGAAATAATCAAACCTATCCTCAATATTAGAGAATTTATCATTAAAATTATTACAAATTTTGTCATCAAAACTAGACATCCAAGAAACACCAGAGTTAGAATTGGAGTGTGGTTTAGTAATTTTCTCATACGACATAACCTTCTTATCACTACAACAGTATATGTTACTCCTGATACACACTTCCCGCTTGTAGTCTCCTCTAAAATAATTGATTTCATAAAAAGTTATCCCAATAAACTCATTATTTTTATAGGTGATCTCAGTGCCCAACACCCTATGTGGGGATCCGGAAAAGGGGTAAGGCGGTTCTAGAACTGTTGGATTTTTCTGACTTCGTCGTATTAAATAGCAAGGAACCGACATGTATCACACTCCCGGGGACTGAACAGGTCAGCGCCAGGAGCATAAAAAGGAGCATAGTCGGGCAATTAAAGCAACATGTTTGGTGGGACTTAGAGTGCGCTAACGCAATTAAAGGCATCTCAGGTTTCCCAAGATTATTTAAGGATAGCTACATTGGAAAATTATATTAACTTTCGTAGAATTAGGGCTAAAACTAAACGTATCCTAAGAAATAAGAAAAAGGAGAGTTTCATTATTTTTATCAAGTCTTTGGACGTCAGGTTGTCTCCCTCTAATGTATAGAAAACCATTAAGTTTAAGTTTACCATTAACCATTAAATCGTTTTCAAATATACAAACTAAATTTTCTATTAGTGTCATTGAATTTGAACATCGGCAAGGACTGGTTAGGTCGTTTTAGAACCATTAATAGTGGCACTGGATTCAGTGCATTTCAGAACGATTTCCAGTGCTTCGTTTAGTATGAAAGAGCTGCAACATATTTTGAATCGTAATCGCAAGTCCGCCGCTGGTTTGGATCAAATTATTTATTCTATGATCCAAAACCCACTGAGTGGCAAAAGGTGGTTGCTTAATTTCCTCAACAATATCCTAATGAACCCAAACATTTTCCCTGAAGAGTGGAGTATGCCTTATCCCAAAGACAGGTAGAGCTTTGGACAACTTATCGGCGTGGAGGCTCATTTCTCTTTCTTCAAGCGTGGGGAAAATACTCGAATCACTAATAGTTTTTCTAGATCTAACCTCCTCGTACGAAAACATTTTATTAAATAAGTTGTGGCTAAAGTTAGCAGAAACAGATACTCCGCGATATTTGACTTCCCTCATCCTGAGGTTCTGTTGTAATTGCAATATTAGGGTTGTAGAACCCTCTTCAATAGACCTGATTGGTCTGGTGAAAGTCAATAGGGGATTCCTTTAAGCCCTATTATTTTCAATGAGGATGAGGTTATGAGGATGATTTTGTCATGTTGGGGGTAGGAATGAATTTGGTAAAAACGATTAATCGCCTGGAAGTGATGTTGGCGGATGTTTCTGAATTTTTCCGAGAGATGGGGCTTACAATCTCTTCCGAAAAGAGCAAAGCGATCTGTTTTCAAGCAAAATGTAGTTCTTCACGCCCTCCCTATCCAAGTCAACCTCAATAATCAAGCGCTCCTATAGGAGAAAAATCAAATATCTAGGCACAACCTTTCATAAAAACCTCATTTTGAACACTCATATTGACAATATGGTCATCTGGGATCTCAGAGGTGTAAACATAATGCATAGTATATGTAGAACATGGTGGGGAGTGGTTCCTAGAACATTACTTGCAATATACAATGTTTTAGTTCATCCTTATTTAAATGTTAGCTGGCACATTCTAGGGAAATGTTCGAAGGAAAAGCTTCGCAATTCGGATCGCATTCAATACATGGCTTTGAGGGTTGTCCTTGGGCTGATGAGATCCACACCGATTCCATGTCTATTGTCAGAGAATGGTCATTGCTTCCAAATACATTCTGAAGCTTTGTTCCATCAAGGGTCCTGTAATTAAATATATCGACCAATTGGCAATGGTCTGCAGAGGCTTCCCTATTACATAGCCTCACAATAATTAACGTGGCATATGACTATTTCGGAAAGAAAACAATAATGTTTCAGGTCCCCAAAACTAAATTCAGTCTGAGGAAATATGAAAACAATAAAACTTCCTTTTTACAAGAAATCAATACGAAATACTCTCATAATCAGATAATTTTTACGGGCGCCTCAAAGGGATTGAACGGATACAGAGGATACAATTTAAAGAAATACATGAACTTTCGTCATGCGTTATACTCACTGATTCTCTGAGCGCGGTGAACAGAATCACCAAAAATACGTATTTTCCAATCTTGGTTGAAGATATCGAAGCTAAAATCCTAGATTTGTCCAAGAAAAACACAAAGGTTAGAACTGGATCGACATTTGTATGTTATTCAGAATGAGCAGGCAGACAAGCTGGCAAATGAGGGTAGAAGTAAGCCTCTGTTCATTCATCTGAGAGGGAGTTTTTATGACTCTTCCGACAGCAAGGGGTGCCATTTGGAACAGTTGGGAAGAACAGTACAAAACATGGACAAAATTGAAAGGCAGGATATATTCGGAGTCAGTACCTTCACCAGGTCGCAGGCCATGGTATAAAAACTTTACTTCCTGCTCCAGAAACGTGATAGTCTCCTTCAGTCCATTTCGTGTCGGCCATTGCCTAACTGCTTCACATCTACACAGACTTCATATAACCGATTCCCCGTTATGCGAATGTGGATTGTGACGACATATTATATTAAACATATTATTTTCGAGTGCCAGACAATATCCAGATACTTTTACGAAAACTTACAAACCCTTATTACGGTTCATTGTTTCCCCTATCCTTCAATGATGTTTTCTTCGAATATGTTGACTCGCATTGTTGTGAAATTGCCTCGTTTTTAAAGAATTTAAGCAATAAAATCTAATTAGAACATGAATAACAGTGGTTCTTCAAATCGTTAGTGGCTATGTTGCTATGGCAGCATAGGCCATATGAAGTTAAGAAGAAAAACAAGGGAATCCACAAACCTGGGGGTGAAACCTTAAGAGGGTACAACCGTGCCTGATGATCGTGGTTTAGAGCCCACATTATACTGTGGGTCCCATCCATTTAGCCCTGGCAGCAAAAAGAGACATTAACATATCACAACAATAATCAACTTAATCCACAAATTTCATTAGTACTGTAGTAATGGTACTCCTCTCTTTAAATTAATAATTAATAGGTTTCTGTTAATGCGGAAAGGTAATATTGTGAGAAATATTTTACTGTTAAAGTGGCAGATTCCCGGTAGAGGCATGTACATGTCACTTCATGATAGGTTGTCTTTCCTAATAATAGAAGTCTTTGATCCATGAGTGTACCATTGGTTCACTCCTCGGCTGGTGGGCGATTTTTTCTTCCCCCAGTCTTCTCTGGTTGGTATTTTTACCTTGTAGGTGTTTTCTATCAGACTATCAGAGTCCTTTTTGGGACCTTGTCTGATATTATTGTGAAGGGGCACTTAATGGAGTTCTACAATTTTGGTGTGACCTATCTCGTTGCTCCTCCACTCTCCCTGGCACTTTAGTCTGTATGCAGTCGTCCTGGCCTGATCTTTGATCAGGAGCTCCAAAGGCGAAAGGTTGACTATTTGCAGTCCCTTAGTGGGAGTGGTGTACATTGCCCCTGTTGCAGTCCTTCGGAATATTTTTTGCAGGCTTTTCAATAAGTTCTTAGCTCATGTCCCTTCCACCCTTGGCCACCAGACTATTGCTGCATACATCAATGACGGTAGTAGTACCGCTTGGTATAGCGATAGGCTTATCCTCGGTTTTAGACCCCAGGTGTTTCCATGGTTCCGAAGTGTACGCTGCACTTCACTTTGGCATCCAGGTGTACCCTAGGTGCTTTATTGAAGGTGGAGTATTTTAATTCCTCATTCCACAGCCTAAGAGGGTCAATTTATTCAGGCTTGTATTTTCTGGTAAAGATTATGACTGTGGTATTTGACGGATTTACCATTAGTCTTTCCTCCGTACATCAGTTTACTCTAATTTTCAGTGCCATTGTCATAATGCCCCCTGATTTAGACGTCATTGATTACTCAGAGAAGTCATTGATTACTTTATTTTGTTTAATTCAAAATTGCACATTTACTAAACTGTCAATGAATGACTAACATATTTGCTGGCCTTAGTCGAATCTAGCTTTCCGTCATTCCACTATTTTTGTCACTCCAGGTATTTTTGCTATTGTTCCTTTACTTTTCTCCGTGTTAGTTAAACTGATACAATGCACTATATATATATATATATATATATATATATATATATATATATATATATATATATATATATATATATATATATATATATATATATATATATATATATGAATTCCTTAATTATCATAAGCATTCTTATCTTTAAGAAATTAAAAATGAGTTCCTAGCTTCGCTTTAGAGGCACCTCAAATGGAATATATTGTTATACTTCTAACTGCTTCAAAAATACATTTTAGAAATTATACCTTATTACGGCTTTATTTTTTCACAGCTGTGTAATTGTCTTTTATTTCGGATTATCTTTATTTTCTGATTCCGATAAAATTTAAAATGAATTGTAGTTTAATAAACAATCAAATTCATGATATCTTTAGTCTGTCTGACATCCGATTTTTGTGAATTTTGCACTGTAGTTAGAAAATAATATAACAAACGTATCCTGAAAATTTGAACTCTGAAAAACAAACGGTGCGAACCCTATTAAACAGGAGAACTTTTGGCTAAGAAATCTTTATCTGAATAGGTTTTTAATAGATTTGTTTACTGTTAGAACAACGAATATCGTGAACCCCCTACAAAGAATTTATTTCCGATCGCGAAGAAACGCCTGCTTACGGGTGTGCAAAGACGCACCCTATGGGCTAGCGGAAAGACAGAGATCGTTTATTGGTCGAAAGATGGGGACGTTAAAAAAATATTGCCGTCAGACTCGGTTATTTTTTAGTTCGCTGCATAGCGAGACGTCAGAAGTTGGGCTCTTAGAGAGCGTTAGTCATGCTGGGGCCCGATAAGGTGTTTGATGGACGAGGTGGCTTTGAGATTGATGAGTTACGCTTAAATCTGAGAATCTGGGGAAATTATAAGGGGTAGTAAAGGAAGATTTGGCATCCAAAAGCAAGGGAAGTGTTTAGGGCACCTAGAACCTGTAGGGACGCCTTGTTGGTCATGAGGCGAATTTCGTCCAAAAGATAAACAATGTTGGACCGGTGCCATGTCTGGATAAACCACTCCTGAAATTCCTGCTTTAGCCTTTGGAGAGGCTTTCCTGTTGATGCTGAGTTCGCCACGTAAGTAATAGGGTGTGCGCCATTTATTTACTTGTCGAGCAGTCAAAGCAATTGCAATTCCGGGATGTTTATTGGTTTTAAAAGCTTTAGGGTTTTGGTTAAGATAAATGTATTTATTATAAAACTTTGGGGGATTTAGTGGTCATATCTATTTGTTTGAATTTTGGGGAATGATTTAAAATTAGACTATCTGTGTAAACTTTGGAGTTAATGGTGATATAAGTTTTGGTTACAAAAACTTTGTGGGATTTAGTTAAAATATTTAACTTTAAAATCTTTGGAAAGGATTTGTTGGAGTATTAAAAATCGCGTGAAATTAAAACTTTACTTGCTTACTCCTACTCGACCCGTTGTGAGAAGTTTCTTTGTAACTCTGGCTATCTGGGCTGGAATAAATTCGACAGAGAATTAGTCGGAACAGCCTTCGTTAATTTAATAGAAAATAAATATGTTTCAAATAAACTTTTTTAGAGAATTATAAGTATATTTAAGTAAAATAATACATCGCTTGTAATGTTATCGTTTTATTAGATAATTAAATTACTAATTGTAGTAAATATGTCCAGAATCGAAGAATATTCGTGCCTCGTCAAATGTTATTGCATATGTTTCGAATGATGAAATTGTAAACACAAACAGGCTAAATTAAAGATTTGGAAGGGTTGTACGTATTACATGTTTTATCCCATAACTTAAAAATATGGTCCAGATTACAAGTGCAGTATCTATGCTGTTTCATGCTACTGTTCTTGTAGTGAATTAATGTTAAGATAGCACTTTATTCAGTAGATATTATTCTATTTTTTTATTACTTCAAGTAGGTAACTATACCGGTACGCTGGTGCCGTTATTAAATTTACAATTCCTAGTAAAGTGATTATTAAACAACCTATTAAACCAACAAATTATTATTAACAGATTATTAATGCATTATTTTTATTTTAATTTAAGCGTTAAAAAGTGTAACGGTAGTTTTTCGGTTAATAAACCATATCTTTTAATTACAACATTGTATTGTTCATTTACAAACACTTATATATTAGTTCACTCGAAATTAATATTTTCGTGTGACTTCGATTTACCATAAAGTATTCATTCAAATAAAAAGTTCATTATTGTCCTCTACAAATCAACCCATCAATATGTGGTTAGACTCTAACCGTTTGAGTATACATTGGAAACTGAAATGAATATAAAGAAATACCTATTAGGTAAAAATTTATAACTCATTGTTGTTATCATTTTCAATTAAATGTATTCTCATGGAACTGATAGGCAGTAAAGTAATAGTGGATGGGCAGTGAGTACGGCAGTGATACATATCAACCCTATTTTCCGGAAGTTGACCCTTCGAGGTAAATTAACCGATTTCTTATAGACAGTTAGACAAAAGAACTCAACAAGTTGAATTTTCGTTATTAGCGTCAGTCTGTCAATTCTGAACTTGTCAATTAAATTAGGATGCTATCGGTTTTTACCCTGAACCCCTCTTGTTCTCTCTGCTGGTAAGTCTAACATGGGAGTCAATCGTTTTGTAAGAATCTTCTTAAACAGTTTGTAGAGTTGGGAGAGTAGGCTAATCGACCTGTAATTCTTCAAACTTGTTGAAACTTCTTCTTCTTTTACATAATAACAATGAAAAGCATTGGACCAACTGTTGGGAATCTTTCCCTCTTTTAAGCATTTATTAAACAATATTTTTAAGGCTGGTATCAACTCTTCTGTAGCTGTTTTAATAACCTCTATCAGGATCCCCAGGAGCTTTGTTGTTTTTGATTTCTGTGAAACCAAATCTGATTTCATCAGAGGTAATTTCCTCTGACCCTATGTTCAAAACTATGTTTTGGTAGAGATTATGTTTTATCTATACTTTTGTAAAGTAAATCGTTAACTATTTGCACGATTTGGTCTTTGTCTGATGTTATGTTGCCGTTTGAATCCATTAGTTTTTGTATGTCGTGTCTACCTATACCAATTTTTCGATTCATAATCTTCATGCTTTTATTTTGTTCTATTGTTTTTGTTATAACATAAGTGTTAAAGTTTCGAAAACCTTTTCTAATTTTCTTTGATATTTGTTTACTTAGTTCTCTTGTCACTTTTCTTCTCAGTTGCCTTTTTGCTCTAGTAATTGTTTTGTGTGTTGACTATTGCAGATCTTAGGATTGAGGTTATCTGAAATTCCTCTAGTTCTAGTTATTTCTCATCAGATGACAGTGTTCGTATATTACGTGGCGACATGCAATAGTCGTTTTCCTTGGTAGCCAAATCTCTGCCGGATATTCTTAGCACCCTTTGTTTTTGGTCTTGTCCGATCGCTACCGTAATCGGAGATTTTTGAACCGCCGAAGACTTACTTTGTAGCATTCTCGACTGCCTGTGGTAGTGGTACTCTATTGACTGCCTCTTTCCACAGGCGACGCCTTATCGTTACACAACCTACAGCAGAAATAATACCAACTATTTTGAGCCTCAGCATCGTCGTCAAAGCCACCTCCTTTAGGTAGAGATCTATGGCGGCAGACATAGCATGACTATCATGGCCCTAGTTGGAGTTGCTTTCATAGCTCCCGTAATGGTAAGACGGGCCGTTCTTTTGGGCTGCAAGGCTGCAGCTCCATGGGTAATCATAGGCCCTATAATGACAGTGTATATTCACATTGTGACCTTGTGTTTCATACCTCAGGTTTTCCCCACACACCTGCGACACTGCTCAAAGGATGAGTAAACCTTTATTAATCTGTGTTCTATGTGCATATTCCATAATAGCTTCTGGTTAAAGATAATACCAAGGTTCGGATGTGAAGCTCAGTTGTGTATTAAAAGAAAACGGGGCCACAAGGGATATTTTGGTTTTCTTTTTCTGGTGAAAAGTACCATCTCGGTGTTACTGGAATTTACAGGTGGAGAGTGCTTCAGACACCATATTAATCGAAGTGCATATTGCTGCAGAACATACCTTCGTGTTTATTATTAAGGAGAATCGTAAGATCGTCAGCGTAAGCAATTGTGTAGAAGTTATTAGCGTTAAGGCGGTGCATATGGCTGTTCAGAACAGTGTTTCACAGCAAGGGTAATAGAACAACCGCCTGTGGGCAGCCCATTGCAACTGTGCCTCTAACTTCAGTAGCTGCCATTTGTATATGCACTAGAATTTTTGAGGTCACTGTTTTTGAGAGAAAATCAAGTAAAACAATAAAAATACAATACGGTAAAAATATCGTCGCGAGTGTTTTAGTTTTTGAGGACGGATAAGAACATTTTAAAACGTGTATAATACGAGTCTTTCTAAGTATCTGACTATAAAAGTCATTATAAAAATGGGATTAGATAAAATTAGATCATAAAGAAAACATCAAATAGCCTGGTTAGCAAGGTACAGGATAATGTTCCTACATAGTCCCTATCATCTCAAATTGTTAAGTATCATAATCGGTACTTTTTATAACTTAAAAACTTCTCTAATGGCGAAAAAAAAACAATAAGGTTACTTTCAAATATTTTCCATTTTTTCCTATCCAATTTTTAGTCCTTTTAAGAATTTTACAACATGTGAATAATAACTAACTTTTTGATGCTACTTACTTGCATGATTATACAATTTTAGTGTACCAACCACGCATAAGTAACAAATATGCTACATTTAATAGATCGATTAGTTTGTTACTTGGCGAAAATTAAAGATACAGCAAATTTGTTAGTTCTAAAAAGTTCAAGGCTTAAAATACTAACTGTGATTTGTATTGGAATGTATTTAGATTGTGTACTTTTTACATTTTTCAAATAGTGTAAATATAATGTTTCTACTGTAACTTTCTACAGTGTTGGAATTGCTAATCATATTTTCACTTCCATAAAAAAATCGTTATTTAATTAAAAGCTTTGAATGATTATTTACGGATGCAAGTTTGTATTAATTAAGAGAATATTTAAGATGGTTCTAATCTTACATTGAAGTTTTATAAAAACTTCAGAAGCACGTGTCTATTCATTCCCGTAGGGAACATACATACCTAGGCTGCACGTTGTTCTAGAAAATATTGACCAATTGTTAGGGGAGGCATGCGCAGTATCAGATGTTCCTGGGTAAAGTAGGTAGCGTTTAAGATAAATTTTTAAGTGTTTTGTAGCGTTCCATGTCGCGGACCGATACATATCAAATAAATTTTTGTCGGATTCATTATGTTTAACACCGCAAATGCATTAAACGAGCGCATACAACGTAGTAGTGTACTATTATCAGGAGGATTTTTCGCAAACTTGTGGTCCAATCAATCACCATTCTGGCTCCAGAGGTTTCCGCTTCGCAACCTCCTCGGGGTGTTTTCGGAAGTGAGGAGAAGGGTGCGAAAGCCGTACGACCAAACATCTACTCATCCTTTGACACGATTCACACCAAACCGAAGACACCCTCGCTCGAACATCAGTCGCTTTCCTTCGATAGCTATTACAGAAAACCTGCTAATAATTATTTTCAGAGCGAGAAATACAGATCATCATTAGATAATTTCCATCCTTCGAGGTCTCATTTTAGAAACGATAATGATGACCGAATGTGTTTTTTCAAGAACTTTAAATTTTCGTCCGAAAACGTCGCTTCGTTCAATATCGACTCAGTGTTAAAAACTGCCAATCGGTTTAAACACAGGTTAAATGATCGAGATCGACCAGTTGATTTCCTCTCATTGTCTCTGTCTCCTCCATCGAGAAACGACTTGTGTCTGCCTAAAGATTATCTTCCTTTGTAAGTACTTTTTTATTAACAACACCGTAGTTTTAAACTGCAACAACCAAAAAAACAATTCTATGGAATGTAATTTGAACTAATCTACCAAAAATTAAAGCAAAGATAGCCAATACTAAACAAAATTATGAATTAGGACACAAACCATTGGATCTTCCATTGTGTCCATTTATCTTAAATTTAAGAAATAAATTACTTTTCATTGTTGCTTTGCCTTTTTAAAAGGACTTTAGAAACAAATTTGTTGATGTAATTTTCTGTCGCTAAACTGTGTTTGTATTATAGGGATCATTGGCATACATTGAAAATGGGACAGTGTGTGTTTATCCTAAAATTCTGAATTACAGTGGCGCCTACTTTGAAAAATGATGTTCTTTAAATTTCCGCAACACTTTGAAAATCTCACAATATTCATAAGACACCTTTGCTATAAAATATATTTTCCTTGTTTATTTTCAGCTAACAATATACCATCAGTTTAAAAAATAAAAATAAAAAAAATGACAGAATTAAAATACTTTTACGTTTTAGTAGTGACCACCACGAAGGCTGTCAGAGCTATTTTTAAGTCAGTGTGTTCAAATAGCGAGTTAAGCAACACTGTCAGTTAAAAATATTCTCTTTCTAGTGCAAAAACTAAAATGTGTCTATTGCGAGTTGTTACAGGTGCGAAGAAAGTTCAATGCGTACAAAAATCCAACAGTAACTAATAAAATGGATTATATTTATTGTCTTTCAGTTTGTGTCATTTGTAAACGTTTATGTAATTTTCTCTCATATTGACAAAATATGACAGCACAGTTAACTAGTCAATTAGATGTATGTTATGCAAATCAATCGAAGTATTCGACTTTCGAATTCAATTCTGAAAATATTCTTTACATTCAGTTATTTGAGTTTTCGCTCATAGTACATATTTTAATCCCGTGCTTACTGATATGTATCGCAACAAAACATCCAGCAAAAGATGAATGTAAACCATTAGTTGAAATAGGAGGTGTCAACATTTTAAACAATTCAACTCGACAAATTGTAATTTCACGGCTAGGAAGATCAAAATCATTGTTTAATTTTAAAATGTAAGTATGACTGTATTGATTTGAAGATTTTAGTGCTTTCCATTAAAACGTCGCTGTAGTTAATGTATACTTGAAATTAATGTTTGTTAATTTACTTCTATGATAGTTGCAGGGAATCTCAGTGCAACACAGGATTTGGAACTACCTCTTTCTTTCATATAAATCCGAAGTGTCCATTGAAGGCGAGAAAATCTGTAATATTTTTTGCCTCTGTCTTGTAATGCCTTTTCATTGCATAATTTTCTTTTTAATCTATAAATCTAAAGGTTAACATCGTTAAAAAATAATTGCTTTTTAGAAACTAGAAAAGTTAAAATTTTAAGAACTCCTTTATAAAACCTCACATTGGTAGTAGTGTAGAAGGGTAAGTATAAAGTAAAAATTGAAATTAGAAGTGGCATAATTTAAAAAAATAACTCGTTGAAGTTAATTAAAAATAGAAGACATTGTTTTGAATGAGAAATGTAATTTGTCGACGTCAGCTATGATACTTCTTCATTAAATCTTTTAAGGGAATCAATAAAAATCACCGAAAATGTACCTTTACAATGAAAAATTACTCAGGGACTTACAACTATAAAATAATTAGGTACAAAATTGAAACATTGAGATTTACTAATTAACTTGATAAATTTTTCATTTGTAGCTCTCTTGTATGTACGATATATATTTAATTCATAATTTCTACCCACTTTTTTATTCGTTACTTTTCAGTTCCCCTACGAAAGATGTCAGTACTTTGGATGATGCGCATATCCATAAACTTCGTTATATAGAAAACAGGGAAAGTCAAGAAGACGAAAGGGAATACAGTGCTGGAGGTTACATGCCTGTCAATGTGGGTGACGTGTTGAAAAATCAGTATCAAGTGTGCAGAAAACTTGGATGGGGACATTTTTCGACGGTATGGCTTTGCAAGAATTTAGGAGACAAGTAAGTTTCATACAATTATAACAAAACATCGGTTGTAACAATGTCAAAATTTTCTAGTGGTATATAATTTTGTATTTATATTAAACATTTGTTTTCATAACGATACATATTTGGTACAAATTCCATTCCATGTTTATAACTGGTAAATTACTCGTATGTAATAATATTTATTGCGATGATATAGGAAGGTGAGTGGTGGTCCTCGTTAATAATTTTCCTTCTTTATACATTTTACTATTTAACATTTTTCACTAATTTACTTTTCTTCAACAAAACCAAATTTTTCTAAAAAAAAAAATTTAAATTCTTTTAAACTTCATGCAATCTGAAAATAAAATTCTTCATTGGTATTTGACGTATAAAAAAATATTTCACTTTTCTAGAATCACACTGTTCTTAATATAACCCTAGTTCACCAAATATGTCTTATATATACACTTATGGATGGTATGTTATGTATATTTTCGCTGCGTTGTACCACCCGTCCTTTGTAATATGACCGGCGCTGTATATTACTGATAAATTCAGGTATGAAACAAAATTTCGTCAGCTAAGTTTTTAGTCCCTACCTCCTTTTTTGTAGTACCTACGCAAAACTTTTTTGTCTTTTTTAAACACATATCCGGTCGCAAGTTTGATCGCAAAACAGTTAATAAAAATAATTATAGCCTACTTTTTAATCAGAAGCGACCTGGTTTTCTCAGATTTTTTCATGTAAAAATAGGTCAAAAAAAAATCGTGAAATTTTTTAGGCTGAAATCAATTAAGACATTTCCAATATCTACGTTGTAAATACTGTTTTCTAAATATGTTTCCGTTTTTCTTTAGATTGTCAATGATAAAATAACGCTAAAAAGGGTGTGTCGTAGTGCAAATGGGATTATGTGCGATTTTTCGCAGATTTTACCTCTTGCACGTTCTCTGGTGTCACAAATTTATTTCTGCAATCCAACATCATCGTAACATACATTTTTGATATGGACAGAGAACAATTGGATCCAGATTTGTAACTTTTCCATGAATTCTTTTGAAAAATACATAATACTATCTCAGTTCAGAACAAATGCCGTACCCGGAGAAGGTCTTATAAACAACCTTGCCGAACATATTTTGCTAAACGGTTATTTAATATAATTGACTAGGATGCAATTATATTTGATATTTAAACTATCAATTCAATAAATGCCGTATTAACGAATACCATAGAAAATTTTGTTTAGTGCAATAGAGAATAGAATTGATTGACGGTTTATAAATATCTCTTATTTAGAATCATTTGATTTTGCGCGTTCTCATGTTAGTGATTCCAATTTACAAACAAAATAAGTCAATAAATCCCTACCCAGGACGAAGCTCAGATTGGAGGTAAAAGCTGCCTGTGGTATCCATGGCCAAAAATATTGGCTTTTCTGTTATCAGATTGATAACAATCGAGGGCTTTATTGTTTTGTAAAATAACTGAATATTTAAATAATTTATTTAGCGAAAATTTAAATGCTGATGTAGAACTGAAATACGAAATGGTAGAAACCATGATAAGAGTATGTGGCGCTGAAAATACGTTAGCTAAAGAAGTAAAAAGGGAGCAGCTGTAAATAGCAGACAACATAGATTATATACTTTCCCGTGCTCACTAATAGAGGCTTCAAAAAACTTTATTTTTGAATCATATAAGTTAAGACAAATTATTTCTTACGTAATTAAGAGAGATGGTTGGTTATTATTAGAACTGGAATGATGAATACGACAAATAAAAATTAAATATGATTAAAAGACTTTACAGTGTCAGATGAAAGAGTATTAACAGAAAAACCTACAAATGTAAACCAACATTGTTTTCATTGCAAAACCAATCATAATTTGTAAGTTAGGTGCATGTCAACGAGAATGGCATTTACTGTGATTCTTACGAGATGTAAACTTAAAGTATGTTTACAGCTTGATTACTGATTAACTATTTTGCGTGGTTTGATAGGAGTTGGCACAAAAACAACTATTTGTATTCTTGATTATTATTGTTAGTCGCTTTTGGGTCACTAATTAATTTTTTACTTTATTTGTGACAATAGGTTCCAGCCATAGGCGAAAAACCATTGAAAATTGTATTTGTCACGAAATAATGTCGCATCATTATCATTGATAAAGTTGAACGTTAACAATTAAATTAAAATAACATCGATGTTAGTTTAACACTGCCAGTGCAACAAGAAATGAAATAAATACTTTGAGTATAAAAAGATTTTTAAAACACACTAAAAAGTATAAAATAATTTCTGTCCTGAAAAATTGTAATAGTAACTTTTTGTAGCTGAGACAATACTTGTGAAATTTAAAAAGGAAAAATGTGGGCGCCATGAAAGTGACAGTAATTAAGGTGTGTAGAAAATAAGACTATTCATGCATCAGGTATCAACATACACGTCTTACCATATACTGCATGCACCACAATGTTTTTTTTAAATCATACAAGTATTTTCACAACTATTAGTGTTTTCTTAGAGTTTCTGGGTTTTATTGGTTTCAGTGTCACTACTTTTTTAGACACTATAATCCCACATTATTGTTAGTTTTACCATTTAATTTTGTCCAATTGTTTTGATTTATGTTCATAAAATTTATATTTGAGGGTAATTACAATTGTGGTATTTTTTATATTGCGAATTATCATATTGAATTGTTCCGATTGATGAAATTCTATACATTTCAATTTTTTGAAGGGGTATTCTAAACCAAACAAAAAATGATTTTCAGAGAAGGTGCAATTTTAGGAACTTTCAGAAAGAACATATTTACTTAATATTATCTCAAATATTTTTTTAAACGTATAGCTCTTCAACAATAAAACCAACCTAATCCATTACAATTCTTGGAAACGTAAATAACTCATTATTTGAGAATCAAAAGTAAAAAGTGGTGAATTTATCTATTATTATGTTTAAGAACAGAATGTTTCCATCGTTAATAGGAAAAATACGTTTAGAAACATTGCATCTAGAAACAAACAATTATCAGTTTTTTGAGCAAACAACACATCATCTGTATGTAGTTTAGACTCCACAACATATCACATATAAGAGTATATATAGGGTATACATTGTGTATATATAGGGTATATATATACCTATATATATATATATATATATGTTGCTTCAACCCTATAACCAGGGTGAGTTCCACTCCTAAAATTTATTTTTAGCGGTGGGAAGAGGGGTCAAGTGATACCTCATTTTAAAGCTTATCAAATTCTGAATTCGATGTTTTTTTTTGTTTTTTTAAATTTGGTTTAGTAATTTTCTAGGAAATGAACAAAGGTATTCCTTAGATAAAAAAAATAATGTGATAATTTAGATTTCGAAGTTAATTACTTACTTAGGTATTATTTTTTTGTATGCTTTGGTCGTTTCTAATCGTATTTATTTTATTTGTAAAAAGAAGAAACGAAAAATGAAAAATATGATTTTGAGAACGATAACAGTACAGTTCCAAGTGTGATTCGGTTCGATATACCAAGCAATCGTTCCAGTCGTTGTGTTACTTTTTCAAAAATCATTTCCAATTTCGTATTAATTCGCATTAAAGTGATTTACAATATAGCAGAACGAGTTGAAATCATTTTTATCTATGGCTCCCAATATCGTTGTTGCCTAAGAACAGCTACAGTTTTCAACGAAAGATATCCACAGAAACACGTAATCCATACTTACATTCGACAGTTGGTTTCCAAGTTTGAGGAATCAGGATCTGCTGCCAATACAAAAAGAATTACACCAAACTTAATTGTTGAACGAAACTACTCAGATAGAAGTTATTGGAGAGATCGCTATTAATCCAGTTTAGTCAACTCGTCAAGCAGCCACAGAAACTGGCCTATCACGTGAGTCTATAACAAAGGAAAACCCCACAAATTCCATCCTTATAAGAAGAAAATTCTCCAGGAACTTAGAGCTGATGATCCAGATAGACCAATCAAATTTTGTGAATTATGACTGCACGAATTACTGCCGAGACCTGACTCTTAAAAAACATTTGTTTCACTGAAGAATCCACCTTTTACCTTAATGGATGTGTAAATAGACAGAACTGCCGGTATTGGTGTGACGAAAATCGTCACATTTTTAGAGGTCATACTCACTACCCTGAAAAGGTGAATATGGGCCGGTATTTTGGGAGATTCCATAATTAGTCCGTTATTCATAGATGGAAATTTGACTAGATATACTGAATTGATAGATACAACAATGGAACCATTAATAATTTAAGAATTAGAAAATCAAAAAGACAGATGAAAATCTTTTTTTAACAGAAGAGTACTCCATTTTCTACAAGATGGAGCACCTCCCCACTATGTACTCCCGGTTAGGCATCCCGGTTGGATGAACACTATCCAAATTAGTGGATTGGTAAAAGAGGAGCAGTGGAATTGCCACCACGTTCACCCGACCTAACCCCTATGAATTTTTTCCTGGGGTTATTTAAAATCTGCCGTGTTTTGTTCCCAACCTGATTCAGTTGAAGAACTAAAAAATAGAATTACTCAAGAATGTCGTCGCATATCCAGAGGCACTTTTACGAAAGTTCGAGAAGAGTTTAACTATAGACTTTATGATTGTCTTGAAAATAACTGAAACCATTTTGAACATCTACTGTAAGAACCTCATTTCAAATAAATCAATTAATTCTTTGATAGCGATCATTATTTTATTCCAAACTTTCGTAAAACCTTTTTTAATAAGATACTATTAAAAACAAGTAAAGCATACAAAAAAAAACAATACCTAAGCAAAAATTTAACTTCGAAATCTTCTAAATTATCACATTATTTTTTTTATCTAAGGAGTACCTTTTGTTTATTTCCTTGAAAATTACTGAACCAAATTTTAAAAAAAACCATCGAATTTAGAATATGATAAGCTTTAAAATGACGTATCACCGGGCCCGTTTTCCCTATTTAATTTTTAGGGGCGGAACTCACCCTGGCTGAAGGGTTGAAGCGACAGGGCTAGAAATATGCGCAAAATGGTTCCCTCTTGAAATAGAAAGCGATGTGTCTCGCTAATTTTTATAATTGTCGTTAGTTCTATGTTTACACCAGATTGAAATTTTTTAAATTGTTACTCGGTTTGTATATATTTATATGTGTGTATGTGCGTGTGTGTGTGTTTGTGCGTGCGTGTGTGTTTGTGTAACTGCGTACGTGCTTGTGTTTATTTGTGCTTGTGCTTGATTTGAATATTACAATATATTGGGCACTAAAAAAAATTGTACCCAAAGTTATTGTGGTAATAGTTAATAGTATGTAAGAAGGGTCAACAACTACAACTTAATATTATTCCAAATTACATTTTTAAGTGCCAAAAGCCAAATATTAATTTAGTGGCCTTATGACCCTTATACACTCGAACAATCTGTTTCTCGTGTCCTAACCAAACTTTGTTGACTATAACTGTGGTGAATGTTGTGTTTTAGTAATATTTTTGATTTTCAGTGGTCCCACTTACATTGCATTAAAAATTTGCAAAAGCGCACATATGTTTTCAGTAGTAGCTCAGGACGAGATTAGACTTTTAAGATCGACGAGAACTATGGATCCGGATCATCCTGGTTACAAGCATATTGTTCAGATGGTCGATACATTTAAACTAATTAGTATAAACGGAGTACACACTGCCATTTCTATGGAAATTATGGGTCCTTCTCTACTTCACCTCCTTATACAATCAGACTTTAACGGTATACACTTACCGGGTATAAAAAGAATCATTTCTCAGGTAACTAATATGTTATATGCATGTATATAGCTAGACAAAACTAGGAATAGTCATTAATGTTAGAACACAAAACGACGAGAAGATACGCAAAATGAAGAAGTCATCCTCATTTATATGTTCCCATGCAGCAAGGACCGTTGGAGGTCTCAAAAAAAGCCTCATTTGAAACATAGAAATCAAGAAGTAAATAAGCAATCGTCGGAGAAATAATAATTAATTACCTATTAATTAATTAATAATAATTTCAGAAACGAGAAAATTTCCGGTAAAAATTCATTAGAGGAACATTTCAGATATTTATGACTAAAAAAGTGATAAGAGATTATAAAAAGGGTTATAAAAAAAACATAAAAAAAACAAAGTCAGAATAAATAAATTGCAATAGACACCAAAAAATGAATTTATCATTCTTAAATTTTTTTCTGGAACCACTGAGTGAACCTTTTAACGCTCTTTAATGACCGTCGAACGTTCCACCCATAGTTCATTACTTAGTCTTAGACTTTTATGGCTCAAATGGAACCTTTCTGATACTATTTTCATAAGTTCTTTGCGATGCGGGCTTTCATTTCATCGAGCACAACAAGCATAAATACTGAAAACAAGATTCCCCAGTTGAGATCGGATCACACAACAACGGAGGCCAGTCGGATGAAAAACGTCGCCACGCACGCTCACTATTATTTTTGTGATTTTTATGCGCATTGGATGTCGCGCAAGAAGGCAAGGGAACAAGGCAAGGGAACAAGTTAATTTGATAATTCTATATACCGTATTCATGATGAAAAGTACAGTTTGTGAAAAACTCAAAATGGCAATTGAATTCAAATTGAAGCGTAAAATTTTATCGAAAAAAACTGTAGAAATGGTAGACAAATAATCAGATTGTCATCAAAAATTACTTTTCAATCCAGAAAAATACATTTAATAACGTCTATACACATCTGTTTACAATACTTTACTACACAACTTTACACTACTTTGTGTGCTAGTGCTTTAAGTTCGTTAAAGTTATTCCTAGTTTTTATGAAGCTATACTTGCAGTATAAAGAAGTGTGTTCTGTATAAATGTTTGTATAACAGAAATTTCTAAAAGAATAGTAAGCAAGAAAGAAATTTCAGAAACTATACATTTATTTGTTTATTCATCATTTTGAACAAATTCTTTACTAATGTTTATACAATTGTAGGTACTTAAAGGCTTGATTTACCTCCATGATGTGTGTCATATTATTCACACTGATATAAAACCCGAAAATATTTTAATTAAAGTAGATGAAACTTATATTATAAATATGATAGGACGAACGGAACGTTTTACACAGTTAGGAATAGACATGCCTCGTTCTTATGGTAAGAACGTCCTTAGGTAATTCGTTGTGTTGTTTTAAATCCATGCTCATTTACAGTGGCAGCAGATACTTGGATAGACCATAGTAAAGATTATGAATTTTCCGATGAAAGTATTCTTTCAAAATTCGAAGAACAAAGAGGACAATCTTATCCTTATGATAAATTTTTGAATGATATACCAGAATATAGAAGAAGGCATGGGGAACCACATCTAAACGCTCCAATGTGGATTAGTCCCAACATTGAAATTAAAATAGCTGATTTGGGAAATGCTTGTTGGGTGGTATGTAACTTTACATTATGAATTAACCTTTATGATTATGATTAACCCTGAACTCCACTTGAACTAGATATATGTTCATTGCACTCAATTACCAAACTTTTTCCATCGTTTATTTGAAGGATGAGCATTTTTCTTCCGAAATTCAGACAAGACAGTACAGAGCTTTGGAAGTTATATTGGGGGCTGGCTATAGTTACCCAGCAGATATTTGGTCTGTTGGTTGTATGGCATTTGAATTAGCTACTGGAGAAATGCTATTCAATCCCAAAGGAGACAAAGACGCTTCTGCTAACCTAGACCATGTATGCTTAATATGGGAGACTCTAGGTGGGATTCCACAATACATAACGGAGAACGGTACATGTGCACGTCAGTTCTTTAGAAACGGTTGTTATTTTAAGAACCTGGATTGTTCTCTATAATGGCACATATTTATTTTCAGGCGAAATAATCGGTATTCCTGCTTCTTATTTAAGAATTTGGAGAATAGAAGATGTTTTAGTGGATAAATATAAATGGAGGCGTGTTGATGCGATTCCCTTTGCTGGGTTTTTGGAAAGCCTCATTGAACCCGATCCAGCTCTGAGAAGCACTGCAGCCGTTGCTCTTCAAAGTCAATGGATAACTATGAACGAATAATATATATATGTTCCAATAAGATTACTTGTACATTTCATATTATGAAAGACTGATATTTTTTCTTGCCTTTTATTGTTGATTTATTTTCTTCTTCTCTTGGAATTTGATAATAAAGTTGAGAAAAACGTATATATTCTACGTTTTCGTATGTCTATTTTAATAACTATAATTTTGTGGAATTAAATTTTTCATTAAACACTCATACTAATATTTAAGGTAAAAAGCAGTTTTCTATTATATTGTATTGACATTTAAAACTAAAAAAAACCTATTCAACTATCGTGACCGCATGTCGTCCAAGTTCAAATTTCGTCTGATTACAGGACGATTATGTTGACATACACGAAACGAAAAGATGAAAAGCATGAGGTTATTCTATCATTCCCGTCGTGGATGACACAATGTTCAAAAAGTTATGCACGTTTGATTTCCCCGAGTATGTTTTATGACCTGAGGATCTTATGGGAGTAGTGAAAATATTTTGTGAAAGTTATAGAAACACAGAGATATTAAAAGAAAATCAGATTTAAACCAGATTTCTGAACCAGTTTATGAGCCGCTCACGATATCTTTTTAAGGCAATATTCTTTGTTCGAAATGAGGAAAGCAGGCCAAGGACCGACTAAGCAGACTGGGACCACTCGGAGGACGACGGAGCAAACTGAAACTGGAAACGAAGAGGAAGATCTACCTGGAATCCGACCGAGCAGCATGGGGACAAGCAGCGAGGACGCATCTGGAGGAACTGAAAAGGATACAGAACCAAGCAATGAGAAGGAAGAGATGAGGACTGTCATTAAGGCGATGGAGCACACGAACCCACTCATAAGAGGGCAACGGACACCGACGAGGACGCACCATCAAGAAAGAAGAATACCCAGGACAGCGATGACATATGACGAAGTGGTAGATTGTTTTAATTAATAAAAACGACCAGAAGCGACGAACTGCCAAGCAATTGATGGTAAGCATTGTAGTAATACTACTACCGCACCGTTCCTGAAGATGTCCACCACAGAGGTGGACGAAACGTCGGATATGAAGAACATGACCATGACCACGGCCTAACAGCCCGGAATTCATCGCTTCTAATGACTCCGGCCGTGAAAGCCTATGTTCTTGGAGTTTCATTTTGCTATTGACTTTGGTATTGGACAGTGACTCCCAGTTAACAGTCCCGATCACACTATCAATCTTTCGCATCTCACGTTTATTTTACGTCTAGCACTGATATATACACAACAACGAATTGTAGACTTTAGGTTAGTTCCATTGTACTACTCTTGTCATCATTGTGAGCAAGTAATATTAAATTTGTTTTGAATCTGTTATGAAGTTTTTAGAGTGTCTATTTCTAACGCAAAGATCTCATGTTCTTGTACATGCGACATTGTACATTGTACAGAGCGTTACGTGGTACCGAGCATTGTTGTATCGTGATCTTGCCTTTCCGTGAAAGTAAAACATTATAGAAATACGACATCCCGTTTTTTCTCTCTGATGGTTAATGTAGGTGGAAATCGTTCTTGTTTTTGGCAAACGCATTTTGTCGATACTGTCAACTATAAACTCCAATTTCCAGTCGAGACTGTGACGACTCTTGCCTGGTGAAACTCTTTAAAATACTGTAGACAAAAAAGGTCTGTGTTAAACGTAGCTAACGTTTAAACACGCTGTGTCGAGTTGCACGCGTTGCCATACTCGGTAGTAATTATCATTTCATTTTCGGGTGTATTCAGAAATCCATTATTATGGTAAACCAATCTGGTCAAATCAATTTAATTTGACAATACCAGCTAACCTTCCAGATTCAGTTAAAATGTGCTTTATGCGGATGGAGCATTTGCTTTTGATAGGAATAAAATGAAACATTATTCAGGCAATCACGCTACTTACTTGCTCACAAAAACGAATTTTTAACCGGCGATTATGAAGTTTGCATGTAGTGAAAGAAAATGTTTTCGGAATGATGGTATCGTAGTTTAGAATTTTTAGAAAACCAAATATTCTAAACCCTAGTTGATCAATAAGAATCTAGCTGAAAGAACAATATATCAGAAAGAATATCGAAAGATTTCGATGAAACATAGACAGAAGTGGAAACAAAAAGACAGGCTCTTGACGCACTCAATGAGTTAGTGGAAATATTCAGAGATCAGATAGAGAAAAATTTCAGAATAAAGCTCAACCTCATGAAATTAGAAGTCTGGAGATAAATTCTGAAGTTCTCGCTAAAAGGTTGAATTTAATGTCAGAAAGTTGTGAACAAATAGAAGAAATATTGAAACAGAAGGAAACATAAGAAAGTATTGGCAAGAGAACTGACTACATTCAAACCAGAGATTCATCAGCTTGTCAGAGAGAGGGATAAGCACATGCGTTGGCTCCAACAGAGTTTTTCAAAATTAAAGATTAATCAAATCATTAATCGAAACGTGGAAGAAACATCAGAGGAGTGTGAAGTCGATACGGATACTTTGCGCACAATGATTAGACGACATGGTTGATGTTAAACTGCTCGTGAACTGTAACAGACTACTTGTTGGAAGTGAAGCCGGATGGAACATTTTTAGTCAGAAAGTCTAGACACAAAAATAAATTTGCATTGTCTGTCGCGTTGTCTGTCGTATGTAATGGAAGTACCCATCACTGCATTATTAATGAAACAAGTAAGGGATTAGGTTTCACAGAACCTTATAACATTTATCCCACTCTAAAGGAGTTGGTTTTGCATTACGCCACAAATTCCTTGGAAATTCACGATGACCTTCTTAATACTGTGCTGACCTATCCTGTTTTGGCAAATAATGGAGCATACAACAGAGAGAACTGGATCTATGTACCCTAATATGAGACTTGTGATAATTCAAATCTGTTGTACCTTTTATATTTTCCATACTAAAGAAATGTGATGGTGATAACTATGAAAGGAACTCTCAATAAATTTGATTAAAATATGTATTATATATTATGTATACATACATTTATATTTACATAAATGACTGTTTTACAATTGGAAACAAATTGGAAACACGGGGTAAAAGTAGACATTTCACATTTTTATACAGGCCGGCCTATACCTTGCCTGGTATATCTTAAGATGTCTATGGTTATTCTTCTTCTTCTTCTTCTTCTCTTCGATCTGTTGGGCTCGGGTGTCTAAGGTTATAGTGCCTTGTTCTGTGATGTCTACCCTTGGCCGGTGTTCTATGTGGAACACATATATGTGCTTGGTTAGGTTATGTCATATATAAATAAAAGTGATATGAAGGCATTTAAATAGCTGAGTGTTTTTTTAATTTCAGCTTCTTTATTCCGACACTACAAAATCATTTTACGTAATCTTTAATCATGCATAGCACATCGGATAATTTTGCAATGATTCAGGGTAAACGTTGTATAACCTTTTATTATTAAATTTGTAAGGTTAAAATGGACTTGTAGGTAATAAATTGGACCCTATTGGCAGAGCGAGGACCGCTAAACCATCTACTGCTAAGCCAGTACATGTCCGAGTAGTCGAGAGGGCCTTAAATATGAAAGAATTTTTGCGGAATTGTAAAATGTCTATAGTAAGCAGTGATTCGGATGACTCGGATGACAATATACCAAATATTAATGACATAAACATTGAAAGCATTTTAAAAGGTAATTTATACATAGCAAACGTAACGTTTAAAAAGTTAAGGTTGATATAAAAAAAGTTGTATCTTAACGTGTTGGCTGTGTCTGGTTTAAAGACTAGGCTAATAGGCTAAGACTAAAGAGCTAATTAGATTTAATCTTGTCATATTATTAAAACCATTAATTATAATTCACAGTAATATTCAAAAAGCCTAAAATATGTTTTTTAAATATGTTCCAAATTATCTGGTATTAGGCTTATGTAACAGAAACCTCTCCACGGAAGTCAACTATATTATATAATTCATACACAGAAACGCTTAGACCTCTTGCTTCACTAAAGCTGAGTCAGATACGCTGTAAAAATTGATTAGTATTGAGATATAGTCTTGACTGAATCATATTTGCATCTTGCTTGTTTTATTCTGTAATTAAATTATACATATAAAGTTTTTATTTTTGAATAAACTTTGTATAATTATATTTTCTGTTCATTTAAACCAAACCAGATTTTTTATTCTCTTTACTAAACCCATCTATTCATATTTACACTGTTTTGCTGCAGGTTTTCAGGTATAAAAATCAATCAAAAATATTAAAAGTTTACTTCCCCGATTGGGGTTTTACTGTTCAAAAAAATTAGAACGCTCCAAAATATTTCAAGCTGCAAAAGTAAGCGAACATCCTTTTTTGAGGTGTTTTTCTGATTTTATAGACAATATCACTCAAAAATAACTAAAAATAAGTTTTGTTTTTGATTGTCAAAATACATTATATTTTTAAAAAATATTTAAAAGGTATGTGACATTCCAGTATAAAGTAGAGTAGAAAAGAGGTTTTCCGTGATCAGAGGGTATTTTTATCGAGATGATTTATCGAGAGATTTATCGAGATTTAATGATGGTAAAACATACTTTGAAATGCTATTTTTGGTTGTTTTAGAACTTTTCAGAGCTGCAACTTTTTAGTTGTTCTGTACCTTCCCTTCCCTTTTTTGGAATAACTGAAGAAAATCACTTAAATTTTTATCGACTACCCAGAAAAATACCTAACACTATGGTTTCAACTTTTTTGTAAGAATATGGAGTAGCTTTGTACTCTTACTATACTTTTTACTTACTATAAAGTAAGAAACGAAATTGATGGATGTTTCTGTTAGGGTTAATGGAAGAAAACCACTCAAACGTGGGCAAAATGTGGTTGTTGAAAATTTCAACAATGTTCCATAACCAAAAAATCTCTAAAAACCTATTTTGATTAATTGCATAAAAATATAGAACAAATATTATCTTCAGATGTATCATTTCGGATGTTTTGGATAAAAATGACCATATTGTAGGCAATTAAAATTCATACAATTTAAAAACCAAATATGTTTTTGTGATGAAAGGAATGGAACATATCCGTAAACCGATTTTTTAAGGGTATGTCTGAAAATTTGGCACAGGTACACTTTTTAATGGACTCCACTTTTCTAAAAGACCCAGAGAAATTTTTACTAGGTCTTAGCCAGCTAGGCCTTTTAGAAAATTTTACATTTTATAGTATGTTTTTAAATAAATAAGTGAATAAAACTGCAAAATTTTGAGCTAATGGTGTGTATACCTTTAAAGTTGCAAGGATTGAAAAGAATGTTTGTTTAAAAAGTGTTAGTGGATTGTCAAACATTTGTTGATGCCGTCATATACAATAGACTTTATGCTTTCAAATCATCGATTTCTATCGTAAAATGTTGTTACTATTGGTATGTAAAGAAGCAAGTATGCAAATTATGTTTAAAGAAAAGGACATTTTGAGATATAGTTAAATTTCAAAATATATTGAAAAATTAACAAGCAACTTTTCGAATTTTTTTAATTATTTTACTTGGAACTGAGAAGTTAAAACATTTTAAGTGAATAGCAATTAAAAAGGTTTTGCATGAAAGCACTGTTAAAATTGCCAAACTTGAAATACAAATATATGTTAAAATTTAACTTTTTTTAATTATTAATTCATTTTGACGTACTATTAGGTCAAAGTATGTCATCTGTTCAAGGGCCCCATCAATTATTATGATATGTTTAAAGTATAATCAAATATAAATGCTGAAACTATAGTAATTACTGTCAGAAGTGCCAAAAACCATCTTCATTATTTTAATTTGTGTTGTAGATTCGGAACCAAATTCACCTAAGGATTATTACAATTTCAAAAATGTATCACCACGTAGAAAGTGGTTAGCTGATGTACTACAAGAGAACTCTGATACTACCCCTGTTGATGCTCAATATAGGCATGTTTTAAGGATGCATTCGTACCAGAAGAATCTCCGTAAAACAAAAGAGGTAAATAATGGTAGTTAAGTAAATCTATTGAATGTAAAAGTTCAAAGTTTCAAATTTTCGTAGATATTTTTATAGAATTTAATCTTAAATGTCATGAATTGGATTTTGGCTATTTTATGTGGGACTTTGGTGACTTCCAAGTCAGACAAAGAAATATAAAAATATTTTCCTGGAATTCTGGGAAGATGGTATTGTATATATTCCAAATACATATTTTTAGTCACTATTTTATTGTACCTACACATTGAACATTTACGGTCATTCATAAAGGCATTTTGCCGTTAAAAATGATTTTAGCTCAGAATATGTTTAGAATGTGTTTCACAGATGTAACTACAGTTTTGTTCCATGTATTGATTGATTCCATGATTGAAACACATTCTAAACACCTGTTAGGCTAAAATCCATTTTAACGTTAAAATGCGTTTATGAATAAGAGCGTAAACATTTAGTATTAAGAGATTTAACAACTAAGAATTAACGCGAAATATGATTGTTCATACTCAGAAATGATTAATAGAAACGAATAACAGCATTCAAAGAGACAGCTCGTGATTATCTCGAGAGGTTTTTTAAAACCATACTGATTAGAATCACAGAAAATAGAACTTACAGATCGCTATGTTCCGAAGATAGCCTAGAAATAAAAATCACCTAGATTCACGCCTGTATATTTGCAACTTACCCAACACTCGTTAACATGAAAATTCCAAGCTTGCCACTTTAATTGATAAGTAATAGTTTTTAGTAGTTACTTGTTAAGCAGAGTATTAGATTGTGAGCTTATAACAGGTGGTTGGCCTGCGTTTTATTCCGCTTGCCATTTCGAGCAGTTGAGCACCCATTGACCATTTTCCGATAATGGTGAGTATGGTTTCGACCGATGGTCGCGGTTACAACTTTCGGAAAATTGAATTTCCAATTGCACCAAATTTTGGCACCTTTCCGTGACTTTATCCCGCTTGCCATTTTCACTGAGTAAAATTAAGGTATGAAAATGATAGGCAATAATTATTGGCAGGCAGTTCCGATGATAACATAGGGCTCAAATGACCAAGGGAACTTGTTTAAAAAATTTATTATTTTCCGCGTTAAGGTTAAGATCATTTTCTTTCTAAATTATTACTTTTTGAAAACACCTTGGCAACAGTGTTAACCTCTCCAATAATCTCGTGCATATAATTTTGTGATGGATAACCTGGACCTGTTATTTTGCCAATCGTGAATGTATATATACAGGATTCTCGACTCATGTGGTGAGGAGACCGAAAAGCGTCTTCGATTATCTCCTTCGCCTGCGTGTGAAGTGTCTATTGCACACCGTTGTCTAAACACAGTAGTAGTGGGCACATGACTTCTCGCTCGGCAGGTGTGCTGACGGTTATGCCTCACTAGCCTGCATGCTTTTGCGATCGGAGTTGAGAACTTTGTGTACAGTATTCATGATTCCTTTTGATATGTGTTTAACTCTGAGTTCATAAAACATTTTTCTTATAGAACTTTGACAACTATTTGTATTATGGATCTGGATTAATTAGTGCCGTTGATCATTATCCGGAAATAGAAAAAAATTTGCCTGCTCAGACTAAGAGACGTCCTACTAAACCTGATATTACGTTGAAGTCTCCATTATACCATCCTGAAATTCTAGAAGATATTTCAGTAAGTTTATATGAAATGTTAATGCAAAATTTATTAACCAGTAATTTTAGGAAGAACCATGTTTAGATTTACATCTTCAGAATGGCATGGAATTTCAGACAATGGAAGAAATCGAAGAACATCACAGGCATTCCGATTACAGCATACCAGTTTCGTCACATATGGTTATACCACTTCATCAACCATCTGTTTCCTCTTCAACGAAACGCAAGACTAAGAAATTTAAAGATGAAGAGTCTAGAAGGAAATGGGAAGATATGATGGCCACTAAAAGAAGAAAAATGTTCACAAGCATGATTAAAAAAGAAGTTGGAAAGCAGCATCGTTCAAAGATAAACCGACACAAGGAAATGCTGTTGCAATGCAAAAGAGTCGCTTCACATTGTGTCAAATATGCTAGGCAGAAAGCGGTAAGACCATTTTTAAATTTATACTCATAATTAACACTCAAATTTTATACAATGTGCCAGCAAATTTATCATGTATAGGGTGAGCGATACTGAGTGAGAGAGAGAAGATACGATTGTATTATGGTCCAATGCAATATATTGGAATGATATTAAGAATAACCTTTATTTATTTCAATGTTACCAAATGAAAGCACTTTTAAGTGTAATTTATTTTTTAATATACGACATATTAAAATACTTTATTACATTGATTACACATACATTAGCACCACGTTGTGATTTCACTTTACACAAGATGCTTTCTGACAATCATAATTATTATAGCGGCTCGAAAATTATCTGCAAATAATATATGAAGCGCCATATTTGAAAATAGTTCATTAACCGTAAAATCATTGTATAACTTATAATGGCAAATTGCCTTAATAGAATATATTGCACTTATTTAGTAAGTAAATGGTAAACCAGGAAAAAATTAAAAAATGTACTATATTACAGAAAGCTGTTATGTACAATTTTATTCGGAGAATATGATTTTCTTCATTTAAAATAACTTGTAACAATAAATTTAGAATTTCCTCCTATAATTTCTGTAGGAGTTAAAGACTACTTTTCATAGTTAAAACATTTTAACAGATAAATTACGACTTTTCAAATGCACAAATTTGAGACTATGCAGGTAATATATACATATACCGGGTGGCCCAGTAAAAACTTACCATCGCTTTTTTTTCTTTCGGATAATAAAGTGGAAAATGTTCAGACCTGTCGATTTTATTCATAAATTTTTGGTATTTTCGACCCTTCAACCAATACTCCTAAGCGAGGATAACATTTAACCCTGAAATTTTAAATGGAAAGGGGTATTGTGTAATACATCTTTTAGGGTTGAAAGTTATCGCTTGTCAGGGTTTGTAGTTAAAGGGTTGAAAATGCCAAAAAATGTGTCTCTTAAACAAATAACAGTGATAAGTCTGAGTGTTTTTCATTTTATGATTCGTAAAAAAAAACCGGAGTGGTAAGTTTTTGGCGGGCCACTCGGTATATATGTATGGGAAATTTGGATGAAGTGTATTTTGTTTTAGATATTAATTATTTTTTTCAAATTATATTGAATGCTCTTTTATTTCCTGCAATTTAGTGCAAATGTACACATTTGTGAAATTTTGTTGCATCTATATGCACGTGTTTTATATATTTTTTAATGCATATAATTTATTATAATGCATAAGTTGTATGATAGTGTTTCTTTTTTTTTTAGTTGCAATCGGCTAAAACTGTCAAAGAGCAACAGTGGCGCATGAAGCGTCTTTCAAGAGAGAACATCGCCTACTGGAAAAGGTCTCGTCGCTTTGATAGAGAAGTCAAGAAACGATTAGAGAAGGAAGCCGAAGAGCAGCGAAAAATTGATCATGAATTAGTCGAAGCTAAACGTCAGCAGAGAAAACTCAACTTTCTCATAACGCAAACTGAGCTTTATGCTCATTTCATGTCGAAAAAATTAGGACAAGCTTCCACTGAAGAACAGTTGAGGATCTTAAGTCAGCTAGATGAAGACGGATCTACCAAATTGAATTGCGATAAATATGACAGGTAAGAGGAAATGGTCAATCTAGACTATCGTCCTTATTTCAAATGAAATTTGTCAAATAAATGGGTGATACACATGCGTCAATGATTGATCCTGGCGATACTTCGTCGCGGGCAGGTATCGAAATTATCATTCAAGAACGGCTCATGAATCGCCCTAGTTTACTTGGAACATTTACAGGAAACCGTTTGACAACCGCATTTTGTGTGTTACGCTTGCATGGGATGGTTCCGATCATAGACACGTTAAGAATAGACTAGGTAAGGTGTGTATAAAAAGATGAAACACAAACTTTCTTTTCAAGTGATCTAGCTATCTCTGTGTCTCACACGCGCGTAATCTACTAAATTAGAAAAGGTGGGGTAATGGCACAAGCGCGGTTAGAGTGATAGGTGAACCATTATTCTTTGACTACACATTTTAATAATGTGCTCACTATACCTAGTCTGTTCTTAATTTGTCTATGGTTACAGTACAGTTTAGTTGCTGCTTGCAACAATCGTTATAACCAAACCGTATAGGTTAAGCCCGCCGGACATGATGCATTTTTTTGGTGGGTGATTGCATGGGAAAAGGTATGGGGACAGACCTTTTCCCATGCAATCACCCACCAAAAACTGCATCGTGTCTGGCGCGCTTCAGTCCCAAGCAATATTTTTGGTATATTTTTCAAATAGTCTTATTACTATTATAACTAGTTTTATGCGCAGGCGTTAGCACTGTATCACTTTAAAACGGTTCTGGCACTGTTACATAAGATGTGATATCGGGAATGGTTTTGTAATCGTTAGTGTACTGTGTCACTACTCCACTAAATTGTTTGCCACACTTCTAGGAACCCTAAAATGCTAGGAGAGTACCTACTTCTTCACTGTATTTCAGCACCCTAGTCTCCAAAATGATATTCGATAATCTAAACATTACTTATCTGTATAATTTTCATTTCTTTACACATGTTTATTAATGTCTTAATCTTAATTATCCTCAAAATTATCATCAAAGTTATCTCACTGCGATGGTTTGTAGCTTTAGCATTTGTATGCGCGTTACCTCGTGGTCTACGTTATTAATTATTAAATTGATCTGGATCATAGACTTATAGACATAGACTGAGCATTTCATTCAGCCGAGCGATGACACCAGGTTTTTGTTTGTTATACCTCTGTCTTATGCATAAGTTCAGGGCGAAAGGGCACTATACGACCTGTAAGCGTGATTGCGTGATGCCCGGCGCCGAAAGAGGTGTCAGATACTAACAAAAAAGAAATAAACTTCAGTTTCTTTGTGCACAAATGCAAGCCCAATGAAAGACGTACTAACATCACAAACCTGCCTATCGCCGAAAGATATGTAAAAAAACGATCATTTACAAGCGAAGCTAAATAACTAAAATTGAATGTGTCAACTGACATTTGCCTTAAAATCGCCTGCTATAGTAATGTTTCTATAAGACTCAATAAATTGATCGTAAATGTTAAAAAATTCAACGAGGCAAGAACCTTGTATAAACTATAGCAAATAATAAGTGGTGTGTAGTGGAGTGATGAATTGTGGATACTTGAGTGTAGGCTTTCACGGCCGGCGTCAGTTACGCTATGTACACTTTCCGGGTTGTTAGGCCCTGGTCTAGTAGACTTATTAGGTCTCGAGGTTTCGTTCCCAACTGCGTAGAACATCTTTAGGAGCGATGCGTTCGTGGTCTGAAAATTCTTCTCGACGGTTCGCGATCAACTGATCCATTGGCTGGAAAATCCCTTTAGTACCCTCCATGATGGTCGTTAGCCCTTGTTTGTCTGTATTTCTTAATTTTTTTTGTTTACGTCGTCCACGATGACCGTTTTCCTTTGTTTTTCTGAAGGTCTCAATTTGTTTATCGCCGGGTTCCACCCATTGCTAATGTTTATTTCTTTTTCCTTCCTATTAAAATTGTTTTTGTGTTTGAGTATTTCGATGGCCTCTTTGTTTAATCGAGTGTAATAATGTCTTGATCTGTCTATTACCTGCGTTTCTTCAAATAATATTCTATGGTCTTCTTCTCTTAGTGCGTGTTCGGCTACTGCGGATTTTTCCGTTTTGTTGAAATTGCAGATTAGGACAAATGGACAAATGTGTGGGGTTTGATTAGCCACAATATACTGGATACCTTCGCGTTTATTTTGAACAGAATTTATATGAAGATGTATTACACTTCGTTCTTTTGGAATACTATGACTAGAGAAGCCGGTCTTTCTTTGTCACTTATCTTATTAAGGTCAGTTGCGGAGCTATTAGAAATATGAATCCACTCCGCATTCTTGCGTACATAAATCTTTTCAACTCTTACCTAGGCTCGTTGGTAAACAAGAAATTGTATGGGGCAGTATAGGGAGGGAGAGAGAGAGAGAGAGAGAGAGAGAGAGAGAGAGAGAGAGAGAGAGAGAGAGAGAGAGAGCGTGGTGAACAAACAACGCAAGTCATCTTGTCGTGGTTCATAATTGCTTGCACGCTCAGTCTATGTCTATAAGTTTATAATCTGGATTCAGAAATGTACACAGTAAGTGCACTTACAACCCACTTAAACACTGCATCGTTCTGTGTTTGACAATCTATAAAATTACATATTTAGTTATGTATCTTGTATATGTCCTTACTCTCTTCAGTGCTGTTAATTATGTGACCCTCATCAATAATTTGATATGTATATTCCGCACCATTGATATGAAATCGAGATCTAAGCATAGAGCCATCATACACACTGAATGATTATGTTTTTACTGTTATTCGTAATTCTGTGCTTTATTAATTTCATCTCCCTTGGTTCAGTGCACTTATTCCCTAAATTTGTATTTAATAAATACGGTTTACCATTATTATTGTTACGTTTATAGTGAGTCAATGAAAGAGATGGCGAAGAAGAACGCTCTGGATGCCTTCCAGAGTGAAAAAGCTAGGACGAAACACTTTGACCAACAAGCCAATTCTTGTTTGGGCGATTTCGATAATGTTGATGGTGAACAACCGCAACCTGAGTTGTTCAGGGGCAAATTAAAAGGTTACCAATTGAGAGGAATGAACTGGTTGGCTAATCTCTACTCGCAAGGTATTAGTGGAATCTTAGCCGATGAAATGGGTCTTGGAAAAACCGTTCAGAGTATCGCATTTCTCTGCCATATCGCTGAAAAATATTGTAAGTACCAACATTGCGTTAATGTTAAAGTGTATGTTAATTATGATTTTATTACAGCTGTATGGGGTCCATTTTTAATTATTTCACCTGCGTCAACACTTCATAACTGGCAGCAAGAAATAGCAAAATTCGTTCCTGATTTCAAAGTAGTACCTTATTGGGGGAATCCGAATGAAAGAAAGATTCTGCGTCAGTTTTGGGACCAAAAAGATATGTACACGAAAGATGCCAGTTTTCATATCGTTATTACTTCTTACCAAATTGTAATAACTGACATAAAATACTTTAACCGGATAAAATGGCAGTATATGATTTTGGATGAGGCACAAGCAATTAAAAGCACAAGTTCTATGAGATGGAAAACATTACTTGGTTTCAGTTGTAGAAACAGGTTATTGCTTAGCGGTACTCCAATTCAAAATAGTATGGCTGAATTATGGGCTTTGTTACATTTTATTATGCCAACCCTTTTTGATTCTCATGAGGAATTTAATGAGTGGTTTTCAAAAGACATTGAAAATCATGCTGAAAATAAAACTGGAATTGACGAAAGTATATCAATTGATTTATATATTTATAAGTTAACTGTTGACAATAATTATTATTTCAGAGCATCTCTCTAGACTCCACATGATTTTGAAGCCATTTATGCTGAGAAGAATAAAAAAAGACGTAGAAAACGAATTGTCAGACAAAATCGAAGTTATGGTGTACTGTCCTTTAACAACAAGGCAACATTTACTGTATCTGGCGCTGAAACAAAAAATCAAAATTGAAGATTTACTACATTATTCTGTTGGCGGAGGAGATTCGCATACTGTTGACAAGAATTTTACTTCAAATTTAATGAATTTAGTTATGCAGTTCCGAAAGGTACCATACATACATACATACAGTTGGAACAAAAGAAATTTACATCTAGTTACCTTTAGACGTTTTTTACCACTTCGTTACCGTTGAGCTTACTAGTTCTCTTTAAAAGTGTTCGTTTATTTGAACATCATTTGAAACAATCGCAGTTCATTCAAATGTATTAACCTAAGTGAACCAGTAGTTAATGTGTGTACCTTTACGTTTAAAAAAACTTGTTTCCGTGTTGCAAAACAGGGCAAGCATGAACCTTAGAAAAAAATAAAAAATAACATTCTTATTATTTAGATATAATTTTACTTCGAGACTGAAGTTCTCGTTTTCACGAGTTCTGTTTATCTCTGTTCTCGGCGGCTTTTCGTAACTCGTATGTCATTGTATATGTTGATCACTAGCATTTGGAAAGAACGCAAATCTTTGCAAGAGAGCAGCATGAGCTTTTCGTTCATTTTTAGATGGTTAGAAGTCAAATTACTTCTTTTGGGACACATTAAAGTTCAATTGGCTCTATACATGCTACTGAATTAAGCGATTTGAAGTTACTGAGATATAGTGTGAGTCCGACTCTGACCAGTACTCGACTGTTAAGTGCACTGATGTGATTCCACTGTATAATTACCCTATCTGAAAAAATATATTTAAGGAGACAGTAGTACATGGGAAGTGTGTTCGGAGAAAAGAATGTTGGATTAGATTCTTTATTTCTCTTTATACTGAGCGACAGCCAGCCAAAAAGCAAATTCCCCTCAAACTGCAAGATATTTGATGTCGCTACCTCTATTTACCATTTTCATAGCAGGGCCCTCAATAGTTATTCATGATAATACAAACCATTAGATGTAAATCATTTTGTTCTACACTGTACTTACAGTAATACTTATGTCTTTAATGCAATGATTATAGGTTTGCAACCATCCGGAATTGTTTGAACGCAGAGATGCGAAATCGCCCATTAGAATACAACCTATGCAGTATACTATACCATATTTGATATACGATTTCAATATCAGGTTATTAGAACATCTGAAACTTAACAAGTTTTTCATATTTTCACCAGAGCGTGTGGCACGCTCACTTAAACGGAATTTTAATAACTCTATTTTTAATTTTGCTTTATCCTTGGGCTTGTCTTTCAAAGATATTGACCAAATATTCCGAGGAGACATCATTCACAGGTAATTTTTAACTTTGCAATATGTCAATGTTTTATTTTATTTTATTACTTTAGATGGTATTGTTATTTTGAGTCGATTAAACGTCAGCGCATCGATTACCATCAAAGCTTTTGGCACCCAGAGAGGTTTTCGAAACCTAGTGTAAAGTTATCTCACACACTGAGACTGTGTGATGCACAAATAGACAGCAGTCCAGTACTAGAAAATTTGGTATTTACCCGAAATAGTAAGGGCAATAGAGTGTTTTATACACATCTCGACCATTTGTATCATTCAATGCCTGAAACTGTTGAGCACAAAAATATAAGGTTGAAGAACAGAAGTATAAATGGATCTTGTGATGATAATGGCACAAATGATGGCGATGATACGGTAAAACTTATATAATTACTGAATTTTTACGAAAAATTTTCACTTATTCAAATGTTCATTTCGACATGTAGTTTATTTTTTAGTACATATACTAAATCAATTTCATGTTTTTTAACTTATGGAATTTAGTTTCACTTTGAATAGTTCTATTTATTTTCATGCTATTCAAAATGTTACTTTTATTTTTTAGAAATCTCTAGCGAGTCGTTTAATAAGAGACTTCTCATACATCAAAAGATCTACACAAGTTAATAGATGTACAAAGACGGAATTACCCTCATTTTTGTTTTATTTAATGCCAAAGGTAAGTGTGCCATATTTATTCATTTCAATTATTTAATTATTTTACGGTTTTTAGGTGTCGACGTCTCCCGTGAATATGTACTGTTATTCTCGAAGGGCCGCATCAGATTTAAAACGACACATCGATGATTACAGTTTTAATTCAGTGAATTATTATTGGTCAAAAGTTACAAGTAATAAATTTAATTTTAAATCGGCAGAGAGTTGCCATCCTCAGCCTCATAGTGGCTTTGATAATATAGTACCACTCAGGGGTTGGTCAAATATAGCGATACCTGATAAAGAATGTTTGGTAACAGATTCGGGAAAACTGTCGGTATTAGATGGACTTTTGAAACGACTCAAGGAGGAAGAACACAGAGTACTTATTTATTCACAGATGACTAAAATGATAGATCTCTTAGAGGTATAGTATTAGTAACTGTTTGACTGTGTGTTGTAACATATACATATTTTATAGGAATACATGTGGCACCGTCATCATAAATACATGAGGCTAGATGGATCTTCAAAAATTTCTGAACGTAGAGATATGGTTGCTGATTTTCAGGCTAGGACTGATATATTTGTATTTTTGTTATCAACCAGAGCTGGCGGTCTCGGAATTAATTTAACTGCTGCAGATACGGTAAACAACTTATTTTATGGTAGTTTGAAATTGGTTTCATATAACTTTGTAATTAATAAAAGTAGTTCCGAATTAAGCACGACTAATGAGTTGATAATAATAAATTTTTGATTGTAAGAAGTAAATATTCAAAATATAGTTCCTTTGTTTAAGATGAATTCAATAGACGATATCAGACCACTTTGCGGTTATAGGCTTAAGGTTCTAGTACTCATTTATCAATCAATTATTGTCGTGATTTTTCTTAAGTATGTTTGGTACAGCCTAATTTTGCTATATCTGATCTGGCATAGAATAAATTTGTGAAAATTCAAATTGGATTGTAAAAAGGGTAATTTTCAAAATTAGATCTTTTGCTCTTACAAAATTCCAGTCTACGATTTTTAGCGTGTTCTTTGGAGGATAATTTGAAATTCTGAATGCATTTATTAACTGCATATTGTATCGTCATCATGCATTCAGAATGTATTTTAGTTTCAGTATAAAGACTAAATGATGTGATTACTTATTTCGCCAATCATTAGTACAAATAAGGAGAACATATTTCTGAAAATATTTCCATTGTTAAATAATAGTCCAAGCAGTTATTTATAAGATATTTGAAATTGCAGTATGTCACGTAATTAGACAGATATTGCGGTTGTTCTTGAATAAGAATTTTCAATGGAGATTAAATGTTATTATCATGTTGAAGATATTTAATGGTTATAGTGTAGTCATTCGCGCGATTCTCGAACCACTGAAAAGAACATACCAGAATATCAGGTTTACTTGCTAAGGAATTTAAAGATTTCAATGTGCCTCAGTGAGAACAAACAAATTTTTACAAAATCCTGCTGCCATAAGTAAGATTTCATCATACAGGGTATCCCAGATTAAGTACCCAAGAAAATATAATTATTGGTTAGTAGTTGAATAAGTAATGAAGGGGTGTAATTCATTGTATTAAAATGAAAATCAAATAAATAATGATCTGTTCTCATCGAAGTTAGATGTTCCCCCTCCTCAAATTTAGGTAAATTACTTGTTATATTCATATATTAATTAATACATGAGTTCATTATACCTTTCAAAGTTGCTCTGTAAAGGATAATGGTTACTTGTTGACAATAAATGCTGCAGTTGTACCGGGTGGCCCACCAGACACTAACAACCTTTTTTCTTCTTTTGTGGTTAATAAAGTAGAAGTTGCTCGGACTTATCGATTTTATTTGTCTAGGGTATACATTTTTTTAGGATTTTAAACATTTTAACCGCAACTCCTCACCGGGGATAACATTTAATCCCGGAACTTTAGATGGAAAGGGGTATTCAACGACACCTACTTTTTCTAATTTCAATCAGTAGTTTAAGGGGAGCAACGCCAGAAATTTCGAAATGGCTCAATTAGTTACCAAAGATTTTAGTCTATTAAATGTTGAAAATGTCCATCCATTATTGTTCCAAGGAATAATGGCAATATATAGTTAAACGAGGTTGAAGCATTGCTTATGGCAGTTTTTACTTACAGTCTCAAAATAAATTGTAAAAGCACGAAAAAACAAAATTGTACCCACAAATAAACGGAATTCCGTCGGTCTGTTCTCGTGTTTGGTTCTTTAAACAAATGTCTCGTCTTGATTTTTAAAAATGCCGTACACCATTATAGGGTGAATTGAAGTTGTGTTCTTTTTTTTTTCAAAAATAATGATACAGCCCGAGCTACTATATATTTGATTATTTGATGAAAGGTATTCAGATAAACATGTATCTCACAAGTATATGCTTGATCTTATAGCGAAATTTAATGAAACTGGATCAGTTCAAATTTAAAAAAGGATATTGAAAATTCTATCTGAAACGAAGCAATAGAAGTGGCTGTTGTGCGTAATCTTACAATAAATCCCACTCTCAGTACAGGAAATTGAGTAATATTTTAGGTATTGCACAAAGAATACTTAAAAAATATAATTTTCTCATTATTACTCAATGCCCGTTTCCATTTAAAATTTCAGGGTTAAATGTTACCCCTAGTTAGAGGTTGTAGTTAGAGGGTCGAAAATTTCAAAATAAAGTGTCCTCTGAACAAATAAAATGGTCGGGTCTGAACGTTTTCCACTTTATGATAAAAAAAAATGAGTCAAACTGAAGAAACTGAAAAAAACTGAAGAAAAAACAAAAAACTGAAAAAAACCGATTCAATAAAATGGTCGTTGTGGGACGTCGCCTTTTTAATTTATGTACGGGTCACATGAAAACTAAGAACATTTATCAGCGCGGAAACTGGTTGTAATATTTTTTAATCTATCAACAAAGCTCCTTGTGACAGACCAACATATTTTTTGAGAGTGACTGAAGTTACCTTGAAACATTGTGATACCATGGTTTGTAACTTGAGGAAGTTTGTTCAGATTTTTATAGAAAAAGCGACCTTTATGCTAGTAATATGTAGCATACAAATAAAGTAAATTAAACATGTCCACTTAGCATTTAATATTTAGTTTTTTATAAAATGATCTAACAGTATGCTGATTCTTATTAATGATCGAATTTTATGCAAATTGCCTATTTAGTAAAACAGCATATTTGTTCTTTCTTTTTTTGTGTTCTCCTCCTTCATTAAAACAGACAAATAATCAAAAAAAGATTTTTTTGGTGTAGTTTCAAGAGGCCGGCTGCAGATATAGAATGCTATTTTGTCAACCAGCCCTCTTCCAACACTGAAGTTACCTAACTACATACTTAATTATTAATTAATTTCATCAATTGTGTTGAATGTCCTTGTATAAGTGTTGTACAAGTATGTTAACAGCTAATAAAATTCCTTATAGCGATTTCAATGTAAAGTGACAGTATTTTTCATGCATGTCTCTTAAACCTGATGCTTATTTCATACATATGCATATGTAGATATATTCGAAATTCTTTTATATATGTGCGTATATGCACACATTTTAAATATTTTTCGTTGCACATCATTCAAGTCAAGTTCTAATGATTTTTGGGTAAATGACCCGATCAGAGCAATCCCCGATTCCCGAGTATTTACTTGTATTGTGTCAGCACGTGGGTGCATATTTTTAAGTAGTATATCGAATGACATATTGAAAAGCACTTAGTGAAAGACGAGAAATTGTTCTTTGAATAATATACCGGAAGAAGCCAGTACTTTATAACCATTTCCTGCCTTACGCACGTGTGAAATCACAGACCGAAAATCTGGAGTGATTGAAGAACCAGTCCTCCCTCTCGGCATTTCAATTGAATGGGATTTTACCTTGGGCCGGCCACTCATTGTTTTGTACTTTGATACGAAATAGGATATTTCGAAGAGTGATAAACTTATTAGGTCTATCATGATCGATTGGGAAATGTTGAGTAATAAACATTTGATAAGTTTACCCTTTGAATTCTAAACAGGGTCGTAATCAACGGGATGTTACTGACCAATTAAACATAAAACAGGTAAACAATTCAAAAAATATTTTTTGGTGTAGTTTCAATGAGCTGGTTGCAGATATAGATCGATATTTTGTTAACCAGCCGTCTTTAAACATTGAAATTGTCTAACTACTCGTGACACCGATCTGTTTTTCTGAACGTTTTGGCCACAGAATAAACAGACTGTTCTATGGCAGTATCGGCTGCTGCCGTCAACGAATATCTAGAATTAAAGAACTATTAGTAAAAATTAAGACAATTTTATAAAATACGAGGATGTCGATGTGTTAATGTAGATTTGATATTGACTTATATTGTTTGGAATTATTAGTTTGTTATTATCCCACGCATCATAGGGGTCTAGATGTTATCTATTTCAATGGAGCTTATATAGCGATTTCGTTCTTGTCTACTAGAATGCAGGCACTTTCTTTAATTTTTCTTCGTTTATGTTTCTTCCTTCATCAGCATTTTCACACTGTCCCATTTGATCATATGCTTATCATTTTCTGGAATATGTTCTGCCAATTTTGATTTATCTATGTAAATTTTCCTGACGTGTTGATGTTCTTTATACCATATGTTTTTCCGCAAGAGCACGGTAGTTTTTATGGTTTAGTTTTTACGATTTTTGATCGTAGAGTGTTTTCTGTTTTACATACACTTCGGACGTTGAATTTGTTTCCTATTCGTCTCATTTTGTCTGACAATCGTCGTGTTAGTAGCGATTATCTGAGGTTGTTGTATGTTAGTTTGTTGTTCCTTGGTTGTTCCGTCTTCCTTTTCGTTTCTGTTATTATTTTGTTATTAAAATGTGTGGGATAATTATTTTCTTCAAGTACATTTTTTAGAAATTTAACTTTATTTTTTAAATTTAAAGTTTTAATAATTCTTTTTTAATTGATACATGAGTATATTCATAATTTAAGTATCTATTTGTGTATGTTGTCTTTCTATATAAACCAGTGTTAGAAGTGTCATTATTACTTTTTCTATTAACACATCCAGAAAAGGCATTATTTTTCATTCCGATGCTAAATTTTATTGTTAGTCTTTTAGAATTAAGGTGATCTAAAAATTTGTTTCAAGTTTCTGTACCATGTGGTCATATAACAAATACACCGTTGACATCTCTCCATTATATGTTTGGTTATTGTGGCTATGTTTATACGTGATTCATTTCAAAATTTTCCGTATAGATCCTATTGCCATTCCAAATTTTTGTTTGTAAAAAGTTATCTAAATGAAAATATGTTGTATTTAAACATAAGTTTAAAAATGATTATTTAATCTGACTTCGGTAATTGTAAGGGATTTGTCAATAGGTACGTTGGTAAATAACTTTATGTCGAAACGCACCAAAATATCATCAGTATTGATATTTGTGGATTTTATTTTTTCTTAGAAATGGTTAGTTTTTTTAATATAACTCGATGTTGCCAGAGACGAGATTTATAATATTTAAAATAAATCGTGCTGGGTTTTGACATGGTGATCCTATTGAATTTACAATTGGTTTTAAAGGAATATTTGGTTTGTGTATTTTTGGTAAACCATAAAAATGTGATGGTTTACTACAATGAGGTGTTGATGATGTACCCTTTTTTTTTATTGTGAGATTGTCTTTGTATTTTGTATTGTTTTTGTATGCTTTTCAGATTTTTCCGTATTAATGAGTTCGTGAATTTTGTTGTTGTAATCCATTTTTATTAAGAATCACCGTTGTATTTCCCTTATCTGCTGGAAGAATCCTGATATTTTGTTTGGTTTTTAATGAGAAGAGTGCCTTTTTTTTATTCTTTGCTTATATTTGTTGGTGGTTTGTAGTTTCGTTCAAGTGGCATTTTATTTCTTACGCGATATTGGGCTGGCATATAGCCGGATAATTTTTGTGCTGTTTCTTCAATTGCAGAAATGATGTCTAATTTTGACATTTTAATTGTTGTTATTGCAAAATTCAATTCTTTGGACAATATGCTCTTTTCTGTGTTCGCTATTTGTTTAGTTAATAAATTATTTTATTCCTAAGTTTTGTATTACATTGATATTGTTTATTTTGTTGTTCTTCTAAATTGTTAAATTTTCGTAGTTGTTAATTTTTGTTTTCGTTAAATTCCTTATTGTAGGAAATTTAGAAGTCTATAATGTATGATGATGTTTCTCTGTTGTGTCTGGTTATTATTTCGGTTTATATTGTATTGATATTTATATTATGTAGATGGTATTTGGTGCACTTGTGGCGTTGTATGCGGTTTCTTACTAATGCCCGTGCTGTTTGTTGTTAGATTCTTTTGTTGCTATTGTCGTGGAGCATTTTTGGTAATAATCCTTTAGGAACTAACCTTACATTCATTCCTACATCTGCATAAGAAGGTTACGCCGTTGGTGTGCCGAGCAAGTTTTTTTGTACATATCCACAAGTCTTCTAAAAATTCGCCGTGAATAAGGCCCATACAGGAATGAAAGTACAAAGTAACCCTCCTCAACATAATTTTCTTCGTTATTTAAAATTAAGTTGTGATAAGAAAATCCTATTTTAATTACTCATAACAATATTGTTAAACTATAATTAACGATTTTTTAGCCATTTTTAAATAAACCAACACTCTTTTCAACAATTCATTTTAGTATAAATCGTCAATTAAAATTAACGAATGTTTTTACATGGGTTATATAATGTGGTCATGTATGAAATTAAAATTCAGTTTCACTGACAATTGATTTGATTATATCAGTAGGTCAGGAATATTTAAAAAATAACGTTTCTGTAGTTTTAAATAGCAACCATTTAAACTGCGATTTTATTTCAGGTAATATTCTATGACAGCGACTGGAATCCAACTGTAGATCAGCAGGCCATGGATAGAGCTCACAGATTAGGTCAGACCAAACAAGTGACAGTATACAGGTTAATTTGCAAAGGTACAATTGAAGAACGTATTTTGCAAAGAGCTAGAGAGAAGAGCGAGGTAAAGAATTACATTAAAAATAATTTGCTTCATTTTCATTCAATTATCTGAATTTTAGATTCAAAAATTGGTTATTAGCGGAGGGAACTTTAAACCAGACACTTTGAAACCAAAAGAGGTTGTTTCTTTGCTGTTAGATGATGAAGAGCTTGTTCAGAAATGTACGTTGTTATTTTATATAAAAAGTAATTTGTTAATATTCTTGTTTTAGACCATCTTAAAGTCGATAACGCTCCAAGTGAAGAAAAGGAGTCTGACAAGAAGAGAAAAATACTTTATAAGGTAAACGGCATTTATTATTTTCAAGTTATGCATGCATTATTAAACTATTATTTCAAGACAATTCCTGGTATGACAGAGGTGAAGAAACCAAAATTAGAAGTCCCTGAGGAGGATAAAACTGCTACTGTCACCACTACTCTACTTGTGGATAGTGTTCCTGACAGTCCGGGTAGCGTCCATTCACTAGACATTTCAACAGAAGAAATTTGTGATAGTTACAATGATGAGACAGACTCCCTAATTACCAACAGTGAGTAACAAACATTAAAAATTTTAGTGTTCACTTCGGTTTTTGGTATTGTAACCGAATGCTGTTGATAAATATGATAATAATACTTCATAATAATACTCCATTAAATTCAGCCAATAAGTATATCAACATAATGCGTCCTAATATCTGAGCAATTCTACATAACGTTATGTTCAATCAGAAAAACTTTTGGTTGAGGAATGTTCTAAAGCTTACATTTGATTAGAATTCAAATTAATTTTAAGCTAAACTTTTAGTAATTTCAAATGATTGAGAAATATCTCGAATATTTTTGTAATTTGTTGCAGAATACACGGTTTATAACGTATACGGCTCAACTGTGAAACCAAGAGTTTCTGTCAGGGGATCTTCCCGCCGTGGTCGTCCGAGGGGTTCCAGAAGTCGTACTCCTGGAATTTCCAGGCAACCGCCGACACTTCCTGTCACAGCTGGTGAGTGAAAATTAGTTGATTTGAATTATCTGCTCTGGGATAGTTTTGCTTAGTGCTATATAACTAATGCTACTTTTAAAGTTGCTAATATATTAAAGATAAGTGGGTCCAGAGTAAGCATCCAGCAAAAATTTGAATGTGGTAAAGAAGTTTCTTTATTTTTTAAATGTAATTTAAGATATTTATGCATCTCAGTTTAAATACATTAATAGCTGAATGAGACGTATATGACGCGTGTGTTCCACTATTAATAAAAGCAAAATAAGTGGAATGGAATTTATAAATATATGAACGCAATTTGGACATGGTATTAAATTAAATCAGATAGACGTGTAGCTTGTTCTACATTTCTTTTTGTTTCATTCGATATTTAACTTTACAAATCTAATTGGTAGACGTGTATTCACTAACGTTTTATGATATTTTTTACATCCTAATAATATCTGATATACTAATACCTAGTGAGTGGACGTTCTTATAAAAGATTTACCACATTTTAAGGATATCTCTCCTTTTAAATTTATTAAAGGGATATAAAGTGCGTATTAAAAATTGTTGAAGTAAAAACAACCAAAACAACATATCGTATACAAATATACGATACAATACCCAAAGTAGGCGATATGTTTATAGTGTGGCCTCATCAATAATTTTCTAGAAAATGTTACTACTAGGGAATGAACTATAGCAAAAAATCACTCGCAGTGAGAATGACGTCACTGCGATTTTAGCTGCGCCTCCCGGTTTACCGGTGCTTGGCATCTCTCGAAATATACGCTCACAAAAGAGGTAAATCTCCAGATTAGAAAGCTATGTGAATTCACATGGACAAAGCAGGTATGTATAGTATCCACCAATATCTAATAACATAGACAATAAAAAAACTTCCGTCTTATGTCTGTGGCAGCTGGCGGTGTCTTTTTACGCTTATACTAATAATAATAATTTCCAGTCTGTTCCTAGAAAGAATTGATTGATTATGCCAGTTACACAATGGTTTGGTTAATCGCACCAATTTTTTTTGTAAGATATATATAAAAGCTTCGAAAGTCACTTCCATATATTAAAAAATCTGATGTTTTAAACCTTCCATTAAATGGTGATATTCGCCATAACATTTGTCATCTTTTTCTGGGTGCCTTCAGCAACACATTTTTTGTTAAAGATAAGTCTTCGTCTGATGGTGAGCTCGACATATTTACAATTGGAACAAAATACGACCAAACTGACGGCCAATTTTAAACTGATATTACCAGCATGGGTGCCTTTTTCGGCGTCTAAAATTGACGCTGGTTTTGTCTGCTTTTCTTATGTGCGTACCTTAAGGTTTCGTGTCCCCAAGATAGAGTACTTCGGACGTCAGTCTCGCTGCAAGTGATTGATAAATTGAAACGTATATCGGAATAAGCATTTAACATCTGCTCCCAAATAAATTACACTGGCTGAAAAGCCATACAAATACACTCCGTAGCCAAAATTTTAAATCTCTGGGTCTTAAATTGCCGGAAAAAGAGGACAGTCCATGGTCACAACTCGGAAAGAAAAGAACTTTGAAATGGTGAATGCGCACATACAAATTTCAAAAAATTAATGAAAGTTTATATTACCTCATGGGAGAGGGTTCAATCCCCCAATCCTCAAGCGCCCTTGTCTAAAATTATGTTAAGTTCTGCTCTTTTAACATTATCATTTTTTACGGTCGTAAATGACCCCCAAAAATTGAAGTAATTCATAGAATATATTAATTCATTAGAAACTATTTTTTCTAACACAAAACTTAATCCAAGAAAATTTTAGAATTTTTCAATCGCTTTGGAGGTTAGAAACTTGTTGGCGCCACTTTCTGTTACATTTTCTTTCTTGCTTTTGAATGTCACCAAAAAATTTAAAAAAACCCACTTTATAAGCTATTTTCGATATGTTTTTGTGACCTGATCTCAAACGTGGCATATTAATTGCAACGGACAATGTCCACAAATTTTCCAGGATTCAGGTAGGTATGAACGAACGCTTAATGAACCCGATAATAAATAACTTAAAATAGTGTTGCGAGTTTTCGAAATAAAATAATTTTAGATTCCGATTATTTTACTATTCGCAATATTCCGATTGTAAACAGTACGATTGGGAATCGGAAACTAAGAGACGAGAACAGTCCGACTTGGTCCGATGCTTTGCTCATATGAAGTACAAACCTCTCGCGAAAGTCAACCAAAACCAAGTACCAAAGTCAACTACTTACTTTTGAAACTCGAAAGCATTGATGCAATATAGTAGCTTGTATTTAGAATACACCAAAAACATCGTATTAAATGCAGACGTGTATCTTAGAATGCAATTATTTCTAACACATCAAATGGAAATTTTTTTGTTGATGATATTGATTATTATGTATGATTAATATTTGATGTCAATTGATTCAATAATCTTATTATTAACGGTTTTTGATTCCAACTTTCTCGTAGGCTCGACAAATAATCGTGTAAAATGTGAAGTGATTTTATTGCTAAAACAATAAAATAATCGATTTCTGATCCGTTTCAATATGTTCAAAATTTTAGAGAAGATAGACATGTCCAATTATGAGGGTTTATTATAGGCAATATTGCCCAAAAACCCTGAGGAGTGCGTTGCTAATTTTCAATTTGACAATCGGATCCGATCACATTTTGAATAATTTTGTATATCGGCAACAGTGTGAATAGTGCAAGTTGGTGTACCTCTAAAATAACATTAATATTCGAAAGTCTTGTGTTCCAAGAACCATAGACATATTTAATGTTTACGAACCAAGAAGGTATAGTTAGAACTGGAGACAAATCTCCGGAAGGAGTAAGAATTTTTGGATCAGAAAAGATTTCGAGCTTCAGTGGTATCGAGTGCACTTGCTTTTTTCTGCGCATGGGCCAAATAATCACGTACACTGGTGTACGTGAATTTTTGACGTAAATATGGGACTCTTGTGTTATTTATAAGGTCGAAATTCAAAGAAAGGAGGACGAATTACATTGAACAAGTAAGTTTTAGTGCCTAACATAAACAACTACCCGACATCTTAGCATACTGTCACGTTCCTAGCGTGGCAGCTGCCAACGGTTTCGAGCCCTCCCCCTCCTAGAGTTTTCTGTCCTTTTAATCTATACCTCCTTGCTACGAACCTATTATGTCAAGGTACACTGTTGCCAGCACTCAGGTTTTTAGGGGAATAATGGGACGTGTGATTCGATTTTCAAATTGAAAATTTTAAGCGCCCTTTCTATTTTCTTTTTTCCCATAAAAATGGTCTTGCTGAAACAGATTTCCACCTGTCGATCAATGGAAAAAGAACAATAAATCAGGAGAAACTGAACACCACATTGTACAGTGGCTCCAGGCAATGATGGCCGTATTTATGTACCATATTATCTGCTATGCTTGTGATCGATTTAATGTCAATTTCATATATGTTCTTGTATAACCTATAGACTTTAGAGGGTACACGGTCGTAGAGTTGTGTGTACTGGAGGGGAGGGGGTTGTGCGTATGTGGGTATATATATGACTTTTTTAAATAGCTGATACACTTTTGTACCCGGGAATCTGAGATTGTACTGATTTTTAAACATATGTTCGTCTTAGAAAATAGGATAATAATTAAGGCCCAGAAGTAAACCCTCTAATTTGTGCACGCAATTGAATCTATTGACATTGTGAAAAAGCGGTTTCTCTTTTTTGTTCTTCAAAAACATGATTTACAGAAAAATCAATTTATGTAAAATGTATTTTTCAGAAATTGTTGATTTTCGCGCCTATGAGCTTTTTTAATGCGTCGGGCTACTCACCGGCGGCGCGCAGTCTACTATAAACTACAATATTTTGTTTTAAAATCAAAATAGAGATGAACGAAAAACCTATAGACATAAGTCCGTATTGAGAAAAATTGTGAGAACACGTGGAAATGAGCTTTTGATCTTTAAGAAAGCATGGAAAACGTAAAAAAATAAAAAGATATAATTTTATTTAACACTGTTGCTACAAAAGGAGAATGTAATGTTTTCTACCGTTAAGTAGGTTATGTGCATATGTACATGTTTCTTCTCTGCATGCTTCTTTCACTATGATTGCCTAAAGGTCTCACCGATTCTGACATACGTTGGCATGTTTCGTTGCTTACTTCACCGTAAATGCAGTAGGTCCATACCATACAAGGTCACGTTCAGTTCTGACCGGCAGTGAGTATAACATGTATTGCTCTACCGATTTTGATGCACAACGGTTTGCTAAATTGTTTCCTTTACGAGAAAGGGCATTAGCCTAGATAGAAAGTTTGAAAGGGCTCTGATATCGAAAGTGAATATAACAAGCATACCGTTCTACCGATTTTGATGCCAATGAAAGACTGAAGGCGTTTCCCTTTGATATCCACTTTCTGTACATCACATATCGATAGAAGTGAGAAATCGAATATATACTTCTTTTTTGTAGAGGTGTAAAATTCTACGTTTATATTCTATTAAAAATAAAAAACAAATGCCATTTTTTGTATTTCTTATGGTTTTAGTGATTTTTTAACGGTCAAATGACCATTTCGCCATGTTCTCAAATATTTTTCCTCAGTGCACATTTCGAATGACACTTGCTAATCTCAGTGAGTCGTTTCGTTTATCTCGAATTTATTGTAACAAATTGTACTTTATCCCATAGTTTTCATAACTATTGTATTTCGATGGAAAAGAATCAGCAAGGATTTGAATAAAAATAACAAATTTAGAAAAGTTTTGTAAAAGCTACAAACTAAAAAATTTTGAAAAAAATGCATATTTTTGTCACTTACGGTCTTATTTGGCAATCATAAAATTTTTTGGTGATTTTTTTGAGTTGTCAGAAATTTGAATCGGGCGCTTAGATCAGGTGGACAACTTTGGAGACGTATTTAACACGTTGTTTGACATATTTTAGTCTATGAAACATATACTTAAAGTTGTAGCGCCATTACAGATCCCCGGGTACAAAGGTCTTGATCAGTACGGTATTGGGAAGGGTTTGAAACAAGTGATCATGAAACATCACGTAGGACATCACACCGACAATCCTCGATTGCTTGGCCGATACCGCAATTATGTGGTTGGCCCCCTCGAACATTTGGATTGTGGTATTTAAAATTTCTTCTTTTTTCCTAAAAAAGCAACAAAATTATTTGTTTTTAAATAACAGCGTTATGGTATGTTTTTGTTTTAAATGGAAACTGTCCTAATTGAAATTTATTATAGAAGTGTCTACATGAGCATTATAAATTCAAAATGTTACATAAGAAAAAATTGGAAAAGTAATATTTAAGAGTTGACTAATCATCTTTATTGAAAAGTAAAATAGGCGAAAAATGATCCAAATACTAATAAAAACCACCCGGAATGGGAAATTCGGGATTTTAAAATTTATTTTTCCGCTTGGTATAACTGCAGACTAAAATTTTATTCCTATTTTTTTACCCTCTAGAAAAGAGAAATTTGCAATTTTCGAACTCTACTGGATCTATTCGGAACCGAATCTTTAAGCGTGCAAAGTTTCTAGTTTCCATACATTTCCGGACATAGATCCGTATTGCAAATTTCTCAGAGTCCAGTTTTTAAAACTCCTGCTTAGAAATTGTTTTATTCCAATTTAGTTCTGTTTTTCTCATAATACGGTTCTGTTGATAGTATCTGATTGCCTGTTAAAAGGATTCTGAATATTTCAAACTCATCCTGTATATATCAGTTTTGAATAATTTAACGTTAGACCTTTTCAACGTTTTATGCCACATACATGAATCTTAGAAGATCTTTGGTCATGATCGATTTCCAATAATATGCCTATTTAAAGGTTAGGTAGAGAAAATGCTTCAAAAATCGGTTTTTTGATTGGTTCACGTTGTTACTCGGACGAAATTGCTATTTTCATGGCGTCATTCGGAAGCGCAGAAAAAATATAAAGAAGTGTATGGGTGCGGCCTTGAAAAAGTTTTCTAACCTCCAAAGTAATTCAAAAGTTATCCTAGGTTATGTTTTGCGCCTAAAAAAATTGAAAAAGGACGTTATTCCATAATGTAATCCATACATACTTTTCTATGGATTACTTCAGATTTTTCATTGTCAATTACGCCCGTAAAAAATAATGTCTCAAAAGCAACATTAAAGCTGGTTTCCGTTAATTTAAACATTAGATGTCTAAAATTTTGGCTAGGGAGTCTTTTTATGCCCCTTTGGTTAATGTAATTTATTTGGCGATTAATTTCGGGACAGATTTTACATGCTTATCTGGCTATTTTTTAATTTTATAATTAAACCACAAAATTGATTATCTGTTGTTGGTATTATAAGTTTTAGTAACACACAAGCACAAATAATTTAAATATTAATTTAAACCGTCAGATGGTATCATTAGCAATACGTGACTAAGCTAAAACGATTTGTTCATCTGAAGAAACATATGAAGACGAGATGAAGTACATAAATTAGTACTCATTGATTATTTAACGTATTGAAACACGTTTCAACGAGACATGTTTCGAATCAACTACGGACCATCATCAGTCAGTCTTTGCACTACTGTACTCGAAGAATGTCTCAATAAACTTCGAAGTCAAACATTTGTTCCAATACGTTGGGGTATTGACTTTGAGCTAGTCTCCGTTTACTCATTGATTCCATTTATGCCAACCAATACATCGAAAACACGCTACAGCAAATTAAAACAAAACTAAAAAATCTATCAGACTTAGTCATGATTAGTTTTTATTACCCTGTCCCGTTACAAAAAATTAGAATAATAAATAAATTTAATGTTAGAACAGTATTTAAACTAGAAATAATCTTGAACATATGTATTAGTAGAAAAACAAGACTATGAAACTCAATGCATTGTATATTATAGACATTTGTGTCTAATTCTATACGGAGAAAATATCTATACATTTACAAGCACCACTAAACGAAAACAAAATGCAACTTAAACACGAGTTCATAACTTAATCCATGTCGATGGCGACGAATGATATACTATAGTTGTGGAAACGTCCAAAATTTTTTTTAAAGAGAATAGGATTAGTGTTTTTGATATATTATTTGTTTAACGACTGGTAATATAGAAATTGTATTCCTTCAATAAATTTAAGAGAGGAGGAGAGGTAGGCCCCATAAAATGATAAATAAAAATAAAATATGGCATTACAATTTTTAAGTTTAGCGTTTACTGAAAGGCGCATTGGTTTAATTACGGTTAAATAGTATAAATATTGTTGGACTTTTTATAGCTAATTAACTAACGCAGGACTGAAGAAGAGTATAAATTGTCCATGCTCTTAGTGGCGTAAAAATCGAAATAGTTGCTAGTAACCCGGTTTTGTGCTTTTCCCGATTACAGAATCTTCCTTGACTGAAGCAGTTCCACCTGAACCAACACCACAAACCGCTCATTCAAATACATTTGTGGATATTCAGTTAAACGGTACAATGAGCAGTAGTACTGCTTCTTCATCGTCTTTGATTAGACGTGGTCCCGGCAGACCTCGTCTGAAACCAGGTGGACCGTCCAACGCTGGTTCAAGGGGGACTTACAGGCCCAGAAAGCCGGCGCGACCCTTACCGGTACCGTTGCCCTCCGATGGTACTAACTTAAATTCCTTAATTAGTAACAATGTTCAGTACTCCAATTATTCGTTTTACGAGTTTCCTGACGAATAGGCAATTTGTTAACGTCACATCACAAAAGTAGCTCGTTGATTTACTTGTGTTACGAAACTTCTAGTTTCTAAGAGAGTTCGTAATTGGAATTGTATTGATCTGTATTTGGAAATGCAGGTACGTAATGTAAAATTTTTTTAGTCGAAAAACGGATCAATCTTGCACAAAAATTAGTCCTCATATTCACTACAAAGTTCGGGGCTCATTCAAGTGGATACTGTAAATATCACCATACGATTTATTGATCACAAATAGAATACATTTACATCAAGTTTCCTACGCAATCTTCACCGGACTTCAAAGACTTCTCTCCAGTATTTTTGTGAGATAAGAAGATGTGAAAATCACTGTTGACGAGGCGTAGCGTATAAGATGGATAGGAATGGATGGACTCTAAAGACAAAATGGTACATGTGAATCTTTACATATTCGTCTATTTGCGTCAGTTATTGATGTAAGGGTTGCCGCCAGTGATCAAAGTATTCCTAAAAATGTCCGTTTTTGGTTACTACAAATTCATTCATGGTTATTGTAATTCATACTATATACATTGATCTGATTCCTTAATAAATATCATTATCATAGTCATCAATATTATTGTCATTTTGCAACAGATTTACACTTGAATCTACGGAAGTATTGTAATTAATTATAAGTATGTATTATTCAGTCATTGTTTAAGAAAGAAACATTTTAATGTATATTGTGTTATAATACAGTTGTGAGTTGTTCTATTTCACACTGAAGATAAATTTAATAGAAACTTTAAATCGGCCAAGCCAAAATATTTACATTAATTAATGGTCCTCATGAAAAATTGTGGTAATGCACTGTAAAAACTTGTAAGCACTTAAAATTTTGGCTAGGTTGGTTAATCACAAGTGTTGAATCTAGCGTCATTCAGTGGTTAATAAGTTATGTTTCATTAAAACATTAGAGTTTGTTAATAATGTATAACTTATTGTTCAAAACTGTTATCAAAGTTGTGCATACTTAAGTACTAACAAATGGGTGGGGAGAATACGCCTCGCCACTTTCGCTCATGTAAGCTGATCTAACTTCAAGATCACTTTCAAAAAAAAAGAAAAAAATGTAGTGACTAATTTTTGTCTAGAATGATTCGTCTTGATTACGTACATGTTCATGAATGATTTTTCTTGTAAAATTTTATAAAATGTAATGTATTTCAATATTTTTCTGATGTATGGAAGATTACTAGATCAACTTCACGTTATTTAGAACTCGGGTATCTACCTCTCATTATTACTAATCTGATTTATAATGGACCTATAGCATCAAAAATTATTTTTTTTGCATTTGTGCTCTTGAAAAAATAATGTTATTTGTTTTACCAAGTTGTTACTGTTGTGGGAGATGAAGAAGACTCGAACTTAACACATATTAAGAGATAGGCGAAGCATAGTGGTCCAGAATATTGAAACACAGTCAGTGAACAGTGTTCTGGATACATCTATGGCTCAGATGGACAGATAGTTGATAGCGTTAAAGTCGCACCATAGAATACAAATACCGTTGATTCTTACGGATGCGGCACAAAACATCTTTATTTAGGAATGTTTGGTTGGTGGATTTATGCTTGGTATTCATATGAATTGTGTTGGGAGTAACCATTTCAATTAGAAGTGGACAGAGCTAACTTTCCACCAAGCATGAAGAGCATTAATTTTCGTTTCGATGCAACAGGTATTGGATCATATGACATAACAACTAATTTAATTTCAAAGCGACGATTCAACAAGAATTTAATATTCATAATAATCGATTGAAAGTTGATCAATTTTATTGAAAATCGGTGTCCGTTTTGCGATCTGTGACTTGTAGACTTTAAGTAATAAGAAAATAATCCACTGTAATTGAAAATTGTGCTCATCGTTATCAAAAGTTGTTTTGACCTCTTTTATGTAATTATTATGTAATTTCTAACGTTCCCGCAAATAGTAGGTAATTTTATGTCTAGCTTAGTGAATTTTCTATTCTATAAACTACACATCGTAAACGTTATTTTTGTTTATATTTTGCTGCTAATGTATTAATTGTAGTCTGTATATTTCTGATGATTGTATTCAATTTATGAAAATAAAGTTAGGTATGAAATTTTGTACAGTTTTATTTATATTTATTGTATCTATATTTAAACTGTTGTTTTTTTAATGTTTCATGTGTACTATGCAGAAAATATTTCAATAAACTGTAATGTGAAAGAACATCTTTTTCATTAGTTTTTAACTTACCTCTTTTTCACTTTCCTAGTTATGAACACTTTTTTCTTTTATAGTGTTCATATGTTTGTCTCATTTGCATCGTTTTTTAGTTTAATGAGGATTTCAGTACATTTTTTAATCCTCCCGTTTAACCTTTTCACGAGAGAACATTGACTGGACAAATTTAGAATTTTTGCGATTAGTCGATAATGCTTTTAAACGAAACTCCACTCTTACGGGTCTGTGAACTTTCGGGTAGTCTGCTTATTGAAAGAAGCTTGGGAATATAATCAATAACTGATTAAGATGCCTTGGGCTTAGTTGTATTATTATACATTATTTTACTAGAGTTTGGTTATAAGAATTTTTGTAAGTGGGTTTGGAGATATATAGTTTTAACAACTTAGTCCATAACTTCAAAACAAATTTTGGAGTAAAATAGTTCATGTTACTTTATAATTTTTGAACGTCTCAGATTACTGAATTGATTTGACTTTACTTCTATAAAAAAACCTCATTTTACCCAATTAAGTGTTATTGACTAAATTTGGGCCTTGACAATTAAGCATTTAAGTTGTTTTTCACGAAAAATTCCGACAAAATTTTTCTTTTAATCACCTTGTATGATTTGGCCTGGCCTGGCTTGAAATATGCCGCTGTAAAATTATGGACTTTTTGAACGTTGTTTCGAAAGTGTCTTAAGATGTCTCCTCATTTCAAAGAACTGATGTTTGTTACTGAGCTTTAGAGTTTATGCAATCCATAACTATAATATGTCGCATAGAAATATTCAATTATAACGAGAAGCAGCAATTGTTTGCTACAAGTTTATGACAAATTTCAGTTGTTAAGTAGGCTAAAAACTTAACATTCATCAAATATCATGGCTCAAAGTATGATTATACTAAAACTATAAATGTGATCCCGCTATACTAATATTTTGTTAGCAAAAAACTATAACTTTTAAATTTGTGAATTTGTAGTGTAGTGTAGAATGTAGTGAATTAACATTACTAACCTAAAAAATGTATCAGATATTGCCCAATAAAATTGGGGAATATAAAATTAAAGCAGGCGAAGGGATTTTTTTATTATGAAAAAGTTATTACACTTATACCGTTAGCGACAAATACAAACTACACGTCATCTTAATAAATCAATTTCTAAAAATACAGAAAATCATAATAATTAACTGCAGTGGAAAGACAAGTTTTAAGCGGAAGTTAGAATTCCCAAGCAATATTCATCACTTCAGTATAATATAAAAATATCTCAATTCACAAGAGAGCTCACCGTTCTTAATCCAATTTGAATAAAATTAAAAGGTATCTACATTAAACAGACACAGATATAAATATCTTCCTTAGAAGAGGTCGAAACTTGGATACTACCAATTTGCTAAATATAAAGCAACGAAAAGTGTTAGTCTTCGTTGTTCCATAAACATGGTTTACTTAAACTTACACATACAATAGGTTTGTGTAGAAACAAGCGGAGTGTTATGTTCAAAACTATTGTGAATTAATTAGTTAGGTAGTGCGGTTGTTTGTGAACCAACAAGAAGTACACGTTGTCTATATCTAATAATAAAATGTGTCGAAGAAAATTTCAAGTGCTTTAATTCTGCTCCTCACTCAAAAATGGACGGAACGCTACTTTGGTATGTTAATGAATTAAACAGCTTTTGTATCGTAAGCATTATCAATAACCAACGAAATTCGCTGGTCACTGTCGTGCCCCATTTTAATATTGGGTCACATAATCCAAGTTCATTGTCTGTTTGCCAAAACATATCAGCACTTCTCTAAATAGTAAGTTTCATGTAAAAATAACTCGGTAGGTAATTTGTAATACAAGAAATAGAGGCATAAATCCATACAGTATTAAATTTATGTATTACTTAACATCTAATTGAGAATTTGGGTTGGCTTTAAATAAATATATTATTAAACGAAGCATAAGTTCATATGATTTGGTTAAAATGGCACCCCTTGCACACAAATTCGTTAAGTTAAACTAATCTTTCAGTTATGGTAGCTTAAGAAATTGATAACTAATCAAAACATTAAACCTAATAACTGACTCCTCTAAATTTGAAAAAGTAATAATAAAATATTATTTTCCCTATTTTGTGGTGTGAAATCTAATTTTAGGCTGGTGTATATATATATATATATATATATATATATATATATATATATATATATATATATATATATATATATATATATATATATCACTGGTACGTTATGAAGTCAAAATTAATTTCATTTGGTATGTAGTTTTGATGTAAACCTTGAAATTAAATTAATTTCTCTTTCCACTCAGTATAAATATTACAATTTCGGGATACAACTTGCTATATAATCACACTGAACGGCATAAATAATGTGTTACCAATGAATTCAGTTACTTTTCTCAACATAATTACAAGTATTGCCATCTAGGTGGAATTCGTTTGTATCTGACATGTCCTAAACAATTCAAGTTTTAAATTCGTTTCTATTTTTCGCCTCTTATTATTATACGATTAGATAGGCCCAAAAAAAAGAAAAGTAAGGAACAATTGCATTAAAAAAGTTTTATTGTTTTAACCGTTTGTTGAGCTCCTGAAACTAAAAAAAAAAAAATTAAGGTGCTTTTAATGCAAGGAATGCATTTTGAATATTACAAAGGAAAAGGTTCATTTTTGAACAGGATTGAACACAAAGAAAAGACACCGTTTTGTAGAAAATGGAATTTACATTGAAATATAATGTGAAACCTAATGCGAAAATCGAAAAAATACGGAATTTCTTTACATTTTCGATTGTAACTTTTTCTGATAAAGCTAGTAGAGGTTACAACGATTAAAAATTTGTTTTTGCTGAAGTTTATGTGATCAAAGTTGACTGAGATGTCTTGGTTCAAACTTAGCTTAATATTGTCATTTTTCATTGCTTTTTTTTATATACATTTTGGTTAATAATTTTCAATGAAACACGAATTCTGATCACAAAATTGTAACTAAGTCAATAGTATAATGCTGTTTCTTGATCATTGTACCATCCATCATCATTGGATCACAATATATTTTGGTTGTCGTGTAATTTGATTGTGCAGGAAAAAGTATTTTTGTAAGTAACAACCTCTTTTGAGTTTCTCAGATTTACTCCACTTAAAATATGTGTTATTCAAATTTGTATAGGTATATGTTATATTTACTCATTTTGAACAAAATCAGTTAGTAATATTGTCGTTTAAGGGCCATGGACGTAATATTTATGCCTGTGCTGAGCAAAATAATCTTTAGGACCAAATGACGCGAAAACATATAATCAAAGTTTGATCATTTCTGGCAAGAAATGCAAATGAGATGTAAAGTTTAATTTTTCATTAGTATTCAGGGTTTTGTAAAATGTTATTAGAAAATTAAAATTTGTGAAAATCATCTAATATTCGCCAAAAGTTTCAGATAGTTCATATCTGAACATCTGCTGGATATTTAAGTGCTTCATAGATTAGATTAGTTGGAATATTTTTTTTATAATTCATAAAGGCGTAAAGGATTCCTAAGATTATTGCTCTCGTATGCACTTCCCATTTCAATGAACCTCTGGCGGATATAAAACATTGACCACATAGTCAGGAGTAATTGTTAGAAAATACATATCTCTTGAATAGCACCCCCCGGGTTTTTCGGGAATATCTCTGCACCCATAGTTCATATGAGGAATTTTTATAGTGCATTTTGCAGTATTTTGTCCGTCCCACAATTTTAGTTCTGTTTCATGAGCTCGAAAAATTGATACCCCAAAATGGTTCGACTTTTCAATAATCCTGATTTCGTTTCGAGTTATCGCGGAAAAATATTCTTTAAATATAAAGACCTGGAGGATGTTTAGATCCGCATAAAATAAGATTTTTAGTTCTTAGTTCAACGTTGACTTAGACCATAACATTTTTTAATTAGACTGGGATGATGTTTCTTTTCAATGCTTTGAAAGCGGGAAAACTCGAAAAGAAAACGCAATTTTTATTGAACTTCTGGTCGATAACTCGAAATCTATCGATTTTTCAATAAAAATCATTGGAGAGTCACACCAAACAATCCTTATTAATAATTCTTATTAAAAATGGCATTGTTTGAATCGTCAGTATTCCTCTAAGAACCAAAAAATTTGCTTATTTATTGATAATCGCGGGTTCCTCATAATCAGCCCAGGAAATATCGATTTTTCAACTCGTGGCACAGGAGAATAGTTATTCAACATAAAAAAATACATCAAAAGAATCATCAGACGTGACTGACAACAACATATACAATTTGAAATTCATTAGGGCAGAATAAAAGGCACTAAAGTTAATTTTACAAAGAAGATCTTAGACTTATATACATATATAATTATATTAATATTGTATATACATATACAATTACAATTGTATGTAGTAAAACTCGCTTCTGTTTCATTAAAAATTGTAATTTATTATTGTAATCTTAAACTTGCTTCTTGGTTCTTGGAATTTTTATTTATGGAGGGTTTCTTCTGTAAGTTTGACAAAAATGGTACACAAATACCTTTTGACGTTCCATTTTTAACCTGCCTGAATTATTTCATTGATTTGAATCAGATTCCTTCATTTATAGATTTAGTTGATATTTGTTAAATATCTTTTAAACGACAAGGAATAAAAATTTGATATTTGGTACCCATGTGTAACTTGGGGTAACCCTTTAAGAATAGTTATAAAAATATTAGTATTGCGGTTTAAAAACTAGTCGATGACGTCATATTTAAAATTTGGTACATAACATTTTATTACATCAAAAAGAGCGCATTCAAAATACTAATTGATCTCTCCGAGCATATTTTCAACAAAAAAAAAACTGTCCTTGATTTACTGAGTTTATTCCGTGTTAGAGACTCGCACTGTATAAAAAAACCATAATTTTGACAAAGCAAGACTAAATCGACAACTATTTGCAAAAAACAATGGAGCGACCGATAAAAATAATTCACTAGGAATATAAGAAACATGACTCTATGACTGACTTCTAAGACTGATACTAGAGACTTAATTAAAAAATTGATTACACTAAAATTTTCTGCTGCCCGAAGCACTATGTTACTAAACCAAGGAATGCAAAAGAAGTGCATTTTTATATTCATCCCACTGAATCAAATATAATAGAACCGTTTGGATTAAAAAATTACGTCGCCACTAACATGAAACTGAAATTAGCTGGATTATGCAACGGTTTAATAAAGCGGCCTACTAGAATAACGTGCAAGTAAATAACAGACTATAGACCAAAGATGTATTAAGGCGGAGACTAGGGTGTAATAAGCAAAGGAGAAACTACCAAACTACATATGATCGTCATGAGAGATGAGTTACGGTTTTTAGTAAGCGAAAAGCGGCAAACAAAGTTTTGACGCTAATTACGGATTCGAGCGGAGATTTGGAAAACTACTGTGTTACGATCGGAAAAGTTACAATGAACAGTGGTGACGACCCAGGAGGTTTAACGGGAGTGAGCCTCTGAATATACTAACGTGAATGCTTCAATACAGCCACGGCGGATCGACAAAGCAGTACTAACACGAAACCCCTTGAAAAATAGCGACGAGTTCCCTCTTTAAGGAAGTACGGAGGAGCAGTTGTTGGTTATGAGATCTCGATAGGCACTATCTATCTGTCGGCCAGAGCAATTGTGTACGTATCTTCAGGATAAACATCGGGGATCGATTGTATATTTTGCCCTCTGATTGGGGTTCTATCATCTAAATGCGAAATTTATGCAAGTTATTATTCACAAGACGATTGCCTCAACTATATCTCTACGAAAGGAAGTAGGTGAAGACTCAGGAAAAATTTGCTTCGTTACAAGGTCTCTCCTAAAACTGACAAATATTCTGAAATCACAAAATATTTAATGTATATCTTTAGACGATCGTTCCTAAACCAAGAAGATGTACGAGATTGTTTCGTAGTAGAACTTGCTGCAATTCAGCCATACTACCTAGCATTTACAAAATTTACTGATTGTTTAGTCGACACGTATACATAGCGGAAAATTCTTCATTGACTGTCATTATCTGTCTATTGAAGTATTTGCAACGAAGCACAAACGCTTGCAAATTGTTCCATAATGAAGTTATCATGAGCTCCTACAGTCTCCACAGGTATAGCCGGAATGTATTCCGCGAGAAAAAGTTCCACAAGGAAAAAGTTCCGCGGGGAAAAGTATCCGGTTATTAATGGATCTCAACTATGGATAAAGTAGGATAAAATCCTACTGTCTATTAAAAACATTAACATTCATATTGAATAATGAAATCATGCGAGCGCAATCTAATGTTTCAGCTGACAGCTTTTAAGAACTGTTCCACATTTCTAGAATTATTTAAAAATTCAATGCTTATATCCATTGGCGTATACTGGATGAATCCATCGTTTTGGAATGGATCAGACGTTGACTTGTAATATAGTATAGTCTACGACCAATTCTTGTTGGAACTTCTTAATCAACACCCAAATTGATCGGTGGTTCATGCCCACCAGATAGCCGAATCGGTTGTTCCAATCTGAAACAAAATCATTTGTCATTTTATTTACACGGGCATAAATATAAATATTCAGAAGACTAAAAATTCTTGAAGGTGTTCATTCTGTGGGTCTAGTTCTTGTATTTTTCTGTAGGTCTTTGCCTCAGGTAGTAAAAGCAACCCCTTATTGCAAGGTCCCCCCAGCATTTGTACAAGCTTTTTCCAAGTCCAAATAAATTAATAGCGGGTCCGAATACAAACTCCTCTGTTGACATTCCTCTAGTATATAAAGCACCATTGGTTCATATATCCGTTCGTCTTTTCTCTGCAGAACTGCATAGGCTGCCGCTATGTAAAACTTAGATACATTCTCGAGAACTACGTAAAGCTGCAGGAATAGCGTAGGCGCTATATAAAAGTTCCCATCCATATACCAGGCTGAAGCACTGGACAGCTTTTCTAACTGTTTATCAGTGCGGAAAATATTCATTCTACCCTCCTTTTTGATTACTTTAAATGTGTTTTTGTCTACGATAGGAAAAATTTCTCCTTGAGGGCCACCAGATAAGTTCAATTTCTTGTAAAATAAAATTCGAAAATAAAATTGAATCACATATGTCGGGGGCGCTTTTTGGAATTCTAAAAAGAACACAATTATTATTACGTTTAACTGATAATTCTTCCAAAGTCGCGGGGTTTTTGGGGTTACCATGTGTCTTATGATTCCGCAGTTCTTTTCACGTTTTCTTCCTACGGTACCCTACTTCTAATAGAATCTTCAACCTATAAAACTTCTTCGGGGAATCCTTGCGATGGGTTTGACAAACTATCCTTAATCCTTTCATTGCCTGCATACTTTTTTCTACGCAGACAGAACCTTCATTGGCTGGATGGTTGTGGGGAGTCTCTGCAACAGGATTTTCATTCTCTAAGGAGGACGTAAGTGTTCCTCTGTACTATAAAAGTCTAAATGTGAATATGTAACTAGTAAATGTTACATAAATGTAAAATGATTTGCGTTTGTTACAATGCCAGCTTTAATGACTAGCGCCAGTTTTGTCATACTTGCACATGTAACCACCAACGCACAGTTAGGGTTTTTTGTCCATATTACTTTTAATAAGATCCATTGTACAACTCGAACACTACTAACAACACGAAGCAAAGAGACTGTTGATCTCCTCACCATCTGCGAAGAGCAATTTCTCCTTACTTCTTCCTCTTGGTTTTACCTTTCTTCCGTGAGTTGGTTTTTTCATTATGTCCTGGTGGTCCTCTTCTTGTGAATTCCTCTTCTATGTATGTCCTCTTCGGTTAGTCATCTTTCATTACTGTCTTGGGTCTTGGGTCTCTTCCTTTTTGATGGTGCATCCTCGTCGTAGTGCGTCTTCTATTCGTAGATTTCGTCGTAGTTGTTCGTTTCTCATAAACCATGGTGCATCTGTCATCCTTCTCATCGCTTGGTTGTGTATCCTCTCCAGTCTCCCCAGATGCGTGCTCGCTGCTTGTCTCGATGCTGCTGTTCATCATGCCGTATGTCATGATCGGTTGGACTCCTGCCACGTAGATATTCCTCTTCGTGTCCAGTTTCAGCTTGCTCCTTCGTATCGTCCTATGTGTGATCCTAGTCTACGCAGTCGTGTAGTCGCCTCGATGTGTTTCCTCCATGTAAGTCCTCCTAAGTCAGTATGGATTCTTAAATACTTTACCTCTTTCTTCCATTTCAGTTCATGTGTCCTATCCTGATATTAATCGTCGGTGGTATTGTCTTCGGTCCTATGAAGATAGCCGCCGTTTCCTCTGCGTTGATCCCGATCTTCCACTTCCTCGTCGATCTAGGTCCTGTTGTGGCTGTTCCTTTGTCCTATTGGTACGTCGTTGGTGTATATATTATGCAGGACCGGTGCCAAGACCGATCCTTGGGGTGCTCCTGCTTCCATCCTCTTGCTGATCGATGTCGGCCCTTTATCCTTTATCCTGAAGTTCCTCTCTCGTAGATGGTCCTGCGTGATCTGGGTCGCCGCCTTCTGAATCCTAATCCGTCCATCTTCACTATCAGTCCGTTGTGCTAAATAATGGCGAAAACCTTCTCCACGTCGAATAATACCATGCACGTTGTCCTGTTCTCGTTGATGCCCTTGATAGTCTCTTCCACCATCCACATCGCTTGTTGTTCCGTAGAGTGACCTTCCTCTTCTGCTTTGATTTTCTTCAGTAGTATTCGCCCCACTAGTTTTCCTATGTTGCTGAGTAGATTTATCGGCCGGTGGCTTTGGTGAAATTTCCTGTCCTTGCCTGGCTTCGGGAACATGATGGCGTTCGCCTCCTTCCATAGTCGTAGGTAGTATCTCCTCTTCATCGTCGCGTTGTAGAGTTCCTGAATCCTTTTCTTGACCTTCTCCGGTAGTTTTTCCCCTTCTGATCTTGACCGCCCTCTTATCGATGTCCTCTACGAATAGAATGTCGTCCTCCGGATCTTCGTTTATCCTGAATTGGTTCTCCATTGTATCCGCGAATACCTCTTCTTTGTCCTCGTCCCTGTAACATAAACCAAATTTACCGTGAATAGAGTTACTCGTAGTTGAAGGTGTGTTTTTCTTTAGCCTCCTCATGATTATTTTCCTCCATTTATTGTTCCTGTGCTCCGCAAGTTCTTCCCTGATTTCCTTGTTCTTCCTGTTGATGATCCTCTCGATATCCAGGACGTAGTTAATCCTGTCTCTCCTGTTCAGTTTATTACTTTCCCTGGTTTTTTCCTTGATGGTCCTCGGTATGTTTCCTTTTCTGCTTGGCTCGTGGATTATCCTGATGCTCCTTCTTACGGCTTCGCTGAAATCACTGGTGATGTTTTCTACTACCTTCTCGATTTGGTCCTTGTTGTCCGTTCAACGGTGATTGTTTCTGTCCGTAGTTCTAATGCAAAGAGAAAATGTTGGAAGCAGGCAAATATGCAGTTCTTTTATATAATTAATTGTAACAGGTACCGAAGGTTTATCCTAATTTACCTTAAAGGTGCTAATCCCTGGAATCACCTGCATTTTATCACTTAATGTCATTTAACTATTCGTTAACTAGCTTTAAAGTAATATTTTCCAAGAAAACATATTTGCTAGACAATAAAATTATTTTTGCTTAAATAATGTACTTAAGTAATTTTTACTTCTTTTTTAAGTGACCTTAAAGTCAAAATTTATCAATCCCTTACATTTACAGGAGTAAGGCTATACCTCCTATCTCGAGCTCAAGGTTTTTGGAATTTTGTGCTGCATATCTGAGATCTAATAGGTAGTCAGAGAACTTTTCGCCTGGAACTTTTACCTGGATTCCTATACAGGACTTGGTCTCATTCAATGACGTCTTTTTAAACTTTCAAAGAGGTTCAGACATTACACAAAGAACTGTCGATAATTGACAAAAATTGATAAAAAAATAAAAGTTATTTTTATTCAATACAATCGTATTGAACACAGAAATGTTCAATTGAGGTCAATTAAATAGGTTTGAATTTATGAAAACCATAACACAATATTTCAAAATTGTCAAATGAATGTAGATATTAACTATGTAATAAGTAATTTTGTCTTGGTACATTTTTCACCATATGGACAAAAATTTAGGAGCAACGAGAATATAATTGTCCAATTCTCAATATTTCAAAGAAATACATTATTTCTAAGAAAAAAAAAAAAGACAATAACAGTTGAAAATCAGCCGTCTATATAGAAATTTAACATATAAAAGATAGGCGAATAAAATATTATCGGCGTCCGGCGATGTCAAGAGGTATTTTAATGAGAATTAAAAAACGAGATTCGCCGTTTTGTTAAAGGACAAAAAAAAAGACTTTTCCCACCAAATAAAACTATTGTGAGTTGAGTGTCCGTCTCTGAATGAAGTTAGGATTAATTAAAAAAATATTTAAATTTTACCGTATTAATGGTTATTACGACGTCACACGTAAGTGAGAGTAAGAAATAAAAGCTATTTCTCTTTGTCTAAAGTATACCTCACCTCGTCGCTCCGATACAATCATATTAAAAAATCGAAAAAAAAATAGAAATAAATCGTTCATGGGAAAAACACAGTGTTAGAACAAAACAAATTATATGTATGTGATAATTTTAATCTGTATGACAATATTAGTAACTACAGATTTAAATTTCAAATACCTCTCTTCTATTTCTCGTACGTGATTTATTGCGTTTTTCCAATTATTTGGTGTTATATGCTCACGTCTGATTTTCCTGTAAAATTTTTTGTACGAATGTTATTTTTTATTGAGACCACAATAATTCGATTGGGTTTAATATACAATAATTAGGTGGCAGCCTTTTGAATTTATGTTTATATGTGATATTTTGCCAAATTGTCAATTGCAACAATACAATTCTAGACGCAGGGCTAAAGGGTTTCCGACCATGTACAAAATGCAATAAAATATAAAAGAAAATTATCCCCAATTTAGAAAAGATACTCATCATTCAGAGTATTTGACGAGAACTATAAGGCGAATATTGCTTAAATATATTGCAGTCCTTTGTCATTAAATTTATTCATGTTCAATACAATGCTCAAAATATATTTGTTGTATTTTGTGTCTATTTTGTAGTTTTATAAAATTTTATCAATTGTTCAAAACCAGGTAGTAGATGACGCTTGCCTATTGTATCCTTTGTAATCCTATGGAAGTCTATTTATGCCATCCTTGTCATAACAGGACTGAAACAAAGTAATAAAATGAATATTTAAATGTTTCACAAACAACATCTGAATCCTTCTATAAAATTTAATATAAAAATACGACAGTTTTTCCCGTTGTGTTTTATTCTGTATCGAAAAATAATGACATTTTACCATTTCCGAAAAAAAAAAACAATCATATGTTAAGAAGATTGAAAATATTTTCACACAACTATTTGCTAATTCAAGAACGTCCAAGAATGTGTCTCTGAGTATTTTTAGAGTTGTGGCAACTCGTTTTTGAGTAAAGAAAGTTAGCCCACCATATTTTTCTTCAAACAATTTTATAGATTTCAACCACGAAGAAATATCTTATAGACCAATACTGTGGAACCACTCTTCACAAGAGAAACTGTATAAAAAGGAACTCAGCCAGTGTTTCATAAGCTTCAATACAACATTATTTGCTACGATTGCCAAAAAATAGGATACATTCAAGTTTGATTTACATCATACAAAATTCTTTAAGGAAAACAACTGTAAATGACTGCTACGGCGAAACGATGATCAAAATTAAGTCGCGTTTGCAAAATAATTTTATTTATATTGTTGTTGAAACGACATGTAGGCGGTCGATACATAGCAAATTTATTAGTTGGTAATTTGTCTAAAAATTTTGCACCTAAATCTCATTTAATTGAAGTTAAAAATTGGAAATGACAAATCATGTTATTAGTAGATTTATTTAACAAAGTATAACAGGTATATTTTTACCCAACGCTATACCGTTTAAAATGAACCGATGCCAAGTGATGCTGTCATAGATGGTATAAAAGTTGTAATTCGCCTAAAATTATTTTTACCCAAATTTAATCTACTGCACTTGTTTACCTCACGGTGTAAACCGAATAGCAGAGGAAATACGAAACCAATTTCCCTTAGTAAATGATTTAATAAATAAACTAAAAACTGTTTTGGTTAAGGTCTGTCATTGTGCGATGGGTAACTGGCTTGAATTAATGCTAAATTTTGACGATTCATTATCTTAATGAAGCGAAAATTTTTTAAATACCCCTACATTGACACAAAACTTAAGTTTTATAAATAACAACTACAATATATTTTGTGAAACGTTGACAATATTAGAAAAAAATAAAGTACTCTTAAGTGATTCCATCTAACTGATTGAATATTTAAAACAAAATGTCAATAAAGCTAAACTATATGTTGTTTAAAACATTCAACAAAATTAGGAGAAATACCAAGTAAAAATGATGGTTTCATTTTATTAAGTGAAATTTCAAATGCCTTAGATGGAGCATTTTCAAGTGACGTGAATATGGATCGACAATTTTTGGCCATTTTTAAAACATGCTCCGATTACTTCTGTCGATGTAGAATGTTGTTCTTTATAGTTTATAACGAACTATCATTAAATATAATGAAATTATTTTCATGTGCACGTCTTTCCGTTGTTTTTGCTTATAAATCCAAGCATTAGTAATTACCTATAATGACATTATTAAACCAGTGTAGAAAAGAGTTGTTTTTTGCCTATATAGCATATATTTTTGCATGTTTTTCGCATTTGTCTAAATATTTTGCCTATTTTGGAAGATACAGTTGCTTATATATGCGCATTTCGTTCAATTTTTCTGCATATAACTCCCAGCTTTAGTGATAACTTATCCCTGCCCCATAAATATACAAATATCACTAATAGCAAAACGAATAGATAGTTAATTTAAACAACACTTCGAATAGAGTCGAGTTTCCCATCGAACACTTACTTGCTGAAGTAAAATATAAAAATATAATAATTTGTTAATGACAAAGGAATGAAATTTCCTTTTGTCTATTGTTTAAATAGTAATTAGTATCCCCATAAACGTGTTGGAATTGTAAAGTGTATTTAATTATCACGGAGAAAACTGATAATTGCTTATGGATTTTTTGATTTTTGCTGAGTAGCGAAAGGGAAAAACCATATACGGGATTTTCCGGTTATTACTATCCCGTATCAAAAATATCAATCTAACAGAAAAACGTTATAAATGTAAAGTTATTACTTTATACTTCTCACACAACGTAATTTAATTAAAAACAAGAATAATTCATTTGAATAAGGTTTTGTGAAAGTCCTGAAAAAGTAAATTCCGCTTGTCTTTAAAAGGCAATCGTTAATGGGAATATCAATTTCTCGGTATCTGCTTTTATGAAAATTAATGTTTTATCGAAGAAGGGAGTTTATACGCCTATTGTTTAGAAAGGACTTTCATGGACGGTTTCACGACCACAGCCGGAGGAATATTTATTGAACAAACATGTTTGTTTAAGGGGGTCAACATAGACAAAGTTTAAAAATTCGTTGGTCTCATCTGACAATAAACCTAAGGAATTTTAGAAAACTTCTCATTCCTTTGAGACTCTACGTTTTTGATTTATTGTGAAGTTTCTGTTTCATCTTAAGGTGAATCCATATGACAAGTTTTCACTACCTACGTAATTACCCTATATGAAAAACTATTTGTCTTTTTAAAGAGGGTATGAATTTCATACAGATCATTTAAAATGAAAGGGACTCGCACGTGACCTGGATATATATATATATATATATATATATATATATATATATATATATATATATATATATATATATATATATATATATATTGTCATATATATACACACACACACAATGTGTGGACTGTACATACGACGACAGTGTGGAAGCCAAGCTTTTTACGAAATTGCTACAATACGTTAACACAACTTGTAACACGTATAAACTTTGTGGTTTATGAAGTAAAAAGTAAATTTGTGTTGTACAGAATTTGTGCACGATTTCTATTTAGGTTAAGATCTGTTTGTTTTCTGGGCTACCCGAGGTCTGCTCTAGGTTATGTTGATCTATAAAAAAGGGTATTCAAGATTTAAAATTTAATTTTCAGCAATGTTATAAATAGAGGGGTAATAGATTTTGAAATTTACTAATACCATACATATTTAACACAAAATTAGATCCAATGTAAAACAAGTAAAAGAGAGACACTCAGTTGTATAGTGCGAGTCTCCAACTTGGAATAAATTCAGTAAATCAAACAGTTTTTTTTTGTTGGAAATATGCTCTGACAAGTCCATTAGTGTTTTGAATTGCGCTATTTATGTAAGAAATGTTGTACAGCGTGTACCAAATTTGAGGTATGAAGTCGACTATTTTTTGAAAAGGCAATACTAATTTTTTTTTATGACTATTATTAAACGGCATATGGAGCTACACATGCGTACCAAATATGAAATTTTTATTCCTTGTCGTTTAAAAGATATTTTGCAAATATCAACTAATCTAAAAATGAAGAAATCTGATCAACTGATCGATAAGATATCAAATCAAATGATGTGTTTCTTTAATGAATGCTTAAAATGTTGTCCATTAACTAACTCACAGTATCCTAAACGGAACTGAAACTCGTTTTTGACGTTTCTAATTACTTAGGCGGAAATTAGCCTATACTCCTATCTTATTCGTTGTTGTAACCGTTCAATGTTTCCCGGTTCGGTCTTAAAAACTTTGCATTTCAAATACCCCCATAAGAAATAGTCAATTGGTGTTAAATCCGGATACCCTGGAAGCCATTCTAAAGGTCTTCTTCCACCAATCAATCAGCCTGGAAATACTGCCAGATAATCTCGGGCAGGTTTTGCAAAATGGGGAGGCAGGTCTTTGAAACTAGATGAAACTAGATGTTTCTATTCGGGACATCGGCTTCACCCGGATCAGGAAACAGAGTAGCCAAATTCGGAATAAGTTCTTGAAAGAATTCTAAATATCCAGCTCCACCTCTAGGACATTTAGAAGAAAATTGGTCCTATTACTCGATCACCAACGATACCTGCCCAAACATTGACTTTTTCTTGATGTTGAGTGTGATCCATCAAGTGTGGGCTGTTGTCTACCCAATAAAGACAGTTTTGACCATTTGCCTCACCATTTAACGTAAACGTTGATTCGTCAGAAAAGAGAACGTTTTCTGTTTACAATATTTCTGTTTAGTAGATCCATAATTTGTTCGCAAAACTGGAGTCTTCTATTCAGATCATCTTCGGTGAGTTCCTGGAGGATTGTCATTTTATAAGTGTGAAATTTCGGGGTTTGAAGGATTCTCGTCACTGAAGCCTGGCTGATTTCGAATTCCCTGGCTATATGCCTAGTGGGGACATGAGGATTTTCTTGAACAAAGAGGAGTACATTCATTTTGACATCTTCACTGACAGCATTCTGCCGATGATTATTTGTTATTCTTAAATACCCATTTTCCCGAAACTGTTTTCAATCTTGCTTATGGTACTCTGCGATATGGGTGGTAAATTAGGATACTTCTTTCTGAATAAATGAATAACTTCATCATTAAATCGTTATGAATCGTCATTAAAATTTCAATCTTGTGGATTCCAGTTAAGTACGGCATTTTGTTCGAATTTTCAACAAACCTTGTTTCTTACAAAACGACAAACTGATAAATATCCTCGCTCGATACGATGCTACTCTCCTTACTTGTCATTTATCCTTTTTGTTTGACATCGTCAACATCTACCCAGTTTCACAAAAGATAATAAACAAATACCTCTTGACATTCCATTTTGAACCTGCCTGAATTATTTCATTGAGTTGAATCAGATTCCTTCATTTTTCGAATTAGTTGATGTTGGTTAAATATGTTTTAAACGACAAGGAATAAAAATTTGATATTCGGTGCGCATGTGTAACGTGATATACTCTTTAAGAGTAGCCATAAAAAATTAGTATTGCCATTTAAAAAAATAGTCGATGACGTCATATTTCAAGATTGGTACACGCTGTATAACATTTTCTTACATCAAAAAGAGCGCAATTCAAAGTACTAATCGACCAGTCCGAGCATATTTCCAATAAAAAACTGTTTTTGATTTATTGAATATATTATAGGTTAGAGACTCGCACTGTATAGTTACCGCATTTAGAGCTTAAACAGGATTGCCAAATTTCCTTCGCAATAAAATTGCCGGCTAAAGAATTCTGCGACCATGAATGTAATATAAACAAGCATTTTAAAGGGATTCCACTTAAATTATTTACTTTTCTACCATACAAAACTGCGACTAAGTACTTCTTTACTGCATCGTCAACTGTAAATTATGTTACACTCTAATTCAGAGAAAATCGAAATATATTTTGAATATAATTATCGCGAAACTGGTTAATAATCCAATTTTGAGAGAATGCATATCTTAGTGTATTACGAAATATTTGTGGGGGAAATCACAAAATTGATGCAAAAAAGTTTTAAATTATAACAGTATGATAAAGAATTTGGAGAAATATCGTGATGGCTTGGAAGCCAATGAGAAAAGGTCTCTCTTTATCTCTGAGTTTTTAGGAATTCATATAGAAAAATAATATCTTATTACGTACATCTCTGACCGTAAGTAAATGATAAACACACATCTTAATGGAATTAAACTTAAATCATTTATTTTTTATCTTATAAAATAGCGATCAGTTATTTATTTTGAAAGTGGCAAATTGTCAGTTATATTGCGTATTACAAGACCCAAAAAAAAAATATTTTATTAATATATTGCCAATATAGTTATTAACCCCACGTTTTAAAAACAAAATATATTATTCAATTAGAGTATAAAATTGATATAAATAAAAACCAATAGTATCTGTTGTTTCAACAAATAGTCACTGGCAAAGAAGGAAAACTCTTTGTCCACGAACCTCCATGCAGTGATAGAGGTCCGTCCGCGCAGGTCTTCCAGTGTACCGAATGAAGCGCTATACACTTTACTATTTGTATGTCCCCATTGAAAGAAATCCAATGGATTTACATCGAGTGACCATGGAGGTCACTCAATTGCACCTCTTCATCCTATCCAGTGATCTGGAAACTTTTGGTTGAAATAATCACAAATTTCGCGACTAATGTGGAGGTGCTTCGTCTTGTTGGGACATGACTTCTTCTTCAATGTATATTGGATTGTTCTCTATGGTATTCGTTAAAGCAGGATCAATTGCATTTTCTAGTAAATATAGACACATGTCACCTATGAAATTTCCAGGCAAAAAAAATCAACCAACAAGGCAATCTCCGAAAATATCAACCCATACTTATAATATTTGCGGCTTTTGCCTGTCTACCTCGTGAAATATCCTTGGCTTTGAATCCGTCCAGTAACGAAAGTTGTGAGGATTAACACGGTTTGAAGATAAGGTAAACTCATCCAAAAAACATGCCCCAAATAAAAAATTTGCGTTATTTACTGCTCGTTTAGTCGTGATATCTCAGTGTGTAAACGACGTATCAAAGTCATCTTCATTCAGTTCTGCACCAATTGAATTTTATACGGATGGAACTTATTCTACATTTCTAGTATTGGCTGGTATTATACTCATGGTGTGGTGCATTGCAACTTGGCCCAACACTGTTACTTCCACAGTTTCATCTAATACCCGATTTTCAGCCTTCTTCTTTTTATTTTGAACAGAGCTAGTGTTCCCAAATTTCGACCAATCGACGATTTCCAGAAACACTTTTGTCAGCATGGAATTGACTGAATAACTCTGCGACTCTGTTCCCACATTCACCATTTTTTAAATAAAGTTCATTTCCACTCTTTTTGGAATAGTGTACACTATGATTTGTAAATGTCAAATGCTTAGTATTAAAGTACTTAAACGCACAATTCGCAAGATAGCAATCGAACAACTACTGAGACTATCTCAAACGAATACAATTTCTGGCAAACCAAACACGATAATTTTTTCCTCACTAAAAACCATCAACGAGCTGAACACGTCTGCAAATTAACAAAAACAGAAAGAAGAGCTCATTGGTCCTAATAATTTCTTTTCACCATTTCCATTAGTGATACGGTATGTTTTTAGGTAACATCGATTTAATTCTTGCAATTGTCGGGAAGTGTAATTAGTGACCTTTCAATACTCCGTATCTTGTAAATGAATAGGAGGGTAAAGTTTGGGCTGTAATTTTGGCATCAGCTCCCCTTCTCCCCCTTGTCAAAAGGGAGACCGAGAGGGGAGGGTGAAGAGAGGGAGGGAAAGGGGGGAGTGAGAGGGAACAACGGAGAGAGGGGAAGTGAAAGAGAGAGGAGTGGGAGGGAGAGGAAGGGAGTGAGAGGGAGAGAAAGGGAGAAAGAGGGAGAGAGAGAAGGAGAGTGTAACAAACGACGCGTATATTGTTATGCTTACTTTTTCAGTTTATAGAATCCAGTGAATCTTGTAGAAGTATCAACGGCAACCATTAGAACCTATGATGTTTTAACGTCTTTTTGTTTATGATAATTAAGTGATATTTTAATTTAATCTCCAGATTAACTTATTTATTTGTAAGATTGTTTTTAATTTTTTAAATTATTCTAGTTAATGTATTTTGCACTGCAGCATTTATTCTACTTCTAATTTGTACGTTAATGTCAATGAGTGTCATTTCTATAAAGGCGTTGGTACTGAAACATTTTTAACGACTTATATTCTCACTTCCTTTGATAAATTTTGAATTGGCCAAGACTTTCATTTTATTGAAGTGTTCTCTGTTTTATTCATTTTAACTACCCTCTCTACGTCAAGTTTCTCTTTGGCTTCTATTTTTGTACCCAAGAGTGATATTCAGAAATGTTCCTTAAGATTTTTCTTAACATAAATGGTTACTTAAGTCCGATTTCTTATTCATAAACGTTCCTTAGGATAAATAAATCTTAACTGGAAATAATTTTTAAGTATTTTTTAAGTAAAATTTTTCTTAATTTACAGCATGCATAAACCCTCCTCGGTAAAGATTATTCTTACATTTAAAAATTATTTAAGAAATATTTACAAAAGTAGGGTACCTCTCTTATATATTTCTTATCCTAAATATCGCTGTTATGTTCGTAGGAGTTGAGGTTATTATAGTATTTTAAAAAATATTTGAAAAGAACGGCGCTTTCCATGATTATCGCAGAATAGAGCAATATTACGATAGTATCGACAATTTCGCTGTAGGTTTACTAAGCAATGTGTGGTCAATTTTGTGTTATTTACCCTTTAAGTACAGAACGAAAGAAATGGAAGACCAACGAGGGATGCCCATAACTCCTTTGGCACAACTTCTAACTGCCCTCAAATAATTTGCTATAGGAAGTATTAATTTAAGGAGAGGAGAACCATTTCTACATTACTGATGAAATTTGTGTTTGTTGTGTATGTTTTGACAGTATTAGACAAAAGATCTGTTCTTACTTAAATATATATATATATATATATATATATATATATATATATATATATATATATATATATATATATATAAAATCTCAAAATATTTATTTGCTAAGAACATTTTTATTTTAAATATTTCTTAGCCAAGATTTTACTAAGTCGGATCTCTGCATTTAAATCGATCCTCAACTTTAAACTAAGGAAAATTTTAATCTTTCAATCAATCAGAAAACTCTTATCTGCATACCACCCTGAGTAGTTCAGTTTGGTCATTCGTTTTATAATAATGGTGATCTATTTTCATATTGTGTTAATGGATGATTGTAGTTTTTTGCACATCCAATATCACGTTTATTTTCTTCTTTTTTCTTTTACTACACTCATATTGTTTTGTATTTGTTGTTTGTTCTCTGACTGGAACCATGTCGTTAACAAACACTGATTCCGCTAATTTTGCCTCAACCATTTTTTATTTTCAATTATTTCATTTTGTACCTTTTTATCTTTTCTTTTGCTCTTTTTATAGACATGTCAGTAATACCTATTTTTATATCGGCTTATTGTGACTTACCTCGATACAATTTATATTACCTTTCCTAGACTGCCTTTATGAATTATATATTTCCCAAATAAATTTCTTTTGTCTTAAACATTTTCAGTTAATAACAAAAAATAAACTTTAAAACATTTTTCTTTCGAAATGTTTATTAATTGTTCATTACTTTGAAGTTTCCTATCTTAAAATGTCCCTGTCTAAATATTTCCGTAAACCACTGTACGTATAAAATAGTCATGAGTGTTTTGTTTATCATCCGCAGGACAGAAATCTACCGTAACAAATTGTCGATTAAAACGAAGGAAAAACCATAACAAAACCTAATTATATAACGAACCATATGTAGGAATATGAGTTGTTAAGATTTCAAGTAAGAAAGTAGGAGTAGTTTGTTTCGGTGAGTGGACTTGGTGTCTTCACTCTTTGACTGTTCGGGCATCCGGTCAGCCGTTTTGCGGAACTGCGCTTGGTAGATTTCTAGCTGCTCTATCTTCTACTCTCTACTGGACACTTCGACCTAAGAAAACCATTGGCGGAACACGACAATAAAGGCATTAAACCCCCGTAGTACGCTTTTGAAGCACAGGAATAAACCAGTGATGGACATTACGTCCTCAATATTCCTGGTCTTCAAACTGCATTTCGTTACTTATTTCGTATATACAATTATTACCTATCCATACATATTTCATATATATTAGTAACTGTATAATGTAACTGATATATGAATTATTAATAATAGTGGTTTGTATTTCAATAGCAGTAATACAAACGTATATTCTATTTATTATAGGATAATCTTATACCCAGTACAATACAAGAGGTACATCAGATTTAAAACTAAATGCAGTTTACAGCCACTCCCACAGAGACGAAATTGTTATATTAAATAAATCAGTTTGTGACCAATATTTATTTACATTATTTAACATTGATAACAATGGAGATTGGCAATGTTGTTTAGTATTCGATAGCGGTACACAGAAGATAACTACATACTACTGTTACGCCTTGGTACATAAAAGACCAACCTACCCTAACAGAGTAAAATCACAAAGAAATTTTAATTGGTTTGTGGAGAAATAACATTCCAGAAGCTACCCTTACGTCGCTTAACGATATATAACTGAATTTATTGCATAGGTCAACATATGCTTGTTACGATTAAACCGAGTGAACTAAATTGTTCCGTGATGTTTGGTGTTTATAATCAAGAATACCAGAAAACAAGCAAGCCAATGGAATAGCTATATATTACTTCAATGTGCCTATTCAAATTATGCTTAATGACTAACGAAATTCCAAGATTTTTAATGTATTCACAGTGCTCGAACTGGATATCATCAACCTCATAAGAAAATAAAATGGTTATTATCTGGCGAGATATGACATAATTTTACACTTCGCCAAATTCAGTTGTGGATGGTTGGCCTTGCTCCAAGTAAGAAGGGCATTTAAATACTTTTGAAGTCAGTCGCAGTCCTAATTTCAGTATATGTTTTTGTATAATTAGCATAAAGCAAGCAATTTTATTCTGTAACATTGACATCATTTTCAAATAACAGAAATAGAACGAATTCAAGTGTGGACTCATAAGGTACACAAGTTGAGGCATCATCTGAACGACACATATTCCTGTTTAACATAGTCCTATTGGTTGGTTAGCAACTTAGTTATCATTACCGAGAATATATAAGATATCCGGATAAAAAATAACACAGGTTAATCTGTGTATTTACCTTTCATAAACCTATATTTACAGCTAAAAATTTCTTTATTGATTGTGCAATAGTTTTAATAGCAGTGTCTCAAAAATTGTGGCAAAGGTGCATGTTAAAGAAATAGGCCGATAATTCTTGACGGAACTCATATCGCTGGACATAAAAACAGGTCCTATTTTCGACACTCCCCAGTATTCTGAAAACGTAGAACTTCTTAGGATTAAATTAAAAGCATATAACAATGGTGTCAACAGTACAAAACAGTCTTATATAAAAGGCAGGCACAGTGTCTCAGGCCTCATAATAAACTCGAAAGTCATACAGTTATTTTATGCTTCTTCATATTCAGAACATTCGAATCTATTGAGAAAGTATATAAAGTTTCATTATTTCAGTTAAAAAAATCTCAGTTGGTTTGAGTTGGCAGCCTTGCGTTGCTGAACTGATCTATTTATAGGCTTTGCTCTGAGGTCGACTTATTTTACCACCCCCTCAGAAACTAAAATTAAGAATTATTGGTTATTTTTGAACCACCTGAGAACTAAATTAATAATCGCTCCGAGATTATACATTCTAAGTATTCACATCCCTCATTTTCGATTATTGAATGTTTTTGACTCTTCTCTGAATTTCTTGTGTCAACTATTTTGTCTGTTAATGTCAATGATTTAAAGAGACAAAAGATATGCCAGTAGTGTTAAGAGTAATAACATAACTATTTTATTTATTAAAAAAAAAAAAAATGAAAGATATTCCAATAATAAGTCCGAATTTAAAAATAATTTCAAAACTCCGATTATGATTTTTCCCCTTCGTTTTAGTTTGATAGTTCTGTTGTTCTTTCATTGGTTGAAAACGGAAACTGATAAGCAACAGCACTTCAGACTTTGTCAAAAGCTTTACTACTTTCTACATTTCAACACGTGTATACAGTGCCGTGTTTTTCACTTATCAATTATCACGACATTAGCACTTAACCGTAACGCAAAGAAATTTACGGAAATATTTCTTCTACCACAATTGGCAACAACTGTTAAGAACTATGTAGTCTCTCGAGATTATTAGTCAGCTAATGGGGTGTAACATTGCCATTGTAAAGTGATTTGTGGAGATATTCGTTGTAATATTTTGGAATACGTATAGTATGCATTTTCTTGTTGAATCGTATGGAACTCTAGCATTAAATAAATGGGTCATCATCAAAAATATCGCAAATATAGCATATTAAAATATCTTTTGTAGATAGCTAATTGCTTTGTAACATTATCACTAAAGGGAAAGTTATAATTTTAATAAATAAGTTGAAACCTTTTGAAAAACACTTGTCTGATATTTTGTCCCCACTAGTTTCTTTTACAATCATTATTAGGAACTACAATAACAACTGCCTTTCCACTAGCTCAAAGTCAATATGCATTTACTTTTATTCAGTATGACTTGTTAGATAGTGTTAATTCAATGATCTATTTATTTTGTTTAAATGTTTAAAATATATATTTCTTTTCAGTTCGTCGGAAGTAAGTGAAATTGTGGATCTGTACTTGGCGACCTGTGAGGATGGGATTCCATTGATTCAAAATTCAAAAAAGTTTTTGCCTGCTTCCAAAGTAAGTTTGTAAATTTTTGTATGTCCCGGCATATTTGATTTGCATGCAGTTTTTCTAATATATTGTGATGTTATGTATTGTATTATTCATTTATATTATTGTATTATTAAAGATCTAATATATTGAATATTTTGAATGTAAGTTTCAGAACATAAAAAACTTGTAAGGGATATTAACAAACATCGAATAAAAATTATTTAAATATGTTATTAACAACTGTCTACTCAATAATTTTCTTCGGTCAATGTTCAGCTATAGAATAATGAAAGCGTAATATTACATTTTAGAAAATGGACCTTCTAATTATGAAAAACTACTTTTAACATTTAAAATAATTTCGAAGCTTTGATTATTGAGAGTGCTTGTGGAAGATTAAAGTGCTTCAAAAAACTTTGTAGGTACCTTTAGAATCATAAACTTAACATATACATATTCATAGAATCATTTAGAATCATAAACAAATTAGAATTTTTTAGACGCCGATTTTAAGAACTGTAGAATGAAGCTTATAAGAATTTTTAGAATTCTAAATTTCTATGGGGCCTTTTCTGATATTACTTTTGGAAACTTGCAGTATTCATTCTAGCATTTTAACTTTAGAACTGACTATCCCAAATTATTCTGAAGGTTATCTACAACTAGTAAGTTTTAAAAAAATAATGTTTATTCTAAACGTTAGGAAATCACTCATAATTGTTAAGAACCAAACTTGGTACTCCAAATAAACTTTTCAAAAGCGGTTCCTAATTGTGTAAAGTGCGTCTGAAATCTGAAAACGCTCAAAAAAACTTAATGGTTGCTTTATAATCGTGAACTTACAATTTTCCAGGACGACTTTCGGAAACTTTAACAAGTTACATAAATATTTATTTTCGCCTCCTGGAATTAAAATTTTGAACTTGTCTGAATTATAGAGACTCTATTGAAAGTATTAAGACGTCAGGAACGAGCTTTTAGGAAAATTTGGAATGCCAAATTCCTAAAGGAATTTTCTTAAATCACTTTTGGAAAGTTAAAGTGCCCTTTCAAAATTATCTAGCATTCTTAAAAATCGACCATAATGGCTCCAAATTATTCTACAGGTTCTATAAAACTAGTGTTAAGTCCTAGAAAAGTATAACGATATTAAACACAAGAACAATGCTGAGAACCATTCTTCACATTGCAAACAACTTAAAAAAATTCGAAAATGTTTCTAACTACCCAGAATACTTATGGAATTTCACAACTTTAAGAAACTTTGTGAATGCCTTAAAATTTTTAACCAACAATATTCAAGTGGGACTTCCAGGAACGTTAAATAGTCTTCATGGATATTTGAAATCCTTTTGATAAATTGGGTTGGAATTTTCGAAAACCCGTATGAATTATTTCTGCCTGCTTGAATCAGTCGGGTATTTTAAATTATGTAAAAGGGAACACCTAATTTTACAAGCATAAGATTCCATAAGAATTTTACTGAAATCACTTCTAGAAACTTGAAGTTTGCTTCAGGGTTACTTATAGTAGAATGTTTACAAGTCGTCATTTACAATTCCATGATATTCTTTAGATTTTATAAGATTACTTGGAGTTGAACCAACGTACGAATTATTTGTAGAAACGTTGAAAATAGTGAGAACTGCATGCCAAATAATTTTCTAAAATATGCCAAATGAGTTTCAAATTCCTTAGAAATTAATAAACATTTTTGATATTCACAAGTTGGTATCCTTACAAAAATATATTTTCGCAACATCCATCCTTATTTATCCACCCTCATTCCTTGTAAATTGGATTCATATCCACTGTCGGATGTAATAATTTCAACGTCCTGTATATTGTCACAACCATTTCCACATTTGCATTCTTCGACGCCTCCCCTTTCTCTTTTTTATCTTCGTAGTTTTTTTTGCAATAAGAAAACTGCATTTGTGTCGAACCTACTCGAAAATTCAACACCTGCTTTCTTATATTTCCTTTAAAAATCTTCAGAACACATGGCTTATATCCTTGGGAACTGAAGTAACAGATGCTGAATCTGTACACCTACATTTATTATTTAAAAATTTACCTGCACTTTTTAGCACAGGTAAACTCCCGCATAAGGCTTTTCCCATGCTGGCAGAATGTGATTTCACAAATAAAACCGAGGGAGGGTTTTAAGGGGCTCATGGGAACGTTCACTCAGTGATAATTCTTTGTATTTCGCATACGAACGTAAACAAATGTTGTTACCTTGAAAAAAAATCCATATAAAAAAATTTGATGTGGAGCTTTGTACATATTGAGAAACATACAGTCGAATAAAATCTGTTAATGTTTAAATTTTTATTACATTTAATTTTACATGTTTTACTTATATTATCGATATGCATAATGTATTAATATGAGAAAGGTTACGTTAAATTTATTTGAAAACGTAATACCTGGGGTGAAAGAATGTTGATTATTTTGCAAAGTTAGATTTTTAAAACGTTTATTAGAAGTACAAATAAAACATTCTCTTAAAATTTCACATACATTATTTCTTTTTAAGAACCTTCAACGCTATTTGCATTATGCATGTATGTATATTCAAAATTATGTAAGGATAAACTTCTTTGGTAAATCTTAACGCACCCATTATTGTTGTTTTTGTCAAGAAATTCAAATCAGATTCTTAATCCATTAATCACGATTGCCGACGATTCTGCAAGAGTACATCGTTTAAATTATGTTTCCCCAATAATCCCACACAGCACTTTATTAATGACTGCTAATTTTAAACTATTTAATAAAACGAAGCTAACAAGATTTAAATTTTAAACTATGAGACCCAGTATTTGAGTTCGCTTTTAGCCGAATATGACCTGAATCAGTCATTAATATATGTTTATGAAATTATCAACAGTCATTAATTTTCCATGTTCTATTCCAATTCAAATACTTTTTAGATTTAGGCTTTGCTAACATTAATGCTTAATGTTTTAATATTTAACGTTGGGTGAAGCACTCCAATTGCCTACACCAGTAGAAAATTTCAGAATTTCTTTAGCTGTATATGCAGATTCTTTAGAGATGTGCTCTGTTATTTATGAACGCATTTTAACGTTAAAATGGATTTTAGCTCAAAATGCGTTTACAATGTGTTTCAGTAAGGTAATTCCTCAATGTTAAGAATATACGGTACAAAACTGTAGTTACAGCCGTGACATTTAAAACGCATTTTAAGCTAAAATCCATTTTAACGTTAAAATGCGTTTATGAATAAGAATTTAGACACGATTAAAAAATGTGTTAATTATACAGGATGTTCACTAAAAAGATCGATTCGATAAAAAGTTATACAGTGCGAATCTCTAGTTTGTAATAATTTCAGTAAATCAAAGACAGTTTTTTTCTTGGAAATATGCTGGGACAGATCGATTGGTATATTGAATTGCGCCTTTTTTGATGTAAGAAAATGTTATACAGCATGTACCAAGTTTGAGATATGACGCCATCGACTACTTTTTAAATGGCAATATTAATTTTTTTATGACTATTCTTAAAGGGTTTATCAACTTACAATTGCGTACCAATTATCAAATTTTTATTCCTTGTCGTTTAAAAGATATTTAACATAAATCAACTAATTCAAAAATGAAGAAATCTGATCAACTGATCTATCTGATATTAACTTAAATAATATGTTTCTTCAATACTAACTGACAGTATCCTAAACCGAATTGAAGCTTGTTCTGGACATTTCTAATTACTTTGGTGGAAATTAGCTTACACTCCTATATTATTCGTTGTTGTAACTGCTCAATGTTTCTCGGTTCGGTCTTAAAAACTTTGCTTTTCAAGTACCCCCATAAGAAATAGTCCATTGGTGTTAAATCCGGAGACCTTGGAGGCCATTCTGAAGGTCCTCTTCTACCAATCCATCTGCTCGGAAATACATCATCCAGATACTCACGGACAGATCTTCCAAATGGGTCTTGTTGAAACCAGATGTTTCTATTCTGGACATCGGCTTCATCCGGATCTGGAAACAGAGTGGTCAAATTCGGAACTAGTTCTTTCTGCAAGGATTCTAATTATCCAGCTTCATTGAGATTTCCTTGGAAGAAAATTGGTCCTATTACTCAGTTTCCAACAATTCCTGCCCAAACATTGAGTTTTTCTTGATGTTGAGTGTGATCTTCCCCCATCAAGTGTGGGTTGTTGTCTACTCAATAAAGACAGTTTTGACGATTTACCTCACTACTTAACGTAAACGTTAATTCGTTACAAAATAGGAAGTTTTCTATGTTTACAACATTTCTGCCTAGTTGATCCATATTTTGTTCGTAAAACTGGAGTCTTATATTCGGATCATCTTCGGTGAGTTCCTGGAGGATTGTCATTTTATAAGGATGAAATCTCTGGGTTTGAAAAATTCATGTCACAGAAGACTGGCTAATAATAGGGGCACTCCCACGAAGAAGTTACCTTAATTTGGACACTCTTTTTGACGATATATTATTGATTCATGTTCTGGAACGCGTGGAATGCGTCTGTTATGTCTTATTAAAAATAACTCAGACTCTGAGATTACTATGTAAAATTTCGTTATGGGGCCCGAAGTGGATTTCGTGTAGGGGGCGCCTAGAAAATAAATAAACCATACATTTTACTAATTCATATTTAAAAAAAATCATTTTTTAACAACACTAAAATAATGAATGATAACACCTTTGGCTTATTAATTAAAACGCTTTACCCTTTGTTCTATAAATGTAATAAATTTAAATATAAACAACAAAAAATCAGATACAGGAGAAAATTATGCCGACGAGGGTAATTTTGTACTTCCACGATTGATTTAGGTATTCTTCCACTTTACTAAAACAGATAAAAAAAATTAATGAGATTTTGTAGTTTCATGGGGCTGGCTGCAGATATAGATCGCTATTTTGTCAGCCAGCTGTCCTTAACACTGGAGGTGCTTGACTACACGTGATACCTTATCTGTTTCTATGAACGTTTCAGCAGCAATAACTGCTGTCATTGTCAGTAAACTCTAAAACTATTAGTATTAGTAGTATTAGTATTAGTATTAGTAGTAACTATTAGTATTAGTATAAATTAGCGCAATTTTATCAAATTTGAAAACGTGCTACTGTCGATTTGCAATTCGGAAATGTTCGTTTGTTATCATCTCATGCAGCATTATAGAAGTCCAGATATTATCTATTTTGAAGGAGCATATAGCGATTTCGTTCTTATAGTCAAATAAATAAAATAAGGTAGTAATGACGCGTTTATTATTAAGGAAATTATTCACTATATTATTAAAATCAATGGTTTTACAAAAGGTTACATGTCTAAAAAACATTTCATAAAAACACAAGGTTGTATCACAGCCCGTAAAAGCTTGAACGACTGCAAATATATCACGAATGTTTTGGCATTGAAAACTGCCGTTGTAATTGGAGTCAGTGTTCTTCGAATTGGAACTAGGCTTATTCATAAAATCATTATGTGGCTGAAGCTACGCTAAAGTGATTATCTAATGCTAAAGAATATCAACATCCTTAGCTACTCTTTCATGGGTTCGGGATGTTGTTACCGCACATTGCACGACCAGTGTGTCTGCATCCTCAATATCATCCTCAATAGCCTGGGCCGTTTTATCGCATGAACTTCGAATTACTTTGTAAATACCTCAAAAGCCGACTTTTGTTTTTTTTTATTCGATAAGAATGAATCCTGTTTCATCAAAATGCTACAAGCGGAATTTAAAATGACCTCGTGTCCAAACTCGCGACCACTTCTATGATTCCGTTCAGCGCTTTTGGCGTGGCTGTTTAAATCATCGGGATATCCATCAAACACTGCAGAACAGTTATTGCTATAATTTTCCCATTATATGGTGTACATAAATCAACAATTGTTTTTAATTTATTTTGAATTCACACTTTTCGATGTAGCATAAAACCACTATCAATTACAAAATGAACATTGTCAGGCAAAAAATGTTCAACTTTCTAGAACAATTGATACAACAATGATTTTTGTGCTTTTCGCATCATCCTAGTGTCGTTGAATAAAGAGGGAGGAAAAGGTGATAGTTTATAAATTAGATATTCTTGCATGTCAGGTTTATTATTCATGTTTACGGTTATTCTTTGAAATAACTAAATAGTATTAGTACTGATACCTTTCGTTTCATAGTAAGCTTGCAATTGATGGCGGATAAATTCATGACTCGACATTTTTATTCACACTTAATGGTTGTAAAAGTGTCTTTAATTAGCTTATTCAAATTTTACACACCATTTTCATATGTCATGTGACTGAAAATACCAATGCACTGTACCGACCGTTGCCTATGAGTAGATGATATAATGTACCGGGAATTTTGACACTGTAATCCTCCTTGCACAGATCTAGCACCTAGCAGGGCCAGTCGTCCACCGATTTGACCTGCGATTTTAAGCTTATGAGAGATTTTGAGCGCACTTTCCAGAAAATTCGCATGTAAAGTAGGAGTATTCAGCAATACAAGTTTCATCCCTTAATGTTTGCTAGCGGCGTGGTTTCGAATTTCAAAAAAAAATATGTTATTTTCATCGTACGACGGAATTTTTGTTTTCAGAGATCAGAAATGTTCTAAATGTAATGAGAACATAAAGAAATATCCAGTCCACTAAAGAAAAAGTTCTTGCAATTTTTGTGTTTTCAATATATCCTCAAAAGAAATCAAGTCCGAAGTTTTAACTTCGAGGTCTATTTTCTCAGAAAATATCAGTCGCACAGATTCCGGGTCTGGCACACTTTCTCAGGTAGATCTATATTTACCGTTAATTTCGAGACGATAGCTTGTTAATATTGAGTCTTATTCATAAACGCATTTTACCGTTAAAATGGATTTTAGCTTAAAATACGTTTAGAATGTGTTTCACAGATGTAACTAGTGTTTTTTTCCGTGTATTCTAACATGGAGCTAACAATAGTTACTTTATTTTAAGCTAAAATCCATTTTAACGTTAATATGCGTTTATGAATATGAGGGTTATAGTTTTTTGTTTAACAAAAAGTACCATTTTTCACAATATAATATATCTGGATAATATTATAATAATTATCTGTAATATATCATAAGGTAATTAGCTACAATTTTGTTTAAAATTTTTTCATAAAACCTTCAGTTTTCGAGATAAACTGGAAAAACCAAAAAAGAGACCAATTTTGGTGCACCTTTTTGTCTGCGGCGCTACCTTTTTTCCGCCAGTATATGTTATTTAGGATGCCAAAATATAAATTTTCCTAAAATAAAATCACGGGTGGCATTTTTATCAAAAAGAGGTTTTCTTTTGTCTACTTTCCATGGAGTAAACAGGACGGACATTAGTAAGAAGCTGCATACAACACCACAGATGCGCCAAATATCATCTATATAATATCATAAATATAACAGAAATCTAAATAATAACCAGACTCAACCGAGAAGATTGAACATACATTATAAAATGTAAAATTTCTTACAATAAGAAATTTAACATAAATACAAATAAACAAATAAAAAGTTTAATAATTTAAAAGAACGACAAAATAAACGAGCCCACCTAATACAAACCTTATAAATGGGCCAATTATTAATTTATATAGAATTTCCAAATTGGACATACTTTCTGCAATTGAAGAAACAGCACAAAAATTACCTGACCACGTCAGCAGAATATCGCTTACCAATAAAATACTCTTTGAACAAAACTACAATCCACCAACAAATTTAAGCAAAGGAGAAAAACAAGCACTCATCTCATTAAGAACCGATCAAAATATGAAGATTTTTCCAGCAGATAAGAGAATATAAAATTATTTATCATAATCCTATATAATTAATTCAGCTATCTCTGTTTGTGTATTTAACTGTTTGCTCACCGTTTCTTAAAAACGGCTCTAACATTTTTTATGAAAATTAGTACATTGGGGGAGTTTTCGAGTACGTGAAATAGATCCTCCACGTCTCATACTTATGAAAAGCGCAAAATCGTGAATTTCAAGTCTCATTTATGAACAATATAAGCACTAGGAGGGTGTTGAGAAGTGCGTACGTGCGTGTGTTTGTGTGTATAACTACTACAGGCAAATGTCTCTTCGAGCGATTGGAAGAATTTATGGTGTATACTTTGTTTCGCGACTAAACCTTTACCATTTAATATTACTATTATTTTATATGAAAGATGCTAGGGGTTTTGATAATTTACTGGTAATGGCGTCTTGCCTATGATGCTCAACAATGGATTGAAAATTTACAACAGTCTGCCAAATCCCAAATATCTAGATCTATAACACTTTCCAAGATATTTTGGTAATGAAACAATAAAACGCACTTATAGAATCATTGCGTATAATTTTAACACTAAAGCCATAGAATGCATTTTTAATTTTAAGAGATTTTAATGCGATAAAAATTTTGAAATTACATTGTAGGAAATTGTTTTCACTGTAAACATTACATTAACAGCCACGCTTTACATACACTAGAGAGGTGGAGAGTTACGGATTAGCCTCGTATAATTTAATTTTGTTTAAAAAGTGTGGTACTAACAGGTGAGATGCTCACTAGTTCCACTTCACAGATGAGAGCGAAGGCGTTGGCTCTTATCATGCATTTATTTATATAAATTAATGATAACCGACTATCCCTATAATGGCCAAATAAAATTTACCAAACGAAGCTCGGTGAACCGGTACTGACATGTAATATAATGACAAATATGAGTGCGTATAATCTATAATGAACCTGTTATAAGGAAGGGTGGGGAAGGGGAAGGTTCCTTATACCTGTGGGTATAAGGAAGTATATCGACAATGACCTGTTAATGACATAAAATGATAAATAACGATATATCACAATCTTATCAAGATGTTTAAATTCTATTCCAAAATCACCACTAATCAAACAAGACTAAAAGGAACAAAAATATTTTTAACTTATTTCTTTAATATACCACGTTTTTAAAACTCACTAAAAAGTATTAAATAGTTTCTCCTAATCCACCAAACATTTTTAGCTCATATAGATTTCTATACGTAATACTTGGAGTAAAACGAAAAACGTGGGGCCATACAATAGATGGTATACTATACCGATAGATAAATAATTTGCCTTCATAAGAAGCTTTGATTGGGTTTACCGCTTTTTCGCTTTAATCCACTCAAGGGAAAGAATGCCCAAAAAGTAGTACAGGGCTGGATTCCATCGACTATTATATTAGTCGAATATTTTGTGACAACAGGAAGGGTAATGTGGAAATTTCAATTAAAACGTCAATGACAGATTAAATAATTGTAATATTTCCTCAATACTAATAATTATACACATTGTTAAAACGATAGAATTTAAAAAAGGCGAACAAATTTCAAATAAAATTTGTCAAATGTGCTGTACTCAGGTAAATCAGCTATTACTAGTACTTAATTTTTAGTACATATTTACAAATATTAGTTACTTTTAATGCACTGGACTGTTACTACACTACTGAAATAGTTACAGGACTCACTATTGTTTTATTTGCTACAAATAAATCGATGGCTCATTACGTTCCTTCATATATATATTTTCTACTTTTAATGCATGGGCTACAGCATTGCTCCAACTATCAGCTGTTATTAAAATAACTTTCTTGGTAATGAGCTTTAATACTGTATGCAACAGTTTGGGATGTGAATTATTTCTTCTGATACTTTCTTTTAGTTTGCCACATATTAAAATGGAGAAAAATTCAAAGTTGCCTTCAAATGATTTTAGTATTTAGTATCGATATGATCCGAACGCCATATTTTATTACTAATTAATGACTGTCGAAGGATACAGGTTAAATTTCTCAAATCCACCCACTTCATCCCCAAGCGAAATACTCCTCCGGCTGAAATTTCCAAAATCCATGAAATAGCTCCTACGAAATGATCGCGACGGCATGTTTGACGCTGTCGGATGGTTTAGCCCAGAGTTATCAAAACAACCCCATTACACCCTAAAAGTCATCTCCTAATGCTCAAAATTTCTAAAATTTATGAAATGGATATGGACATAGTCATATGCCCAAATCATATCGATATCTCTTTTGGTTCCATAAATGGTTTTGGCTAGTATAAAGTAAAGCTGGCCCAGCACGTGTTTTTGGGGTAGGGGGTGTAGGAATAAATTATATTTCCCCGTAATAAATTATTAATAAAAAATGCACCAGGTCCGGTTTGGGAGGTATGATATTGCTATGTAAGCTTGATAGGCTTTATAACTTGTACAGCTGATGTATCTAGTGAGCCTTTAGGAATATGAGTGATTATTCTAATTCAGGTAATAAATGGCTACATTAATAATTGACATTTTTTGCAAATTTTTAACAAAGTTTGTTAAAACAAGAGTAATCAAAACAAGTTAGGTTAGTTTGGTATTTGGGTTTTTTAAACTGTGTGGAAAGTAATACGTGTAAAAACGTACATACGTACGATTGTTGTCGAAAAAAGACTACAAAATATTCTTTTTCCAGTGTGCGTTGACATTTACGCGACAATTATGGTTATTAAACTGTTATGACCGTTATGCCTTGGACCGGTACGGCGCGCCGACGGCGGAATGTTTCTGAACTCATATGGTTATTTAGAGTTTTTAGTTTACGATCAAATCCGACAACTGCTCATTGATCTCTGAGCATGCCTTGAAAAAGATAAATAAGATATACTAAAGAGACAGTCTATGGGGAAATAGAAACATTGATTGCACAAATACCGATATAAGAAATGCTAGCATTATGGGGAATTTCAATCATTATATAGGATAATATCCGGCCTTCCTCTTTATGTCTGGTATGCCTAGCCTACGCATGATCTCAAATGACAACGGAAGCAGGTTAATCCAACTAGCCGCAAATATCAATATGTAGCATTACAAAATGTTCAAACACAATAATATACATATGCAAACGTGGATTTCGAATGAAGCCGTAACTCGCAGTTAGATAGACCACAATTTGGTTGATGCAAACATAGTATCAATTACTTGGATATAAGAAGTCTGGGGGGGGGGGCGTATAAGCTGAATCAGCTCGTATGTTGGTGCGGTCAAAATTCCTACAACGTTCTTCTAACCGAAAAATAATAAATCAGAGAACAACAGAAGAAACACATACAGAAGCTTCTTTTTAAAATACAATTCAAGGAAACCGACAGGAATCAGAGGATCTAAAACATTGAAAGGACTATCAAGAGCAATGTGAAAGGCTAGAAAAGGTAATGCAGCAAAAAATTACCTAAGAAAGAAGACAAGTCATGGCTCGACGAGCAATATGAAGACCTAATAAAGCAAAGAGAACTACCTAGAATCATGATAATCCAAGATGGAATCGGAATGGAAGGAACATTAGAGTTTCAATACATAAAAAGATTACAGGAGAAAAATGTTGTGATTGTAGGGGCACAGCTCTAATCAACACAGCACGTGAAACACTTTCAGCATTCTGCTTAGTCGCACATGACCAAGATGCATTGGAGATTACCAATGCTGTTTTAGAAAGTGTAGGACTAAATTTTGATTGTCCGACATAAGCTTGAAAAAATAGTGGAGTTTAAGCAGGAAATACACAACTTCTATGTTGATTTAAAACAAGCATATGATAGCATAATCTGGGAGAAGCTTGGCAATGGCTAATGGCCGAATTTTCAATATTTTAAAAACTAATACAGCTGAAACAATATGTGTTGGGCACTCTGTGAGATATAATCGTATGGAAACACTTCCCCGCCATTCCTCATAACTAGGCTTCCAGGTTTTGGATCACATGTAATCTTACTATAAAAGCGTCATACCGTCTTATTTAGTAATCTTTTTACTAAATATTGGTTATGACTACATAAATCCAATTTGATTGGAGCACAAAAATAATTTGAAAGGTGGTAGGTTTTAGTTGTAGGGAATTTTGTTATATTTTGGATTTATTATCACTAGATTTTACAACATACATTAAAAATGAAATGTTCCATTTGGAAATATATAACTTCGATATCGGTTTTCTTTCGTAAACACCCGTTATCTTTATAAAGACTATAATGCGGCGAAATACTATTTTGAAATTTCCTAGTGGTTTCCACATAAACATGGAAGCGTTTGGCGTGGTTCACTTGTATAAGGCATTAATAGATTGAAAAAAATTGTAAAAAAACCTTTGTTCTATGCTTCATTTTTTTTAAATTTTTTTATTTTATTGGAAATGAAAATTTTTGATGGTAAATTTCAGGTACCAACGCAGTAAATTTTTCCATAATGAATTAAGTTTAAGAAGATGGCATTTAATTATACACAGATTTTATATAACAATTTCAGATGTTGGTAAACTATGAATTTTGTAATCTTTATTTCATTAGTTTTAAACTAGTTTAGATAATTAAAATAATTTTTGTGTAAACTATATTCATTTATTTCATAGTTATACGAAATGGTCGCACAAATTATTACTAATTGTGTTGGTTTTGAATAAATATTGGCGGAAACCGACTAACTTGGGATATCCTTGTTTTGCTATACTTATTATATTATTACCCGTTGACTATACAACTACAAATTACACGCAAAAGGAAAAAGTCTATTGCCATTCATTAAAAATAAGTTCCAACAGTTCGTTTTCCTGTAGGAACAACAATTGCACTTGACATAGTGATAATCGTTCCCACAATCAAATGAGCTTAAACATTTTTTGATTACCGATAATTTAAACAGCCATTCTTTTTCGTCGAACATAATAACAATTATACCAATGTGTATGAACGCACGTAGTGCATAAAAAAGAATTATTGAGCTAATTAGTTAGGTCGGTGTAGGATACTACAAAATTTTATGCAAGTCATGCTTAATTGATTGTAAAAATAATAAATTAATGTACTACCGCATTATTTACACTAATGTATGTCTCCTAATGTTTAAAAAATGGTTATGGGAACAATGATACCTATTTAAAAAAAGTTATTGGCACAAGTTACAATTTTTCAAGGTGTCAGTCACTTGGTTTCTTTTATTCAAGGTGCATATGTCTCTAGGAAAAAAGATTTTTTTTCTAGGTAAAAATAGTAAAATCAATGGTATCCTTAAATGCAACGCAGCTGATAAAAACACATGGTAATTTAAAAATTCATAGTATAGGAACATCTGCCTTCATCAGGCATGATTTGGTAATGTATATAAGAGATAAAGGGTTGAGGTTGATTTTAAGCAAAAAGAAGTAACGGGTCAACATCTGACGATTTATACTAAATAGGCATGGGCGCACTATGGCACGTTATAGGAGAAAAAAATGTAGGTGTTTTACTTTTCAATTTTTTTAGTTTTAAATTGATATCTGAAAAAGGTCTTACTTAAAAGACCAATTTAATTCGTGATTATATTCAAAACGTTTTATTTTCTTTGAAAGCTTATTACGAAATTAATGATTTAATATGACGAGAATCGCAGGTTGTGCGCAGTTTCGTTTATAATTACTTACCGTGATAATATTTCTTAGAAACAAAATTTTTAAGAAAAAAAATAAAATTTCTATTGAAAAGTGCGTGTATTTACCCAAAACGTATTTTGAATTTGGATGACTAGCGTTTTCAACTTATTGGAGAACAGGCAGTTCTCTCCGGAAGTAGACGAACTGAATTCTTTCCCAGGTCTATTTATAATAAATTTAAATCTTGAATTAATTTAGTGACAACACTCAATTATTGATAGATATTGTTTAGGAGTCCGACTGATTAAAATATTTACCGGATATTAATTTGTGACCGTTGGTATATATTCATATTGACGAACTTTATTTTAAATAATCTACAGTCATTTGAACCAGGTCACGTTGTTTATCGAAGTTTTAGAGTTTTTCATAATGTTGATGAGGTGCTTATTCTTTCTGGGGCTCGTAAAACTAAATTGATACCATTAATACTTTAGTATTCTCGATACGTAACCTCACTATATTTGAACATCGCCCAGATGCAGACGAAAATTGTTGAACTTCGATTAACTTTTTTCGTTACACACTTCGACAGACTGTTGAAATACACTTTTCTGATTGGCTAACGTACAACGTAAACGTAATACAAACGGAGAGCTATAAACCTACCCTTACAATATGACAATTGACAAACAACTGTCAATATATTTCAAATTCATATGGTCAGTATGTATTTGCATTAATTAGAAATGCGACCACTCCTCTAGAGTTTCCTTAGGAGGCTACTTAAACGAAAAGTTTAACATAAAAGGACATTTCAAGATGATCATTTTGAGAGAATCATTATGGATACATGCGAAGTTATAACTCGAGACGTGATTCGAGATGCCAAAAAAAGATTTTCTCGAAGAAAAATCACCTGTTTAGAAAGGGGTGGTTGATACATCGAAGCACTTATGCAATATGGTTGAAATTAATTATGTTTAGTTGCTATGTACCTACGTAGTAATTAAGCAATATAGTAATTTTAAAATAAAATGATAGTTATTAGTAGAAGAAAATTTATTATTGTGCACGTAGTTGTTGCATAGCAATCAGTGCACTAGTTTTTAATTAATTTTATTCTCCTGTATTCAATAAATAATCCAGCAATTCATGTTTTACCTATTCTTTCTTGAATTTTTAACTTGTAAGGTCACAAATTTAAACTTCAGCATATTTTTTTAATTCCTGGTAACATATTCGTTGCACATAGACTGCATCCCACTTCTCTTGAATTTGTCAAGAAGCGAAGTTTGCCAAAATATTCTGTCTATATTATTGTCTAAATACATAAACATTTAGATATTTATTTATACAGATAATATATAAAGCCAGAAGAGAGTTTTTTATAGATTCTCAGATATCTGGGTGAGACGTCAGCCTCGTGGCAGGCGCCGCCGCTGGTGCCGAATCGAAATCAGGACTGCATCTGTTGTGCAGATGGCTCCCTTAAAGACCTGATTCCTCGATATAGTACCATCCTTGCACACCTATACCACCCTCAATAGGTAAAATGAAATTCACTTGATTTTATGTCCCGCAATTGTTTGTTTTCTCCGTTTGAGACCCAAAGGTGTTCCCACTTTTATGATTGGAACTTCCCGATTGGGGCACAGATGGTCGTCGCATCCGCATCGTCCGTGTGAAAGTAATTAGGTAGAGTATTACCATTGAATTTTAACGTAGAGACTTGTAGGATACATCCACATTATTAATCCATTTTACCTGCTACCAAAAGTAGTTATATTTAGAAAAGCTAAACAAAACTAGATACCTTAGAAAGTACATTCACATGCACTTCAAATCCTTACATAACACATCAGATTGATAACAATGTGAGATGACTATGTAGAAAAAATATTTGCCGGTCTAGATTTAATATCAGTAATAATTAAACTGTGAAACTGTGAACATAACAATACAAATTTAATATTTGGGGGGGGGGGCAAAGTCTAATTAAGCTATCCTTATTTAACCTCCTAATCTTACTTAAATCGGCAGAAGATGAAGAAAACTAAGACTCAATGCGAGACGTGAGCGGAGTATAAACATCCTTTTTACATTTCAATTTCTCGCTCGACTTCAAAACACTTTTGTAATACCCAATGACCGTAATTTGCAAGTCGTTTCGTAAATCAACAGAAACAAATTAGCCATTTTATAGTTCACTTTTCGTTTAGGTTAACATGGCCTGTTGACTCGGGTTAAATTACAGAACGTGTTACATTTGTCGTCGTGTGTGTTAGGTGAGGTAAAAAGACTTAAGCCTAAGGCACGTGCTATTTGCACTATTCAACTTTCAAGGTTCTGCAGTGATTCACATCCTCAAGTAATGTGTCATTTCACCTCGGCTCTGTGACATCTGCTAACATTAACTTAATGGATTTATTGAACTGCTACCAAAATAATAATGAAAGACCAGATATTATCAACCATATTAAACCATTTTTAAAGAACTGTTATTCAAGTAAAAATGAGTAGAAACTTTGTAAAATAAAATATAAAGGTGTCCAAGCTTCTGCCAAAATTTTACGTCAAAAAATTACTTACTATCGTAATTTCCATCATTTCAGAATTCCATAATTCTCAAATTTGTGCATTGCATTATTGCAAAATATTTTAAATGCGAAAAGTAACCATCTACGCGTACAGAACTCATAGGAGTATATTTTGAATATATTTTTGGAAGTAGTTTTATATGAAAATTTAAGCATTCTTTATGACAATATTTATAACAATGAAGTAGTTTTGCGTAACTACGTGTCATGCAGTACAGCTTTTTTAATTTAAAAAATCATTTTTGTTGCTTACTCTTGCTACTTGTCGTTTACAAACCAACAGTTTCTACTGATTAAAACTAGGTTCAAAGATACATTGTATCACCTATTAAGTTGATTATTTCCGAATAAATCACCTCTATTAATTATGATTAAAAGTAACTATTAAGTACAGAAGAACGAAGTAAGTATTCACTACTGATATTAGCAAAATTTGAATTGCTTGAAAAGTTTTATAGTAAATATACATATTCAAATTGAGCAACACATTTTTTTCAAATACCTTAAAAGTTTTTCTTAAAAATAAAGTTTTCGCCTTAATAAAGCTTGTGTTAAGCGAGTAAAACTACAAAAGACAGCAGTGTACTTAACTTTTACTGAAAACTGGCGTGATCTTTTGCTTTTTCCTATGTCAGAAAATTGATAAGACAGAATTAAGGAGTACTGAAGGTATGCATAACAATGCAACGTAAGGCAGAAATTGGATATTTTTCATTTGGTTAGAACTGAAAGCAAGCCACCTCATTATACATGCAAGTCGCACCTCTAATCGCGAAGTTTTAAACAACTGCAAAGATTTTCCACAAGATATATTTATCCGGACAGTTTTGGTGCGACCCCTCTGATGCTATTGTCCGTGTCTTGATAAACGTGTATTATGCAGAGAAACACATGCCGACAAAAGTGGCGGTGGCGTGGAGTTGGGTGAAAGTGCAAAATTGTTTTTAATGATCGATATGGTATTGAACTGTGTTATTAATAAAATATTACGCGTAACTTATCACCTTATTTTATACAGGTTGGCAGTTTTTAGAAATGACAAGATTAAACGTTAAATTGTTTTTGTTTATTTTTTGAATTCCTTGGTTTTTATTTTTTCATGCTTTTTGTTTGTACAATTTATCTCTTGTTTTTTGGTTTTTAGTTGTTTTTGTCTGTTTTTTTGTTTTCCCCTAATTTAATTTCAAGCATCAAGTATTACATGTATTTCTCTGTCTTGATAATGTCTGATTGATAATGATGTGTTTACCAGTAGTTGAGTGATCTCGAAAAGTACTTTATAGTCACCATTTCCCCGCAGTGTGTGACCCTATTGTAGATTATTCTATTTCCCTTAGTCGGCAGTTCCTTTGGTGTTCCTTAATTCTTATGTGCACTGACCTTTTTGTGGTTCCAATATATACTTGTCCACATGAAATTGGGATTCTATATACTCATGCTATTGTTAAGGGCGTCTCTTCGACCTCTCGATCTCGAAGACTCGAATTTTCCTGGTGGGTCGGAAAATTGCTTTTATCCTTCTCGCTCCCATTTCCTTGCTCATACTGTTCTTTCTTTAGGGTTCACTGTAATTTATTTGGGTGTAGCGTCCTTCTAACTTCCGTAGCCGTTCATTTTCAGTGCTTCCTCCAGGTGTTGAATTTTGATTTTGAGGTATTTGGGTTGATAAATGCTGTGTAAATACCTCTTCGTATAGTTGGATTTTCGACAGACCTTGTGCTCCATTTTTGGGCATTCAGAAAGACCATTTGATTGTTTCTCTCTCGTTTCATAGTGAACCTAAATCAGACAGTAAAAACAAAACTATTAGCCACTACGAATCTTCACGGTCAAAAACAATCCTTTTCAGGAAGGAGAACATTCTAGAGAGCACGGAGGACAAACATAAATAAACAGAGCAATCAAACCTATGAAAATGTCTGAAACGTTAAGTAATGAAGACTTACCTAGACCACGGTTAAAAGCCCGAAAACCAGCTGTCATGTTAACCATTTTATGACATCGTTTTTTTTCAGGACAAAAATTGTAATTATTCAATTAGCTGTGAATATGGCGCATTATCTAACATTTGAACAAAATACTTTTTGAAAACCTCAAGAAGACTGGTGGAACAAACCTTTCTGAATGGGCTGCCACCGTACCGTTGAAGACCAGAAGTTAGAGACACGTGACTACGGTTGCCCTTTTTTCACACATATTTTGCGGTCATTGCTCATTATTTCCATTATTTTTAATTCTTTTTACCGCATTATCCCACTTTACATTATATATAAATATATATATATATATATATATATATATTACATTTACTTACATTTATTATAAGTATTAAGTAGTATTAATTATTATAAATAGTAAGTAAGATTTATTATATCGAATATATTATGTTATAAGAAGTATGCAAATTGCATCAAATCGGAACATTAAAATATTTCTACGAAAGAATAGAACCGATTCACAAGACACTAAAATGTAAATATTTTATTTCAATATTGGATATAGTGTTTGTTGTATCAAGTAAACAATGAATTTTAGCGAATTTTATAAACAATGATTATCTATATTTTGCGAGATACGTTATGAAACATCTCATGTTTTTTTTTCTACCGCTTACTACGTTGAACCATAATCAATAGAGGTTAAAAATATCCATTAGCTAGCAAATAATTTATTCAGGACCTCTGGCTTCTTCATCATTTGTCATTACCGAAAAGTACGTGGCATCAACGCGACGAGTACGCTTAACAACTAGTAGAAAGCACAACACATGGGCCGATATGGGTGTCTTCATCCCATAAACAAGCAAGTACGAAGAAGTATGCCAAATTTAACATATGTTAAACAGTCGATGTGGAAGAAACTTTGTATTTTCAGGATGTGTTATGAATCATACACACCTTGGAGATTATATTACAATCAATTCAATAACTTCATAGTTGACACAGAAATTAAAACATACAGGGTGTTCGGAAAGCGATTAAGAGGAGTTTGAATAAAAACTTTAGAATTTTATTTACAAAATACTCCAATGATATGTTGCCTAACTGGATACTAAGTCTTATTTAACCACTAAATAATTAATCTGAGTGTTGAGTATAGAATAATTAAAACTATGCAATACAGTTTGATTTCCTTTTGGTTTATCAAAGAATAACTTTTCTTTACATCTGGGGAAATCTCAACTATTAATCATAAGTTTGCGTCAGCTTTAACACCACACAAAATTAAATAACGATTAATGATTAAAAACAACACATATTATATGAAATAAAAGTTTCATTTAAAATTATTTAACGAGTTTGAGTGTAATGTTTTACAAAATAAAATTAGAAACGGCATGTCTGTAAAAATATACATTTAAATCAAATACTACGCATTTTAACTGAAACACCAATGTGAAATAGGTATTTAGGACAGTACCGAGGTGCCTCCGACGGTTGGGAAAATGCCCAAGTGCGTCCCAGGTCTATGAAGTACCTGCCCCAAGTAGGTATGTGTTATGTGTATTTTCCCTTCACACTTTCTCCAGGCTTAGGACTGGCAGCATGTGTAGTAACTAATGGTAAATATTTACCCAACTTCAGCAGTTCCAACCGCAGATCTACATTAAATTGAACAAGTAGCAACTTCAACAGTGAGAAGTTATCTCGAAATCAACACCAAACCATAGTAAAAGCTAAATATTAAATAGTTTGTTACATTCGGAAACTAAATGAGAGATATCGTTGACGTAGACACTTTTAGGTTGTCCATGAACGATGAAAAAATGCAAGAGGTGCATATATGTTATTTAATGAACCGTGAATTATCAATATTTGGAAAAAATATGAAGGGCACCTTTAAAAAATTCCTCGCTCTACCTGCTCCGATCGGGGACGCACGTCGGTAACTACCTGTACGAATTCTCGCACGGGATGCAATTCGACCATATCCGATATTTACTTTAGTCAGATAACGATGGCAGAATTCACTTACCACTTGGGTTATATATGGGTTGAATATGAACTTGAAATAAAAAATAAGTTGTAACATTAACATCTCAAACAAAAAACAAATTGGAGAAAAAGGCAGATTTTTATATTTTCCTAGAAAATAAAATAAGAGTTTTAGTTTATAATCGTTTATAGTTTATAGTTTTATAACCGTTGATAGTTTTAATCAAAAATCCATAAAACATATTACTTTAAAAATTATACTGATTTAAAAATGATGTGTTACAAAGTAAATGTTAATAAACTAGCAATTTTCATTGCAGTTTAATAAAATCTGAAGACTTTTCGAAATCGGGAATTGAGTAAGATGTGAATGATTTTCATACAAACTTAATCGATTTTCTATTATTATAGAAAGTTGAATTATAGCAGATTAAATTCTATGACCGGACAAAGTGGATCACGGGGTTTAATTTACCTAAAAACAATTTATGAGTCTGTCAGTGGTAGTTCGCAACGTTTGAAGTCATGGTAGGGCTAAAATTTCTTATACCAGCTTAAATAGTTACTACATATTTATTTATTATGAAAGAAATTAAACTGTGAACACTGTGAAAGGAAACCTCGACTCAGTCAATAAAATACAGTGCGAGTTTCCAATTTGGAATAAATTCAGTAAATCAGAGACAGGTTTTTTGTTGCAAATATGCTGGTACAGGTCGATTAGTAATTTGAATTGCGCTGTTTTTGATGTAAGAAAATGTTATACCGCGTGTACCATATTTGACATACGACGTCATCAACTATTTTTATAAATGGCCGTACTAATTTTTTTATGACTATTCTTAAAGGGTTTATCAAATTACAATTGCTTACCAAATATTAAATTTTTATTCCTTGTCATTTAAAAGATATTTAACATACATCAACTAATTCGAAAATGAAGAAATTTCATCAATTGATCTATCTGATATCAACTCAAATAATATGTTTCTTCAATACTAACTTACTGTATCCTAAACGGAATTGAAACTTGTTCTTGGCATTTATAATTACTTTGGCGGAAATTAGCCTACACTCCTATCTTATTCGTTGTTGTAACAGTTCAATGTTTCCCGGTTTAGTCTTAAAAACTTTGCTTTTCAAGTAAGAGAGTGTTAAGTAATAAGAAATAGTCAATTGGTGTTAAATCCGGAGATCTTGGAGGCCATTCTGAAGGTCTTCTTCTACCAATGCAATATTGTAAAAGGGTATATCAAGTTACACATGAGTAGCAGATATTGAATTTTTATTCCTTGTCATTTAAAAGATATACTAAAAGACAGAAAAATGGACTGTCAAGAGGTATTAGTTTTTCATTTTTTGTCAAATTGGACTGATCTTGACAATGTGAAACAAAACAGTTAAATGAAAACAAGTAAGGAAAGTAGCATCGTATCGAGCGAGGATATTTATTAGTTTGTCGTTTTATAACAAACAACGTTTGTTGAAAAAACCAACAAAATGCCGTACTTAACTGAAAGCCATAAAATTGAAATTTTAATGATGACTGGGTACGGAGATAGGACAAGAACACAAAATGAAGTTATTCACCACCCATATCGCAGAGTACCATAAGCAAGATTGAAAACCAGTTGCAGGAAAATGGGCATTTAAGAAAAACAAATAATCATCGTGAGAGTGCCCTCAATGAAGGTGTCAAAATGAATGAACTCCTCTCTGTTCAAGAAAATCCTCATGTTCCCACTAGGCAGATAGCTAGGGAACTTGAAATTAGACAGTCTTCAGTGACGAGAATTCTTCAAACCCAAAAATTTCATCCATATAAATTGACAATCCTCCGGGAACTCACCGGATCCGGATAGAAGACTCCAGTTTTGCGAACAAATTGTGGCTCTACCAGACAGAAATGTTGTAAACATAGAAAACGTCCTGTTTTCTGACGAATCAATGTTCACGTTAAATGGTGAGGTACATCGTCAAAATTGTCGTTATTGGCCAAACAACAACCCACGCTGGATGATAAGCAATTCCAAAATAAAATAAAAATAACAAAATATATCATAGAATTCTAACAATATAAAACTCAAAATAGTCGACTCAAGTTCGGCATTAGTGAAGGTGGTATCATTTATGTGTTGTTTTCGTGTTCAAATCTACTTCTTGCTAGAAAACATTGCCAAAGATAAAATTGAAATATTGTGAAGTTGTTCTAAATTTCTTGAATTTGACAAAAATTGTCTATCTACAATAAAGACTGTCACTAATGTATTTTGATAATGCAAAAAACACATATGATCAGGAAGAAAATTGAGTTGAGGAGTGAATTTTGTACTTTCATTATTTACTTGCATATTTCCTTCTATACCAAAACAGATGATAGATTAAAAAAGATTTATCGTAGTTTCAAGAGGCTGGCTGTAAATATAAATGACTATTTAGCAGCCAGCCGTCCTCGACACTGAAGTTGCGTAACTACACATACAGCTCATCCACTTCTATGAACGTTTCGGTAGCAATATCTGCCGGCGTCGTTAGCAAAATATCAATTTGATCAGAACTGAGGATGTGTCAAGTCGACTCGATATTAACTTATGTAGTTTGGAACTGTTCGTTTGTCTTTATCTCGTGTAGCATAGGAGTCCAGATGTTATCAATTTCAATGAAGCAAAGTGGCGAACAGTAACACCAGTAAACCTCTGCAAGTGTTTGAACTATTGATTTATTGTTTTAATGAGTGTATTTGGTAAAAGTTATCAAAACAATATTATAAAAGCAATTTTTCGTGAATATCTTTCAAAATAGCAGAGCTAATCAAACGTATCAAATTATTTTTGATCGTTTTGGACATCTCTAAAAAACCAGAACCGTTGTCTAAAGAGATGTATAAAACTTCCTCGGGTATACTTAATAATGTAACCAAATCTCTGAAATTTCACTAACTTAACGATTTCCCCCTCTCGTGTTGCTCGAACAGCTCCAACACTTAAACAAGGAAGCAAGAGCTACTACCGAGCGAATTGTAGACATTCGAAATTTCCACTGGAGTTATTCATGGGCAGTAAAAATCGAGTAACGCTCGACTCTGATAAGTGTAAATCCTTAAAGTTTACATTCGTGACTTCCGTCAATCTGACCGCTACTCGATATCTAATGCGTAGTAGAAATCTCTGTTGCTAAGTACGATTGCAATGGGGTCTTTCTAATGGGTTTGATCACATGTTTGCAGTTTCTCTCTATCCCTATCGTTTGCACTATGTACGATAAAATGTCTTGCATACGATGTGCTATATTGTAGTACGCACACTATAGCGTTTTTCAGTTTGTATTTTTTCTCTCTCTCTCTCTCTCTCTCTCTCTCACTCACTCTTTCTCTCTATCTACTTATCTCTACATACGCAATAATGTTGCCATTCTGAAAAGTTCCTCGATTTTTCATTTGTGAAATACAGAAAACAAACATCTTACTTTGCTGTGTTTGCTTGAAAAATAATGTACTAATGTAAAATTCAATTAGAGTTGACAATATTTAAGATTACATCAAACAAAATTGGACTTCGTGTTTTCAGAACACTTTATAGGCGAGCTTCCCTTCCGAGGCAGATTTACCTATTTTTTTTTATACAATCCCTATCATAACACACTACTAAAAATAAACTTGCATCGAGGAAGTCTTCGGTCCATCTCGTCATCTCTGGAGAAAATAAGTTTTAACGCTTATTACTACATATAAAAAAGACAGATGCCTATAGGTAGACATTCATTAACGTTTTTTATGACTCCTCACTAACAGCACGTGTAAAAAGCTTCATGTGCTTTTCGAGTCACCCCTATCAGAACGCATTATGGCATCCTCTTTTTCAGACCCTTATCTGTTTGTTTTTTTAGCCCTTGGGGTGAGCACACCACGTTTTCCGCTGATTTTTTTTCACGAACGTGTCAAACGAAAGATATCATTTATGATTTGTTATTTATAAATGTGGTCGGAACACAGGATGTAGCTTCCTTTCCTCGAAAATTTTTTGTGCCCTAATTTTTCAGGTAGGGGTAGCTAAGTATGTAGAGACGTGGAAAAAAGTAGAAAATTCACGAAATTTAGTAGTAGTTTAGTATTTATTGAAATTCGAAAGTCTCAGATTGCCGTATTTTTCTCACTATTCGGAGCAATGACAGCTTAGCGGAATAAACAAAAAAAAAACAGCCAAATGGACAAACACGATGGTAAAAGCCAAAAAATGTTTAAAATCAGTAGTTTAAGCCAAAGGAAACTGGTTAAGTAAATAAAAAACAAACTTGAAAATCTGTAAATTCTAGGTTTGTTCTTGCTAACGACAAACATTGGTAATTCTGGCCATTCATTTACGTGTTGACAATTATATCAATGATAGACGCAGAGGAAAAATGTGTGAGTGATTATTATTCGTTCGTTTGCGACTGAGAGCTCACCATCCTCATTACAAACGCAAATCACCAAACGGTTGTGTACTGTTTTCCCAAAGAATTTCTCGATAATAAACAAGTTTAAATAGGAATTTCATGTTGTTGCGTTAACTTTTTTTGGTCCACCAGGTAATAACTCATACAACGATAGAATCATACAATTATCTTAAGGCGTCGATGGAAAAAGGCCAATTCGACTTTAGGTAAACCAACATGATTTGATTATTTTATATTTCAATAAGAGTGATTAAGTTTAGAATAATAATATAGTTAATCGATCATTTCATTAAATTGTTGGCGAGGCTCATTGGAATTCACACTCTGTGTCCAGAAAATGAGCCCTTGGGGGCCGGAAAATCGACATTCGCACGTCGGGATCGTATTTACTTTCGTTAAAATCTTATTTATTAGTTAGTGAGGAAAATTAATAAATTAAAATAAAACAATAAATCATTCAAAAAGTAAATATATACACAGGGCGTGAATTCCAATGGGCCTTGAACTGTTTCACCGTCGTCTGCGTTGCTCAAGTTTGAAAGTACATGAAAATCCGAGTGCTACGATCCCGATCTGCGAAACTCGATTTTCCGGCCCCCGAGGGCCCATTTTCCGACCTCAGAGGGTGAATCCCAGTCGGCTCTAAACTCTTTTGACCAAGAATTCAGCTTTGGCTTGGAAATGTAATCTCGACCTCGCCTGAGCATCCGTCATCCCGGAATCCACGTTTCACACCTTATAGCGGCCATTTTTGGCCTCTGGGGTCAATTCCAGGGGTGAAGGCCTTTTTCTCACCTTGGACTTGGATTCAGCGATGAAAAGTACATAAGAATACATGTGTCTGATCTACAGATCCGGACTTTTTTTGTGGGGCTGTGTCATTTACGGAGGCACTTAACTAGTTTTTGACATGATTAGCGATTCCCTTGAGCCGGGACACACGAGGTCGTTCCCGCGGTCTGGTAATCGCTGAAGTAGCAACCTAATTCGCTACCAGTGTCCTTTGCTAGTTCGCTCCCGCGATTCTGGAAAGCAGGCAGGAAGGAGTGGGTTTACTTATTTAATTGTGACATAAAAATAAAGACAATTAGGCAAAAGAATTGCATTCGATGACGGATTATTTATAAATAGCGAATATAAAAAGCAAATTTATTGTTTTCTGCCATAACTAAGTACCTACTTATAAAGGTCAACATATTCCTACACAACACATACATATAACTCGTGCGTAGTAAATCTGTGCAATTTTCTGATCTCAAACAACTCTTTTTAATGTTAAGAATTAGTTTATTGTTCATCTTAAAGGACCTTTTAACACCACTTGAAGTTATTGGAGCGTATTTTGTTGAACCTTATTTGTTGTGGTGACACTGTATGAAATATTAATCTTAATCTGAAGTAAAAGTGTCACAATGTATTTTTGAATTTATTTTTAAATTATTCAGCGTAAGATTGTTTCCTAGATCAACTTGAAATTATCCAGATTACAGATAGGTGTCCTAAATATACAAATATTTTTGGTTAACATTTTTTAGAAAAAATGACTCCATCGGACTGTTTTTAATCCTTCCACTTATTAGAATCGACAATTTGTCTAACTATCCTTGTACTACTCCATACATCGTTATATACATAATTAAGTTACTTTAAACATACAGTTGATTTTGACATATTAAAGGAAATTTACAAAAATTATGCAGTTTTTGAATTGGTTAATTTGATATTATGAACCATGAATATACATACTTGTAAACTAAATACATAATACAAAATATTCTTGAAAATAAGTATAATTACTTCTTATTCGTTAAAAATTGCCAGAAACCACATAATAAAAATGAATTATAATCAACAATCCAAATCTAATTTTTTATCGTTACAGAAGATGATTTATTTAGAGTATAAAAAAGTTTGATGATGTAGTAATGAGAACAGTTAATTACGACTAAAGAAGTATAATATGAAATAAAAAATTCATAGTTTTATAGTGTTATTAAATTTTATAATGCATCTCCATATGAACAAATAGGCCTCACAGCTAATGACACACAGCTAATGACACAGCACACAAAAATTTTAAAGTGAAAAGAGTTGCTAAATGAAATGTATAAATAGGGATATATAAAAGTGGAAATATATAAAATTTGCAAGTTTCAGAAGTAAAAGTATGAGTGAATAAATGATATATACATGGATCTAAATTATGCCAAAGTATGCCATATAATGCAATAGTGTAAATTCGGAAGTTTACACATTTTACACAAAATCAACTTAATAGCTCTGACTTGTCGCGGCTTCGCCTGCTTACTTATTTAAAAAGGTTACAACTTGAATATACGTATAATATTCCACTCAATAAGGAACTACTGCGAAATCTAAAATTTTCCAATTTTACAGTACATTCCAACAGGTTTAGGTTTACATTTTTTCTTTTCTTTTCTTTGTTTTATTGTATTGTTTCGGGCCAACCAACGAGCTTAAATATTCATAATCTTACGATTTCTATCCGTTTTATTCATATCATTTGCTCTTCTGTTTCAGATAAACGGGCTTGAACATTGTGTACTCGAGTCTTGCTTCATATTGCTTCTATGTTTCAAAAATGCGTGATGCCTTTTTTTTCACGCTTGAGACCAAGAGGTCCACCAAAAGACAAGTCGACCAATTTCGTTTGGGTGGCATAATTTATTTGACAACGAAAATATTTTTTCTGGCGAGTAGTAACATGAAATTTTTTATATTTGAATCAATTCAGATCTGTCAAATGTACGCAAACAACTCGAGTTCCAATTATTTTCAACTAAGGTCCATCATCGCTGCAAGATGCCACCTATTTTTTATTTTATTATTGGAAATTTTAATTTTAGAAATATCAAGAATTCTTAGTTGAAGGTAGTGGATTTAAACTAAGGTGTAATCTTTAATTCTCAGTAACATTCCCTGGTTTCATTTTACTGTAACATAGAAAGAAAGAATGTATAGAGAGCGTTTTCCATACATAGAAAACTTAGGCGGACACAATATATTAGGTAATGATATATAAACAATATAGATTCCCTTGTGTTAGGAATCACGTAGAAATAATATTGTCATTTTGAGTCCTCTTAATATATGCTGCAATCTGCTCCGAATCGTGTTCCAGTAATCAGATTAAAAATTATAACATATCCTCCGTTGCCTATCGCAAGTATAGCCCAAACGAATCAAACCTTTATTCAAAAATTTTTAATTTCACATTTTCGACGTTGAACAGATAATTGATTGGGTGTTGACGATGGCAGTGGTTAAGTTGCTTTAAATAGTGTATTCGTAAATAAAAATTGCACTAAACTCACACGAAAATAGCTCATTTATGAAGTACAGTGGTAAAAATAAAAGCTTCTAGTCTTTTCATAACTGTGTTAAGCCGAAAAAGAAACAACAAACAAAACGAGTGGATGCCACCTGTTACCCTCAGTTTTTGTTAACTACTCAGCGTGTGTTATGAAAGTAAAAAAGAATGCTTGATATTGTTATTAAACACAAGTGACACTTATACGGAGTAAGTGCAATTTTTTTAATCGTAAGACACATTTTTGGAACCTCCTGCGTTGAAAATTGTATGAAATAGTGATGTAGGAGACATGTACAAACATATGGTAAAGATTCAAGAAGGCGTGTTCTATATTTTTTTTTTTTTTTGTTTAGTTCGTTAACTGGATTAAACTTGTTACAATAGTAATTATATTAACTGAAAGTTAAGTAATAATGTTTTGTTTTTATTCAGAAAGAAACTTGGATAACGAACAAATAAATTAACGAAATAATCATTTTTCAAGTGGGAGTTAAATGCAGAAATATAATTGGAATATGAAACTCTCACATTCACGATATAAACTTATAACCGATGCATCTCGACTTTTACGTTACTGTTCTTTCTCGTCACGGTGTCATGACTATCATGTGGAGTGTATTTATTAGTATTTAGAATTTCTATTTTTATTCCATTAAGATGTAATTAAATTTAGAGAGTGGTATGTGCGGCCTAGTTTTAACGATTGCCGAGAAAGATATATATCTAACGCTGACTTCAGATCTCCTGCCAAACAGGGATTTATGAATGTATACAGAAGCTCATAGGTTTATTTTGATGGGTATTTAGCAACAAACTGAACGAATCGAATGAAAAACGCTAAAAGCTATACGACCATCGCTGAACGATTTACACCTTTGCAATCGTAATTTGCTCACCGTTCCCGAGCTTTCCTGATTCATAAAAGTAAAATTCATTTTTAAACCTATAATTCAGCCAACAATTTTTTACGTTTTATGTAGCTATTACGTTACGTCAAAATGTTTTTATTTTACGTCTTATGCGAAGCTATACAACTTGATAAAAAAATTAATTTTCACTAAGGGGCACTAGGGGTTAAGGGCGGAGTTTAAAAAAATAAGGGAATAAGCGAAAATATACAGGGTGTTTGGGAAATCTGCGGCAAAAATTTAAGGGGTTATTCCTTGGACCATTTTAAGGATATTTTGTTCATTGATGAATTTTGAAAAACCGCTTCATTTCGAAGATACAGGGTGGAAGACATTTGCAAGACTAACAACATTTTATTATCAAAAAGTACATGTTAAGTTGCTTAATCTACAATAAATGTTCAAAATGACTTCCTCCAGCTTTGAGGCAAGTATTCAATCTTCTCGTCATTGAGTCTACACTCAATAAAATCTGTTTGCTCATAAATGCAGACATCACCCGTTCTTTTATTTGAAATTTAATGGTCTGCCACTTAATTTTGTAAGAATAATACTGAATGGAAAGTGGTACGTAAATGACTATAATAAGGCAAGCTGTAAACATAAATCACATCTCTTTTTGTTGACCAAAATCTATTTCAAATTTTTATAATTAAATTAATGATAGTAATTGCAATGTATTGTAACAGCATTGAAAGTTTCACACCAAAAATTTTGAAAACGATGCGAGACAGATTTTCAAAAAGTGAAAGTTCGGGATAATTAGATATTTACAAAAAAAATTGAATTTACCTACTATTTCTAAAGTAAATGTAGTTTTCAAAACTAAGAGGACGACACATTTTCTTCATTTTAACTTCAAATAATTCATATACATACTACGTAAATAATATGAATAGTATGTAAATATGTATTAGAACTACACAATAAGCTCTACTTGTTCAATAAGGAAAATGTTTTCGTCATAATAACCCTAGTAGTATGTGACTCAAATCAGAAAAGAAAATATTTTTCTTGCAATTGGGTGTAAGTTCATGTCTTTCTTATCCTTTTTTTCCTTGAATGTCAGGTTTAAGGAGTATTGCAGATAGGTATAAATATGCAGCAAAGAGCGGAAATATGCTGAATATGCATTTAATCTATTGATAAATTTTACAAAAAAATCCAAAAGATGGTTTAAAACGGCTAAAATAAATTCGACACCAATCCAGATCAGAATCTAAACAAATTATCTTTAATAAGATCAAAAATCAACTGATTAATTGAATCATTCCTGAGATAACAAAATGCGAGTATATAGGGCATTTCCATTTTTGACCATTAGTACGGATGGAAAATGTCACTTCAAATTGATATCGACGAAATGTACAACTAATCTGCTGTTAGTATTCAATGGCAAACAAATGTGTTCTAACCATTCCGACACAGAAGTTGTCTTCCACTTTAGGTGGGCGCATTGAGACAATCGAATCTATCACCTCAAAACAATTGGGTGGTCAAATGCTGCAACACGCATATTAAGAAGTCCCACAAGTACGTGATGCATCTTAGACAATAGTTAATGCTTTATTAGTAGCTTTTAAGGATTTCCAAGATTTGAATAACACATACGACGGGTCGGCATTGTCTGGCGTTAAAACAGAAAAGCGGTTAAATAAATTATAGGATTGGTAGACATGACCGCAGAACCAACCTTAATTTATTTCATATTATTAGTAATTAGAAAGAAAGGGATTTACGCCTATTAAGCTACAGTAGCTATTTAATATTTACGGCACCGGAATAGTGGAATAAATTGTAGCTAAATTGTACCACCAAAATTGATTTTGTAGCTTTGCTCGTTTCCAAGAAACAAAGGATACTGCAGATAAAGTATTAACAAAACCATATTAAGTGGCCACTCTGCGTATCGCTGGTACCGTTTGAGAAATCGAATTCTTTCAATCACAAAAAGCTTCTACAATCGATACGAATACTTTCATGATATAATCTAAATAGGACAATTTGTAGCTAATATATGGTTAATTCAATCTGTAAAAATTAATTTTGTAACTCTTCTCGGTTCCGAGAAACAACGGCTATATACTAGGAGATCAATCCAATTCGTACCGGAAGACATAACTGAATACGATCAGAATCAGGTCAGAATAAGATCATATCGAAATGAACCTCAAACAAGTTTGTTTGTGAGGGGGAAAACTTTTGATGTAAAAACTTTGGCTCAAAATTTACCCACGTAAACCGGAGTGTCGTCTCCCAAAATATAGTGAATCGAAATGCGGGTCAAGTTATACCTTACTGAAAAGGGTTTTTGATTCCCTATACACTGGTGATTTGTTTTTGAAGTTAGGTGTACTTGTGTAAAAGATACGGACTACTGATAGGCCACTAATTACGTTTTCCGAAAAAAGCTATAATTCAATGGATTTTACTTAACAACTTACCACATCATTGAAGTAAATATTGAAAGTAAATCCTTACCAGTAATGAGCTATTTTCTTCTGTTTTTGTTTTAGATTGTAGATGTTTTCGGCTCGTTGATGGTTTTTAGTGAGTAGAATATTGTGTTTTATTTACCAGAAATTGTATTTCGTCAAGATAGGCTCAGTAGTTGATCGATTGCTGTCTTGCGAATTGTGCGTTTAAGTATTTTACAACTAATTAGAAATTTATAGAACACTGTGTACAGTGTTCCAAAGTTTTTCAATCAACGGCATGCTGACGGAAGTGTTTCTGGTCAAGTCGTACACGAATTGGTGGCGAAATATCAGAACACTGTATTAAATGAACTTGGGGAAGTGGAAGTGGTGGCCAAGTTGCAATGCATAACGCTATGAGTACAATATAATTGGCCAGTCCAACGGGTGTCAGTCGAACAAGTGTCCGACGAATATTAAAAAGTGTATGTTCCATCCATATAAAATTCAACTTGTGTAAGAACTGAATGAAGATGATTAATCGTCGCTTAAAATTTTGTGAAATCATAACTGAACGAACAATGAATAACGCTCATTTTTCGTTTAGTATGTGTTTCTTTGGATGACTGTACCATTTCTTTAAAGGGTATAGTTAATCGACACAACTGTCGTTACTGCACAGATTCAAATCCGAGGATATTTCACGACGTACATAGATATATGGGCTGGAATTTTCGGAGATTGCTTTGTTCGTCTTTTCTCTTTCTGAAAATTTGACAGGTGACATATATCCAGATTTCATATCATATCATAGAGAGGTATCATAGAGAACAATCCTATATACATAGGAAGTCGTATTCCAACAGACGGAGCACTCGCAAAATGTGCGTGATTATTTGTATTAAAGTTTTTCATGTCTCTGGATAGGACGAAGTGGGGTAATTGAGTGACCTCCTTGGTCATCTGATTTAAGTCCTTTGGATTTTTTTTCATAGGGACACATAAAACGCAAAGTTTATAGCACTCCACTAACCTGCGTACATGGGTCGTTAACGTACGTCGCGAGGTGACAACGCAAGTTCTGCAGAATGCACTACGGTGCAACGGTTTGAAAATAATCTCTATCAATGTATGGAGGTTGGTGGACAAAATTTTCATTATTTACTTCAATGATACGGTAAGTTTTTAAGTAAAATCGATTTAATTTTTGCAATTTTTGGGAAACGTAGACAGTGACATTTCAGTACTCCATATCTTGTATATGAGTAGAGGAAATTTCAAATACAAAGAAGCAGTGTATAGGGAATAAGAAATCATTTTTAATGAGTTACCACTCGACTTGCATTCCATTTTGTAAAGCTTGGGGGGATGACACCTCCTGGAAGTGTTTTAGTAACAGTAACGACCCACACGTGTTTCTGCTTATTAGCTTCGTCAGGCTGGTGTAACTTCATGTTGGGGTAAGCGATGATAGTAACATGGAGAAAACAACAACAAAAGTAGGCCGCAAGCACATTTGTGCTTACGTTTATGTGTATAATTATTAGTTTAAATTATCAAACTTTTTCGTTGCAAGATATAATGCTTATTTTCCGTATTTATTCAAATAATTCAGAGCGAGAATGGTTCGAACTAATCCTAGAATTGGCGGTGCGAATCGCTAATTTTTTACGACTTTTTGTTTAATGTTCTTAATTGTTAATTGGAAAACTAATAAGTAACTAGGATTTAAATAGTTAACATTAACCCCCCCCCGTGCTTCGGTGGCCCAACTCAGGGATAGTAATAAGAAAATCCTCGGGATTTTTGAGTCACAATCACTGTCCCAATTCCGGTGGACTCTCCAAAATAAAGGTTACGTGAGAAAGTTCATGCAAATAGATGAAAATAAAATGCCTTCTCAACACATAACATATATTCACTGGGGGCATTTTACTTAGTTATGGCCCTTAGCTGTAGTCAAAACCAGCACAAAAGTTGAGGAAAAAGAAAAACAAAAAAAAAATTAAAATAAAATAACAATAATGATAATTATTATTATTATTGAAACAAAACAAGTTGTCATCCCCGCAGATTGCGAACTGGACATACAGCGATAACATCTTATCATCTCCTAAAGGGAGACCCTTCATTCACCTATGGAACCTGCCGCGCGCCGTAAGAATCTCCTCTCCGAATGTCCTGAATTCGAAACTTAACGCAGGCAACTTGATCCAGTAATATTTTGAAGATAACCTGAAAGAAAGAACACGTCAAGGCAAAATTGAGTTTCGTGGGTTGCAGAATTTAGGTTTTTTTTAATTAATGTAATTGAAGCTAGTAAAAATGTGAAAGTGATAATGATCATGATAATAGTAATTTTGCTAATTGTGCAACTGTGCAAAAATGCATGCATGCTAGTTGAGTACCCCTTTTTTATAAATACAAATCTGACCCAATCATCGAAACAGAAACATACAAAATATACTTGAACAGAATAGTAAGTACGGACCATACAACATATACTATCTTACTAGATACCGTATTTCAGGATAAAACAAACAAAAGCACATACTTCATAGATATAATACCTGCTGCACATCCGGGATCCGGATAGGGAATATCCGGAAATACATCCCACTGCAGAGATCACAACTCTCTGGAAATAATATAAAGTAACAATAATACCAATAATAATAGGTGCAGCCGGTGAAACTCCAACAAAACTGAGCTCTTATCTTAAAAAGTTGAACTCACACAAAAAGATGGCCATCTTTGGAGCTTCTCATATCACTAGAATGGCTCTGAATGTAGATATATGATTTAGAGTGTATTTTAGTTACTTGCATTTAGTGTCGTGCTACAATTACTTACCTGCAATGCAGAGAGCATTCAATAGTAACAATAATAAAAATATATAATAATAATAGATAAGCCTGATATTGTGCTTATACACAAGAAAACGCAGCTGGGCATTTTTATAGATATTGCAGTTTCTCTTTTCCACAACATAAGCAAAACTGAAACAGAGAAAATGACAAAATATCATAATCTTACCTATAAATTAAAGAACTCATGAAAACTGCAGTAAGTCAGAACATACGCTTTAGTAATATCAGTGGAAGGAATTGTGAGCAAAAACCTTACCAGAATATTAAAGGATCTTGGTCTATCTAGAAGCATCCTCGACGTTGGACAACGTACTGTCTTGCTTCAAACTTGTCATTTAGTTTGAAAGTTCTTGAAAAGCTAGTAGGGATAAGCTATTCCAATATTGGAATACCTCACGCCAGTATTGGATGAACAGAGGATGTACCGTAACAATATCTTCCCAAATCGATTAGAGCTGCTTTTCTCTATCTCATCTATACATGAAGGAAAGCAATGTGAACATCACATGTGTTAGCTGTACTTCGCAACACCCTACTGTCCTAATAAGAATTAGTCCAGAAGTCAAAATCAAATACGAATGAATATATCTAAATAGACACGAGATAGTTAAAGCCCATAGATTACGTACTGAACATACCAATTTTACTCATGAACCTTTACTCAAAGGAGAACTAGTAGTGGTATGTCAGACGAATGCCCTGTATATATTGCACAAAGATAAGAATATCATCTCTGTCAAACAAAGAGGAGAACTATGGAAAAAAATTCACAATATTCTCAAATTTCTAATATGTATAAAATTATTAAACCGAATATAACGGATTATCCCAGCGTAGAAAGAAAGTAAGTAGAGAAATACAAGTGCATAAATAGCAAAGACCATAGTAGTCGATGCTCAAGGTGGTTGTTATTTTAGTGCGTAAAATTCCCACAATAGTTGGTATCGTACACCTCACCAAGTGCCTTTTAAAGGTTTTCTTTTTCTTCCGCAAAAAAGTAAGCGAGACGCACTTTAAAATTAACATTACTTATGTAATTATCTATCGATATAAAATAAGAAAAAAAGGTGATAAGCAGTATTGTTTGTCAGTCAGTTTGTTGGTCAAAGTCAAGTCAATTGTCAGTGACTGCCAACGTCGAGAGGACCCAAGACATACTTTAAAATAGTCTCATCTCTTTTGTTTGTCAACCGATTTAGATGAAAGGAACCCCAATCTAGTTTCAGTTCCAGAGGTTCCAATCTAAATTTTTCACTATATCACAGAATACCACATCGAAATTGGTACAGGCATTATGCGGATCAGCACGATCACGCAAACCTACAAATATGTATTTACAATTTTAAATGTTGCTTAGACTCGCCCTTAGATATGATGAAAAAAGGCTGAAGTAAACGATATTTAAGTAATTAGGATATCAAAGAGTTTTTCAACTGTTGGGGTTTCCTTATATCTTTATATACATCTTCATTCTAGTAACTAACAGTTTATACGTTTGTTAATGTTCCCGAAAGGATGTTGGAGTACCTGCACTAGTAATAAATTTTTCCTTGTTTATTAATTTTATGATTGAGTGTAGTCTGGTTTTTTATGCCTCTAAATTTTCGCAGGCGTTTTGTGATATTGAAACGTAATTTTGCTGATGTTTTGGTAAAAGAAAACAAATTAATTTATGTGCGGTAAACCGGTTGTCTGCTCGCTCTTTTGGAAACCGGAAGTCTTCTAGATCACCCAACTGTAATATGGGTTTCGTCAGTGGCGTCTCCGTTTTTACAATTACACACTTCCACTAGCATATACGTGATCATTATGTACATACATCACAATACTGTTCGTAAAATCGGAAGGAGATGAGAAATCGGCGTAAGTGTTAATATCGTTTTAGCGAGTGTATTTTCACATGTTACTAATATTATTAAACAAAAAAAAAATCGAAACAGTAAATATTGGTTTTAATAAAATTCTCACGACTATTGCCGTTGAAATTTATTGAAACAACTAGCACCTTTGTTACGTTTGCAAGTGCAACAGTTTATATTTTAGCACCCAGTGTATTGTATTTTAATTTAACGAATCTCCTCTGGGAGTTCTAATGTAATGTATTTTCTTAACAGCGTTTAATAACTCGTCTTAAAACATTGTGAAATATTCTTAGAGCATTTTTATATATTCGACTTCTCCCTAATAATATCAACAAATACAAACGTGTTTATTCTTCCATTTTATTTTATTTTACTTCGGTAAGCCTATGGGAAATAGCTTTCTGGCCAGTTAAAGTGCTCATAGATTTATACAAAACAAACAAGAATCTTTATTAGACGTGTCAACATTAACACATGTTATGTTTACCGAAATGCAGTTAGTTCATTATTGACAACCTAAAGAAGAAATCTTACTGGTCGCTAACATTTACTAATGCTATTAGGCGTTTCTTTCCACTAAGTGGTAGAGAGAAAGAACATGAAGAAGGCTTTGTCACAAGTTTCTTCAGTTGAGGATCAACTTAGTCGAAATAACGCAACAATTTGCTCAAATTATATTATAATGAAATGAACGGATACTTTCCAATTTCAATCCACTCCATTAAAAATGATACACGTACAATATGAGCAGCTATTATTCATGTACCTACTTACATGCATGCTTCTAGCAGATACTGCACTCGATTTTGATCTTCGGCTATTCCTGTAGGTCCAAATCTTTCGACGATATTATACATATAATAAAATTTGTAATAATCGTAAAGTAAAACTCAGAAATATTGTAGTCTTAATATTATTCTAATTTGTTTATATCACACCTTTGGAGCCAATTCAGGGTTTAAAAGTTGGTCTATGTGAAACTGTGGAATTTACTACATGTATTTAAACAATGCCGACGTTTCGTCCTCCATAGAGGACATATTTCATGGCTCTATAAAGAACATTTGTTCGACAAATTGAAATTATTATTATAAATATCACAAAATCCATCACTTAGATTTTGCTGTAGGTTGGAAAACCCATGTCTTATGAGTTAATACAAGGAAGTAAATATAATCCTACATCAGTTCAACGAATGATATCCTACATAAATTATATTTATCTCTGTATATGCCATAATCTTGGTGTTGATCACACTTGCTGTAGATGGGACCATTATTGGAAAGGAATAGAACCTACTTTCTTCAACGGTGAGATGTCAAGATTTCATTGAGATCGTTGACAAGAGCACTTTCCCTCCCTTTAAAAAATATTTACTGGAATTACTGCATGAATATTTGTGTATATTCAAATTTATTTCGACAAGGTTGAAGAATTAATAATGAATTGACAGATGAAATGGTGGTGGTACAATAGTTACTGGTTTGTATTAATTATCTGATAATATAGTTGTGTAATGTCCTGAAAATCATGTCTGTTAACAGAATTTTTGGACATTTTAGTATGAGGAGTTTCTAGAACCATTCTTTTGTACCAATTTGCTTCCCTTTCTAGTATTTTTATATTTTCAAAATCAAATTCATAATTTTGTGTCAAGGAATACCAGTCCTGAATGTAATAGAATAGAAGAAAAACAATTCAGTAACCCTGTTAATAAATTAAAAGTAACTCCAAATTGCTTAAAAAGAAAAAGTTTGTCCATCGTGGAAAGGCCTGCAGAAGTAAAACATTGAAACCGGAGACGTCGACGGTGAAGCACTACTGAAGAAAGAACCACAGAATCCTCGGTTACATTTTTAACGCACAAATAAGTTAGTGCCAATCTGACCCTTGATCAAATCTAATTATCTTTATCTCTAATTTTTTACTTTCGATTTTGAAAGCGTAGACAACGCTTATGACACTATCTGAGACACTATTTGAGAAATTGTGTTGTTCTTTGAAGTTTGACAATGCATTCTGTTTGTAAATTCTTTTTGCAATTAAATTCAATTTTGTCAATTATCGGTAATATCTGCATCTGCCTTAGCAATTGGTTCAACATCTTTTAAATGCTTCCATGAATGCCAGGTTTTGTAGGTTTTCTTCGCATTATGATCCGTCGTTGTTTTAGAGGATTTCAGATATAATGCATAAAAATTACTAATATTTTTCTATTTTCTTTTCACTTCTTTTGGAATAAAAATTATTTATTTTAGATTTACTATCTATCACATGTGATATCTATTATGCGATTGGCAATAGTTATCGCGATGGATCTTCGAAAGCTTGAACTGACAGATGGTTCAAGAATTTTGTCACGCAATATCTAAAATAATGTAGAATCTATAGGCATATATGCAAAAACCAAAAATAGAAACAAGGGCAAAATCGGCTGATAATTTGAAACTTCATGGAAATTTCCAAACTGCATCTGTAGCTTAGATGGAAAGCACGTAACTATTAATGCCCAAATAAGTGAGACTCACATAATTTTATTTAAAAAAAAGTTTCTTTCTACTTACTGCTTTTGTTGGACCGCACTAACGATTTCGATTTGTTGAAAATGGGCAATATAAATAGTGGTAATGGTATATTCGATGCATCCAATATGGAAATTAAGTTTGAGCGGAGCAGACACAAAGGAAAAATACTATATAAAACTTCATCGAGTGAGGAGAATTGTAGAAAATGCTTTCGGAGTTTTAGCTCAGAGGCTCAAACATATTTCCAAAAAGAATTAATCTAGTACTGACGTTTTCGGCGGCTTCGCGACGACATAGTTTTCAGGAAGCCTCATCTCGTCAAATCAAAACAATCTATAGGATACTGTACTGAGTCACTCATTAAAATAATCCTGACCATCTCTCCAAATATAAGATATTTACTTCATCCCGTACATCACACAAAACATTGTAATTTCTAGTATTGATAAAAAGAGTAAAAGTTGAATGAAATTAAATGAACCATAAACTTTGTTGTTCTATGTATAAATAAATTATGTAGAAGTCAAGTGAGAAAATAGTAGTCAGAACTAATGCAAATATTACGAGGTGCATCTATTAATGTACAAATAAAAATTACAAATATTGAAATATAGGCACTATTTACTTAAGACAAGGGAAACGGAATGTTTTAAGAATCAAAATATATATCATGTGCTATGTTAAGATATGATTTGTTAAATTGACTTTCAGTTTTTGTTTATATTAACGTATCTTTTTCGTTTCATTGCGAATTATTGGGGGTATAAATAAGTATATACTATCCTATATACACAGGATCGCTCGGAGGTCCACCTAATAATAATAATAATAATAGCAATTATAATAATCGCTTTATTGGTACCACATTTGTTATTGTAGGTTGCAACTGACAGGGTGGAGTCCAGTCCATGCTATTTACACCCTCTGACTAATTTATATGGTACGAATTACTCTATAGCACGGACATAAATAGGTATTAAAATCAGTAAACAAAAAATAAGCTGTTAATAAGAAAATACAAAAAAATAAGTTTTGAATGTATGACTGATTTAAATTTAGTTTTATATGTTATATAGTATTAGTATTACGCACAATAGAATTCAAATTTACATCTTTCCAACAGTACTAGACTGCCTAAGATTGGGTTAGTAAGCTTTTTGCAAATACCCCTTGTGAGAACTAAGGATGAGATAGGCCATATAATGCACTTTGAGATACTGTAGTGGTCTCTTTATGAAAATAGAAGGTATTGTAACGGCATAATACGTAAAGTTTTTTTGAAACTTGGCACGATAGCGTGGCTTTGTAAGATATTTGTGTTCCTAAATATTAGGATAGGATAGGATGATTAGGAAAATGTAGGGCTCATTTCTAATTTGAATAGATTATTTAACGTAAGCCCCCTTAGCTCTTTTTGATTTTCACCGAAACCCTTTCATATTTCCGTAGCTTTTAGATAGTTCTGCGGCAATAATTTAGAATTATTTAGCACGGATAGTATTTAATAAAGCCGTATTTCCATCTAGAGAGTACTAGATTTACGCATAGTTTCTGTTTCAACTCAAAGTTAAGAAAAAATTTGTTTATTTTATCTTGTCTAAGCTCTAAATACGTCTATTTTGTCAACAGTGAGACATGTTGAAACCAAAAACTTCCAGAGGTGTATTTTCTGTTACAATAGTCAACGTTTTGATTTTTGAGTTATTACCTATGGAGGGGTGAACAAACGAGTATGATTAAGTAGGTAAGAGGTCTTGATTAGAAGATTGATTTGAGAACTATGGGAAGTATAACTGGGTATGGTCTGCAAAAGAGGGTCTATTGCGATTATCTACCATATTGTTATGCCTGCTACATAGATAAGGTAGAGTAGTGGCCCGGGCATAGGTAGTTGCGGAACTTCTGATGTAATAAGAGCCAGGTTTCAGGCAACACCGTTAATGAGAACACTTTGTATACGATCAGTTAGGTAATTGCGGAAGAATTGATAAGGAGTAGAGCAGAGCCTGTAGTACGTAAATTTAGTAGGCCACAACTCATCTTCAAGAGGGTCGATTACTTTAGAGTAATCAAGCAAAATTACTGATGTAGGCAATCCTTTATTTTGAGCGCAAATTATACGATCGGTCATATTAACTAATAATTTAGTTGTGCTGAATCCGTTACGAAAACCCGACTGGGTGTTCGGAATGACTTCATTTCAGTTACAAAACCATACACTTTCTGCGAGAGCAACTTTTTCATAATTTTCTTAATTGCTATAATAATTATTACCGGAAGAGTATCACCATATGATTGAAGCTGGGCTACTTTAGGTAGAGGTTCAAAATTGTTAAATTTCCACTGCATATGAAAAGATCCGTTTTAGAGACAAATGCGAGATACAATACTAGTATTGCCTTATTTGCTACATGGTCAGTTAGTACATGAGATTTGAATTTGTTATTTAAAAAGGTGTAGTTTACGTAGCAAAAGCTATCAAGCTCCGTACCACAACTCCCTGGTAAATAATCTATTCACAGAGAAAAGAGAGAAAATAGTCTCTGCATTATCCATCAGGATGGTAAGGAGTGGTCGCGTCGTTTGTCGACTTTAGAAACTCTGGATATCATAAACAAGGAGCTGCGTGATAATGCATTTGAAGGTGGAAACGGCTCCGGGGCTGGATTGGATCACTCCGAGGATGGTGCGCATGATATTTAAAGAAATCCCCGAATTACTATTAGCGGCGTTAAATAATTTGTTAGAGAGACAGTAATTTTCCAGGCGCTGAAAGATGGCAAGGGGTTCTATTAGCATCCAAGAGGAAGTGAGACCCCAACCTTCCGGCTGCATGCCGTCCTATTTGCTTTGTTTTTACGATGGATAAAATGTTAGATGCGTTGCTCAGGGGCAGATACGAGACTCGTATTATCATTACAATCGGAATGTAATGTTTCCTTTTTTGGTGTAATGACATTTGTTTATCAATAATGCGATATAATTTCCACAATTTGTTTTCCTTCTTGATAGCATGCTATTTACTCGTACGAGTTTTCCAATTTTCCATAATTGCTTTAAACAATTCTTCTATAGCGTTCAGTTGGCAACGGTATGGGGATGAATGATGTACAATTATCCCGCGATCTTTGACCATTTCGTCGATTACTTATTCTTTCTATGTTTTTGTTTATTTGTTACAACGATTCACATAAGTTTCTTTTAACTATTGTCCTACCAAACATGATTTTTTCTCTTTTTACCAGTTAATTATGTCATCCTTTTTCCACGCTATTGTCGGTAATTTTTGTAGTAAACGCGAAAGGTGACTTGTAAGCGTGACATTGTGACAGTAATCCCACCATGATGATCTTTGGTGGATCTCGAAGTAAATTCTAGTAAATCGTTACGTAAAAACCATTTTCAGCACTAATATGTGTCACGATCAATTTGCGACCTTTTGCTACAGGTGGATATAAGCGAGTAGAATAACCTTCCATAATAACTTTTCGGTACAGTGTACCCTTCATGTAACTGTGTTTCAGCTAAATAATAAATAGTTCTCAGTTACTTTCGAAACATTTTATTTTTTCTTAAATATTTTCCCCTGCAAAAACAATATAAGATTTGGCAATAAGCAATGCCCTTTTATTACAATTCTCTGAAGAAAAACCTAGTTTTTTTTGGACACTTCCACAGTGTTTTGCCATCAACATCTGGTAAATTCTCATCTTCCCTAATATTATTCCGTATTTAGTCTAAGGTATGTAGTTCTGTTTATATAAAAAGAATCAACTGTAGGATGTTATACGATTTACGAATAGCAGTTTTTCTAAATCATGAATTTCTATTGATTCTTTTCCGGTACTTTTTTTTTGGTTCGGCACACCTTAAATGTTTTCTTTTTATTAGAAAACAGTAAATTGATGTTATCCTAACTCTCGTCCTATTCGAACAAACACCAACGATTTCCCTAATAATGTTTGAAGCTTTATGAACTAATGTGTCATGTACTTTCAAAATAATGTTTCTTTTCCCGTAGAGAAAAAGCAGTTCTACTTACCAATCGCAGTTTTCTCGGATTAAAGTTGATGTGATTGCCAACACAAAACAGCCAATATCGAAATTTACGAATGCAACAATATCACAACACAACTGTTGCCGCTGTAACAGATATTGTATACTTATGGTAAAATGGCTTACCGACCTTAGGGTACATGATCCACGTTTACCGGTTTTTCTAGGAAGAATGTATTTGTTAGTAATCATTTCAGGGTGGTGATTATTACAATATCGCCCTAAGTAGGTACCTAATTATTAAAAGTCTATATAAACCACCATACCTTACGTATAATTTCCACTAATTATACCAGACAAGTTGGGAATGAAGTAATTTCTTTAATTTTAGAATGGTAGAATTAAATTCTTTTACACGTAGAACAAGAATGACGAGAAATCATTACAGGTAACAAGGAAGACAGTTATTCTTTGAAATGAGTTATTAATTGGTACTTATATACAGGTACATGGGCCATATGAATGAAATAAACTCGTTAAGAATGTGTGTAATGAGGACGACATTAATTTGTATTATTAATTTTCGAAGAACAATAAGTATTCATATATTAAAATGTTTACAACAGCTTTGGATTTTTTTATTCACAACAAATGCTGTACTTCGACTGATAATGCGGTATGCGGGTGAAGATTCGTGCTCTCCACTATTTGGAAACGAAGTATAGCCAATCACATCCCGCATATTTTTAAGTTTTTATTATACTTGGAAACATAACTTGGAACATAGATCAAAGAATCACGGAATAATGCACACAATGATCGCACACATTATTAAATAATCTCTAAACACAGGTCATCAAGTGTAACGAATATCGTATTGTACGTTTTGTCTTTGCTTTATTTTTGAAAGTATAAGCTGTTATTGTATCCTTTCCTATAAATACATATTTTCCTTTTTTCACTGTTTTCACTCGCTAAAGGAAACATGTTTAACATTAAATTTTAGAATCGTTCGAAACTTTAACTTTGTTTTGGTGGAGCGACTTTGAGTTTCTCTTTCTTAAAAAGGATATTTAAGTGCTTCATAATAAAAAATGAGTTACAATAATTCTTTATAACTAATTAAGGTGTTATGAATTCCTAAGGGTTTTTTTTTGGCATATTTTCCAAATCTCTTCTTCCATTTCGATAATGGTAATCAATAAACAAGAAACAATAGGGTTCCAATACAAAAAAAAAACTTATTGGTTAGTTTATTATTTTATTGCACGAAACTGAAAAGTAGACATTATATTCGAGCTGAAAAATAAATCTTTGGCTAAATAGGATGGTATGAGAAGAACTTCTGGAGATCATAAAATACTGACCAGAAGGTAACGCCTGGGCCTAAAAATACTCAAACGGAAACTATCGCCGACCGCCACATGTGATCTGGTGCCAGTTAGAAATTATTGAAAAATTACTTTCATCTAAAAATGCGCCAAAATTTCATTGTGATTAATCTAAAAATATTTCCTGATAATGTCTTTTTTCACAACATTTTGAACTAAACTCGAAATATTTTTCAAGCATATATCAGGATACATCCCCTCTTAGTCACAGATGTACTGAAAACATAACATCAAATTGCAATAATGAGAACTTTTTTAACACCAAATACTATACTGAAGTAGTAAAAGTAGTAAGTGAAAAAACTGATATACCAACAATTGACTTTTTTCCATGCCATACTGTTTAGAATTTCATAAACCAGAGTCTTTTCAAGAAAACGATAAAAGACAAACCTCACAAAGTGATAGTCAGGCAATGCCTTTACTTGTTTTCGCTATTAAACATATGATTTGTAAAAAAGGGGTTATTTCAAGGTATGCGAGCTGATGAAAACACTTTGACAAATAAAAAGGATTTATAATGTGTTACAACGCCTACTTTTGTTTATTAAATTGTAGAAGAATTGAAAACAACGTCATAACGAAATTAATTACCTTGCTTTTAGTTTAGTCAGTTTACCCATTCTCCCACTTTTCCTCAAAATCACCAGAAAAGTTACAGGATATCAAGAAATCGAAACTTCTGGGACGGTTTAGGTAAAACTTCGATGTCAATTACCGTCTAAGAATAGACTAAATTTGCTGGCTATTTTAGAATGTCCAAAATTCGATTCCTAACCCCCGTGGGATGAGCTCTTTCAGGCTGCTCTTTTGTTGTATGCTCTGTGATTTCAATATCAAATTTCATCAGCGAGATAACGACGGCAGCTGTGAGTATCTTCGTACCTTTTAGCAGAACCTGACAAATAAATTTTCTGCAGAAATAGATTTTACAAAAAACAAGTATCAGTCTAATAGTAAATAACCTAATCGAACTGGATTGTATTAACATTTTGTTAATTTTTGAAGCAATAATTATTATTTAGAATTATTATTAAGATTATGTAAGTCGACTAGAGTCGACTAGAGATAAATTTTCGTATTCTATATGACGCGTGAAAGGATATTAAGTTTGTTAATGCGCAATGGAATAAAATATAAATAATTAAAACATATGTACATTCTGAGAAATATAATTAAATTAAATAAGTTAAAGGTGACCTTAAGTCAACGAGCATCTGTAAGGTCAACTTAATTATGGAAGAAAAAATGAAATAATTCATAGCGCATAAGAAAAATTTCGTTAACATTCCAGTGACGCATAAAATATTTTGACTTATGTAATCGTTGCAGGTTACTTCGTGAACATTCTTTTTCCGTCATTCCGAGGTTGCTATGTGACAACTTTTATGTGACATAGTCTGACCAAAATTTAAAGCTGCTGAAAGATTTATTACTACATATTTACTATTAGTCACGATATACATGTATATACATAACATACATTATATATATATATATATATATATATATATATATATATATATATATATATATATATATATATATATATATGTATATTGAGTATTTCACAATTTACAGTTCAAAAACCAGCTAAACATCTCACTTCCTAATGAGATTCCTGATTGTATTATTTTTCTTCTTTCTCATGAATTATAAATAGACTGTTTTATAGACGTATAATAAAATAAGGAAACAATACCACATTAGAAAAGTAGAGTTGCTGGTGAGCGCAAATAATGAATAATATGGTATGTAAAGAGATGGCACAAAAATTCCTGTCTTTGAAGTGTTAGCTATTATGGCTAAATTAGAAACCACTATACTTTCAGATTAAATCTTACCTTATTAAACACAAATGCAAATTATAATATATTAAGCATTAGAATTCATGTGTGAAATATTTTTTATACTCGTATGTATTTGTTTGCATTCGTTTCGTAGTATCAATTTTAATCTAGTGAATCCCCGTTCTTGAAACTAATCTAACTAATAAAAACTCATAAACAAATGGGGCATTCCACGCCAACTCAGCAGTCGATCCCATGCGACCCTCTCAGATCTGGCTCAAAATTGGTACATCGATTAGTACTATCAAAAAAAGAATATTCTGAAATATTCAGCCCCTAAGACCTCTCCCTGTTTGTAAGGACTGAGAAAGAGAGAAAACACCTTCAGAGAGAAAAAAATCCAACTAATACCCAACTGAATAGGGCCAATGCATCGATTATAATGAAAAAATCACCGAAAATCCCCTCTAAAATGCGTAAAACGCGTGTAACTTTTTTTTATATAATGATCACCACGCGCCTATGTACATTCGAAAGAGCAATAATCGAACAGCCTTCTGGTAAATTTTCAGCCAATTTCATGCGTACGTTTTTGAGATATCAGATTTTTCACCAGAGGGCAGTTTTTCGCCCTTTTCAGGTCGCCCTTGCCAGATATCGAAAAACGGTTGGCGGCATCGTGCTCTACGGAAAATTTGGCATCTGTTATGTATTTTTGATCATTTTTTTAGTCCAAAATACCGCGTCAGGGCACGAAAAACCGATTTTAGACACCTGAAAGTGGAACTAAGTCCCAAAACTTGTTTTTGGCCCCCTGGTGACAGGGAGAGGTCTTAGGGCCTGAAAATTTCAGAATATTCTTTTTTTTGTAGTACTAATCGGTGTACCAATTTTGAGCCAGATCTGAGAGGGTCGCGTGGGATCGACTGCTCAGTTGGCATGGAATGCCCTAAATGAAATAGATGAAATAACTTTTTTTGAAAAAAAAAAAATAGGTGGCCGTGACTTTTTTTTGAAAATATGAATTCTGTTTTTGTCCTATGTTATTTATACAAAGTTCATCGCAGGAGAAAAGATTAACCCAAATTTTTGAATTAGATCGAAAAAAAATCATAATACCGCTTTTTGTTTCTTACACACGACTGTTTATTAATCCCGTAGAGGTGGCTCTCACCACTTTTAAATTCAAAATAAATCAACTTACATCAGAAAAATATTTATACTTTAATACTAACAATAGAGTAGTTGCCTAAAAAATATTACACCCAGCTATACCTACTATAGCTAATAAATGCTATTTGTAAACTTCATTTATATGTTTGAATTATTGAGTTACTGGCCAATATACCCGAATTCGCTCATGATTCTGAGTTTTCAATTTTTTGAACCATTCGAACGCCTAAGCTATTCCTTTGTGGAGATTGATGTTTCTAACTGGTCGAGAAATATTTATAATCGCACCAAGGTTCCAGTTTCTAGTTTTTTAGTAGCCATTGCAAAAATTTCACTGCCATTTCCACCCCTCGATGAGAGAAATTGGGAATTTTTACGTTTTTCCCGGTTACTCGAAGGCCTAAGCTATTCTCTTGTGGAGTCTAAGGTTTAAGGTTTTCGAGATGTACGTCAGAATAATACCGACGAAGGCAAATTTGAACCCTATTTTTCAGCAAATCAGAATAGAAAATTCAGAATTATAGTATTTTTGCTGAACGATCTTGGTGCACTAGTGTACTAGTACTATATAAGTATCTACCTATTCAGGTACTGTCAAATAAATTTGAGCTGCTTTTATATATCTCCTATATAGAGGGAATTTGTGGTTTTTAATATCGTTTTTGGTCAATTCGAGAACTCATAGCCGTATAGAATCGTACCGAGCTTTAAGTTTATGACTTTTCAGCAATTACAGGTCTTTGAAAATCTCGTGGTGCGTGACGTCACGATGTGCAAAGATAGTAACTGACGTACGGCTATACGTAGTATTCGAACTAAAAATTTCATTGATTGTTGTTCGTTAATCTAATCTAATAAAAATGTAAACAAATTCTCCCTCTTACAGTGAATTGTCTGTTTCCAATTATGCTGTTCTGTAATTCATTGTTTACGTTTCTGTGGTATTTCGTCGTGTATGTTGTGGTTATTTCGTATACTTCATTTTAATTTCTTATGTGAGGTACTAATACAAGAAATGCTTTTCGGGTCGAGGGGTACAGAATATTACTGGAGATGAGAGTGTGAATACTCGCTGGAAATCAGAGATCTTCCAACATTCTTTCTGGTTGAAACTGAAGTTATCATCTTTTTGACACCCTTAAAGATTACTCGAAAATTCTACAGGCTTACCAACAATTCAATTAGGTAATCTTAATTGCTCTCAAATTTTTTGTCCAGTTTTCTTAAGTTACTCAAATTATATGAACTACAGAAGGCCGCATATAGATCTTGCAATTTAATGAGAAATTTAATGTCACCTTATTTTCGTGTCATCTAGTGGAAATGGGTTTTAAGTCCAGTATTAAGTCGTATAGTGAAAGACGTTTATATAACGTTTAAAAATAGATTATCCTCTAACACCCCGCAGATTTATTTGAAATCATCTGAGGTTGCATTTTATATTTTACAGTTCTCAAATTCATTATAAATTGCTCAGGTTCTCCTGATTCTAAAACTTTCCAAAAGATGTTTATAAATGTTGGAAAGTTTTACATATAACACCTAAAACTGCTTAGGAAGTCTACAGTAATATAAAGAGAGTGCCATCATTGTTTCAGTTTCCCAAAATTCTTAGGATCCTTCAATTCATGAAACTGGAATGGTTGTATATGAAATATGTAAATCAATAATAATCATCAAGTTCAGTTCATTTAATCTCAGAAACCACATGATATCAACGGAAGGGTCTTCAAAGTGAGGAATATGGAATAATCTTGGTGATGAAATTTAATGGACGTGTTTATGATTCAAAAGATTACCTGATTATGTCGTTTCTTTGTTGAAGAACTCTCTGTTCGAGCAAATTTCTTATTCCAAACCACTAAACGTGTTTGGCGACATACACCAAAAAGGTGCCACTTCGGACATGCTTCCTGAAATTTTGTTTGGACAGGAAAGCAAGTGGCGCTTCTGATGTTAGTATTCTGTGACAGAAGAGCCTAGTCCACTTGAACGCCAAGAAAAAGAAGAAGACAAGGCCATGCCACACGAAATATACCAAGTTTTTAATCCATTCCCGATCTGTCAATTATAATGTACAGGTCGGGAGTCAAAATCAAATAATGAAAATCCATCAAAGTTTAATGAGTTCTTCATTACTGATCCAAGTCAATAGATGTGAAATCAATGCTGAATTAGTAAAAGTGGAGAAAACGTTATGTTTATGCTAGTTGTAAATATACAAAGCATATATTGAGTATACAAATAAGTTTCCGCCATTTTCAAGAGATGGCTCCACTGACAACATTATTTTGAAATCGTTAGGTGTAAGATGCCATACAGAAAGTTTAAACATCTGGCAACAACATAACCTTAAAATACTATTATCTTTGTACTAGTAGTATACATTTTTTTGTTCAAAAATGTTGAGTTTTGTACCAAATAAACGTCATTTGCGGGAAGTTTTGATTTATTTATTTCATTTAGGGAAACCTGCTGCTGAGACGCATCGCTGTCTTGTAGAAGTTTACGATGATGCTGCTTTAAGTGAAAGAAGTTGTCGTGAATGGTTTCAAAAGTTTAAAAACGGCAACTTTGCCGTGTAAGATAAAGAACGCGAAGGAAGGCCGGTCAAGTTTGAAGACGCCGAGTTAGAGGCATTATTGGGCCAAGACTCATGCCAAACTGAAGAGCAGCTCGCAGAAAGCTTGGGTGAGACTCAGCAAGCGATTTCACACCGCGATTGGTATGGTACAAAAACAAGGAAATTGGGTTCCGCATGAACTGAAACCCAGAGACGTCGAGCGCCGTCTTTTCACGTGCAAACAACTTCTCCAAAGACAATGTCGAAAGAGTTTTTTGCTTCGAATAGTGACGGGGAATGAAAAGTGGATCCACTACGACAATCCAAAGCGTAGGAAATCTAGGGGTAAGCCCGGCCATGTACCAACTTCAACGGCGAAACCGAATGTTAATGTTGTGCATTTGGTGGGATCAGCTCGGAGTAATCTATTACGAACTACTCCAGCCTAAGGAAACTATCACTGGAGAACGTTATCAACAGCAACTGTTGCAATTGAGCAGATAATTGAAGCTTAAACGCCCCGAATATGCCTAAAGACACGACAAAGTGATTGTTCAGCAAGACAACGCTCGGCCACATGTTGCAAAAGTCGTCAAGGATACTTTGACTACCACTACTTGGTGGTGGTGGTGGACTACCACCTGTTCCGATCGAGACGGACAATATTTTGAATAAAATTTAACGTACATTTTTTTTATAATCAATTGATAACTTTTTATAAAAAACGGCGGAAACATATTTGTATCACCAATGTAATAGGATCGCCAAGTGCATCTACAGAAAAGTGGGCTTCTGAACCTCATCATGAAACTCATGTGTAAATGACCATTGTAGTCGAATCCAAATAAACCAAAGCGAGAAGATGAAGAAGAAATGTTTAATCGCTCCTACCAAAAGCTACAGTTCATTTAAATGAAATCTCGTCGCGCGTAACTTGATGACCTCATACGTACCAACTGTAAGCAAACAATTGTTATATACTAATTCACATTCGCGCGGATATACCATGTTGGCAACAATGAACGATATTGTCGGTTTTTCTCTAGGGTCGACCAGACTGCGATTTGACTTACATTGGGATGCTGACTTACATTACAGTTTGTCGATTTTAATTTTATAGTTTGCATTGAATACAACCACTGTTTAAAAATCTGATTCGAAAATGGTCGTTGCAAACTGATTTCCAACTGTCAAAATATTCCGCTGATTGTCAACAAATTTTGAGTTTGAAGCATATGCATTTTGTTTAGTCACATGATCGATCAAAAATATAACCCTTTGTCAGTCATGTATGCAGTAGTGTAATCGTGTTATCAGAATAAGTATATACCTCCAAGAGTGTCTTTCTGATTTCTACAATATCATTAATATGTTTAGAATCGAGTATAACTGGGGATATTTATTAGCTTTGTTTTTTATTTTTGATTCCTGTTGTTTTAAATACCAATAATGTAAAATGTTAATTCGCAAAATTCTCTTATAAAATTGAATTCGTAAAATAAAATATGCATACCTAATTTTTGATAAACTCGAACTCGTGTTCTTTTTCAATTTCTAAAGCGTGTCGGCAAATTTTCTGTATATAAATTGTTGCTAACTTTCCTTATATGTTACCTTTATGTTTGTGAGATTTATGTGCATATATATTACCTTAGCTAAGTCCTTACGCTTACACTATAATATTTCTATGGTTTGCTGGTCATGGGGTAGCATCATACCGGGATGTTTCTGACCGATCTGAATAGTAAGGATAGTAATAGCACACTTAAAAAAGTAGTGAAAAGGATGACCTATTTTTTAAACAACTTGTCACCACCAATAACACGGCCAAATCCAGTAGAACAACATAAGAAAACAATTTGGAAGCAATGATTTTGAAGGTGTCATTGGCGTCATTGATGGAAGCCATGGGAGAATCGATAAGCCCTCAGACGACCCTGATTCCTACATCAATAGAAAGTTATTATTCAACGCAAGTAAATTAGTAGTATGAGGACAAATTTGTATAAAAATAATTATCTCTGCTTATTAATATCAAAATGTTATAAAATATAAGAGCATTCAAAATATAGGAAACAACCTTGTGATATATTTCCCTATGAAAAAAAAGTTAAACATTTTAATTGAACATATTTAATTTTAACACAAATTCCACTAATACGAAAAAGGTATATAAGTAATAAAAATACATTTATAGTTATCTTTTCAGCTTCAGGTTATTTGTGAACATATGACAAAAATAAAGGATCATATGATTGAATTTCCAAGTTCGTTCCATGATAGCAGATTATTTCAAGCATCTCCTTTACAAGAAGTCGGCTAGAAAAATGTCAAGACAACTATATTTTAGGAGGTGTAGGTTATCCCTTCCTCAGAAATTTGTTTAACACTAAAAATATCGGAAATTTATCAAGGAGCCAACAAAATTTCAACCTCAAGTGTACCAGGACTCGATATGTTATTAAGCACTGCTTTGACATCTTAAAATAAAATTTTTGACAACTTTACCATCTAAAATTAGGAAGAGAACACGAAATTGCTAACTTCGAAGAGTCTGTGTACTACACAATTTGGTGCTTGAAGACAATTTTCACAAAAATAACATGGAAAGATTTCAAGACATACAACAGGGACATTGTATAGATGAGAGGGACGAAGCTGAAATGCGTAACCTAATTGCCAGTAGTTTACCATTAAATTGGGTAACTTACATTTATGGGTTGAAATGGTGTAGTTCTAATAATTCATAAAACTGAAACAGAAATATTTTAACTATTTATTCTGTATACCTACCTTCTCAATAGGAAGAATAAGTACCTACATGGGGAAAGTGCGACTAGGTTGAGACCTTAAGCGGCGGGGAATGGACACCATGGTCTCCAGTCTAAGTGTCGCCTGAGGGCACCCCAGTTTCTTCCATTTCAGGATATTTACAAGCAGTGTGATGTTGAAACCAAGCTGCAAGCAGATCAGCCAATTTTTATTGAAGTACTTCTGCTCAGTTTAAAGAATACCGTCAATCGTCTTGAATTGCTGAGAACCAAATTTCTCGAATATTGTCTCAGCGAGGTTGGACAAATGATAAAATGGCCGTGATGAATTATTACGGCCTCTCGAACCGTATTTGTCAATTTGGTTTGAAAACGTTATATGGGCGCTGTCTGATATGGAAAGACGTCAGTTGCACAAATAACCCTATGTACCTATCAACATAAGCCACAAAATATATTTTACACGGAGTATCACATTTTGTTTGTCGTACTTAACACACTGTTTTAATTTCAAGAATAACAGTATTTTACGTTATGTCCAGTGTTAGCTCTTGACATATGTATATTGATGGATGAATTTATCACCATTGTATTCGAAAGGTGGGCTCAGTACAATTTCAGATTTTCCGTCCAAAACTCTGTTTCATTAAAAGGTTTCATGAGGTTCAAATTATTTTAATAATCAATCGTGAAATGGACTTAAAGTTAAAAACCTTTTTTTTTATATGTTATTTTTGATCGTAAAGGATTACAAATTTAGCCATTCATGGAAGCAAGTAAATTTAGCGTTTGTTTTATTATTTAACTTCCTTTGTTCGAAATACGAAGGAAATAGGCTACAGTTACAGCTCACGCCCCGTTGTTCCTAATTAATCTGCGAAATTCGGCGAAGTGCAATAAAAGTCTTGCTTAAATTTAAAGTTCCCTAAAGTTTATTCTTAACTTTCTCAGAAAGAAAGTTTTAGTGCTTTTCTTCTAGTATGTTAATTAAATACTTTAAGATTCTATAGGTCCTTAGAGTGGATCGTATAAATTAAAACTTCTTAATGAATATTTCATATATTTCAAATAAAATTACGTAACGGCTTATAGATGAATTCTCTTGTTTGGATAAACGTAACAGCAAAACCGCAGGAATATCAAATTGTAATTACGGTGAGACTTTTTAGACACCGTCGCATTTCTCTGTTATTAATTCGCTTCGATTTACAGGTTAAACCGTCGGAAATTATGTAAATATTGAGTAAATCTTATGTCATTGATTGACCATCCATAATTAAAATAAATTTGATTTCTGAACGCTTTCTAAATTGTTTCCCGGCTAAATCCAAGAAGAATAATAATTTTATCCGGAATAATTGACTGTTGATAAAGACTGGTGTCTATTAAACTACGATTTTTTAAAACTATTTAATAGCAGCTGCTTAACTTTTTTACGGTCTTTCGGTTGAATACTGACCCACCATAAGCTGTTCCGTATGATGACTGGTTTATTATAGCTATTTTTTGTACGCGCCCATATGGATAGTCGTTAAGGACAAAAAATTTCTAGGGCGTCAAACAATACGGAAGGGGAACTACTTTGCGTCTTAAGTTTTTTTGCATAAGTATTTAAATATCCGATAAAAATTACTTACTTCATATTGACATGTACACATATTAGGTTAAAATAAACAAAATTCGGTGACAAAAGTTTGCTAATCTGTTTAAAGGTTGTATAGTGTCAACAGTTGTTCGGTTAATCGGTTATCATTGTTTTAAGCACTTGATATATGATTTCATATACATTAAAAAACAGTATCGATTGTAATGTACACATACAGTATTCATGTATGTTTTGTCAAGTATGTTTAGGCACTCATACAACTTTGTTTGACCCCTTTTCCTCCCTGTTTCACTTTTAAACAACAGACTTACAGGGGTAACATTTTGAAGAATAATACATCTAATGAATTGCAAATTATTAAACAAGGTAAAGCTACAGTTGAAAAGATATTAATCCGCTGTTTAATAAAAACCACGAAATTCAGGCGTTTGTCGCCAGAGGTCAGTAAACAACAGAGTTCGGTATTTCACCACAGCACATTAAATTTACCCGCACGTAGAACGGATTGGACGGACGGTACGGGCGTTAAAAAATGCTTTTAATTAAATCAAATACAACAAAGCACATACGTCCGAAGGGTATGCACCGGATTTTGAAAATCCGCCGAGAATTTAAGAACCAGAATTAATATCCGTGCGTACCGCGACCCGGTATATGTGCGATAGGAGTCGCGGCATCTTCAGCATTTTGCAAGTTTGCAGTTTATTATACTACGTAACAATATGTACACAAGCGAAAAGTTAATATTACAAGTTCAAACTTACAGAGAATTATACGATATATTAGCAACTAGCAAAGAAAACAGAAAATATGCCTTCATCCCGAAGTAGTTGAAGAACTTTCGTTCGTCATTCGCTGTCAGGAAATAAATGTACCTATTCCTAAAGATTCTCTTTTTCGAACATTTCATGAATCCATGCACGTTTACGTTTTTTTTGTATCTGAAAATTTTCTTCTTCCAAAACAATGGCGACTTCTTCATCGCTCGAAGACTCGAATATTCACTATTGACACTAAGTTTCATAAATTCTTCCTGCGATGCACTAAGAAAAACTTGGTAAAATACCGTCCGTTCGATGACGTTATATGTGCACGTATCTTAAACTGCAAAAAGGGGGGGGGAAGGAAAATCTAGAAAATACGCATGCGCCGAATTTTAATTAACATACCATGTCTAATCTACGGAGAAACCTGTACTGGACGAGTACAAAGTACAAAAATATTACAAAATTTTAAATCCATTTAACCTATACTATAAATACATTAAATTCATTAAGATATATCAATACATACAACATATAACAACAAAATAAATTGCAGTTATGTAACGAAAAATGGATGATTATAACAAATTCTATATTTACAAATGATTAAAATGATGTGACTTTGTTTGTAATGCTAGTGTAATTGCTAATTTTTGGTTCAACGCATCTAGAATATGATTCAATATAATTACTTTGTTATGGAAAAGGTGTGTCTAACTGTTTATGAAAAAAAGTGTACAAAAATCGCAAAAATATCCATTTTTCCAATATACCCTAGATAAGTTGATAACTGTTCATTTTAGAGAAATGATGAAAAAATTGTGTTATTACACAAAACATACTATTGTTGCAAAAATAATATTAACTGGAAAAAAGATGAAAAATAAGACTTACCATCTTTGTAAAGTATATTACATATTATACATAGGACCTTACATTTTCGATATACATTAATATTTTTAGGGGTATTTATATTATTCATAGGATAATTTCGTGTGAACGTTTTTTACTTTTTCACCAGTTTTAAAACAGGTATTGTTTGGAGTAAACGTCTTATAATAAAATCCTTTGGATTTCTTTTTATGGAGAAACATAAAAAGCGAAGTTTATAACACTCCACTCGACACTGGAAGACCTGCGCGTACCCATCGTTTACATACGTTGCAAAGTGACACCTCAAGTTCTGCAGAATGCACCACACCGGTTTGAAGATGTTCTCTATCATTGCCTCGAGGTTAATGGACATTTTCCACATTTACTTTGATGATACGGTAAGTTTTTAAGTAAAATCGATTTAACTTTTGCAATTTTCCGTAAATGTAGTTAGTGACAATTCAGTATTCCATATCTTGTAAATGAGTCGACCCAATTTCAAAAACAAAACAGCAGTGTATAGGGAATCGAAAACCCTCATCAATGAGATATAATTTCACCCGCATTCCCATTTGAAAATTTTGGAAGATGACACCCTCACTTAGGTGGTTAAAATTTGGGCTATATTTTTGGGTCAAAAGTTATCCCACTAACAAACAAATTTGAGGTGTTTTAGGTTTGTTTCGAATGATCTTATTCTGACAATTATGCCTTCTGGTGCGTTTTCGATGACACACCATGTATGTATTATTGCTATACAATAATAATTTTTTATATATAACAAATACTAACTGTATTATTTAATTTTTCATGTAAAATTTTATGATATTAAAATTGAATTAATTGATTGAAAAAATGATGAACAATATTAAATTGTGTATATTATACAGTTAATAAACGTATTATTTGAACGGATTTGTTACAATATGATACCAGATTTATTGCAGAATAGAAGTAGTACCAGATGTAGATTTATTAAAATATGGTATAAGTTTTACAACGGATGGTGTGTGTTTTCTGACCGATTACCACTTATTGTTGAGGTTTCACTTTTAAAAGTGGCCATTCCTGTACTTAAATATATGAGAGTCTTGTATAGGCCTCCTGAACACGTACCGATCATAAATTATCCGCACGTGTCTTTAGAGGCGAGGCAAAGTGATTTCCTGAAAATAGTTCCTTATGTAGGCCTTACGATCGCCATTGGTTCAAAGGCAAATCCATAATCCTAGCCATAAGTCAAAAATGGGTAACCATGGTAGAAATCAAACATATTCGTTTATGCTTCACGGTTTATGAAAATAGGGGATGTATTTAGGAGAGAGACTTGATACTACCAGTTAAAATGATGTATGTAGTAATCTCGATTCTGGCTATAAACTTTGCTGTTAAGGCCTATAAAATAGATTACAAAGAATTTATCACAATAATTAGGTAGTACTGATAATAAACGATCATAAAATTTCAACACTGTTTCAGAATTGTATTAAAAAATTAATAAGAACACTGTTTGATGACTGATTGCATTTAATTGAAACGCAAATCACTTATCTTCCTGTTGCTGTGAAACGTAAAGTAAATTTTTACCCTTCTAAATGAAATAATTACCTCTAAAAAGTCAGATAATGAAACTAATAACCCTTTGGACATTGTTACCATTTGTTTGCCCATTTTCTGCAACCATTTGATCTGATTTTTAGATTATAATTCAATATTATAAGGAAACAATCCTAACTTCATAAGCTGTACAGAACACCCGTTTGATATAAAAATTTTCTGACAACTATTTGGTAAGTGTAAATCGTGAACGTTTAATTAACCTCGAGATAATATTATTTTCTAATTTCTAACCGTTTATAGGCAATATTTAAAAATAGAGTCTTGCAATACACACACGACACTCTTAGTCTTTCGACAATACTAATGAAATGAACAACGCTGACGGCGTCGATACGTGAACACACGTTGGAAGCAAAGCTTTTAAACTTTAAAAACGAGCTTATTTTAAGCTTGCTTCAGAACTTTCCGTTTGTACGTTAGCCAATCAATGAGGCACATTTCAGCTGTATTCATTCATCCAAACTGGAAAAAGTTGGTCAAAGTTCAACAATTTCCGTCCGCGAATGTCAGTTAAGGTGTTTTTGTGGAGCTAAGTGAGGTTATGTGTCAAAGTATTAAGTTGTATGTGTGCGTGCGTGCGCGTGCGTGTGTGTGATTTTCTCGGAAACTACCAACGATTTTAATTATATTTTACAATAATAAAGCACACGACGAAATCTATAAAGTGGTGTGTGGAATATCTGACAAATCGTTCTTAAGGTGGTTGTGATTTTTTAAATTCCCCCTATTTTCATACATGAGATCAAAAATTTATTTTTCGTGAGTTGGAAGACTTAGAAGACAATTCTGAGACATGCCGTTTTTTTTTAAATGCCATGTTTTTGGCATAAAAAATAATTTGGCCTTGTCATGAATTTTCCCCGATTTCCCCATTTTTGTTTACCGTTTTTGATAGAGGTGCTTGTTGCTTATACGACGCCTTAAAAAACTGTACCTCAGATAACAATTTTTCCGAGAAATTCATAAATTAAGTATAATTAAATAGTACTCCAAGAAACTCATAAATTAAATAATATTATGTATATTAACACTAACGTTTAATAGTAGTTGAATCTCTATCAAAAGGTTAACCTTAAATTTATTACTTCATTTTGTTATGCATGTATATGACATTCTCATTCTGAGTACAAGTAGTTAAACAATTGAAGATTTACCAATTTTTTTTAAAATGTAATGTATTTCTTCTTAAGCGTCTGATTGGCGGGGAATAATAATCCTAATTATATTAACATGTGAGGCTGTAAGGCTTACGTTGCATTTCAAGGCCAATTTTTTCTTATTGAAAGCGTCCCTCAAGCGTCCATTTTACCAGTATATCAATTTACCATAATATATTTGATCTTTGCTACTAATACATTAGTGCATTTACGATTGAAACATAATATTTTAGACAAATTTAGCACTTCCATAGAACAAAACAAAATAATTTAAAATCTTGAATTTCCTCTTTTAAAGTTTACGTCAAATATTATGTATCATACTCGGCTGAAATCTACTATATAAAGCAGAAAGTATGTGTGGTCTGTGAGCTTTACAAACTTGGAAAATTCATAAATGATAGAATATCTTGCGACCTGAAATTCGAGATGCCTATATTTTAGGTTAGGTTAGGTTAAATTCGTTCAAAAACCATCCTGCGACAGATTGTTAAGTTATTTTATTTAATTTTTTTAAATTATTTGAAAGTGGTGATAAACTCGACCTAATTATTTCAGATACCAGATTAGAGTAGTGGATTGATGAATACTGTTTTTTATTTACTGATAGTGTGTATGTTTCTTTTAAGAACTACTTGAAAATGTCGAATTTCCCTTACTGAGCGGGTAGAACAGGGGTAGAGATTTATTTGACAAGACGCTAATAGCTAGAAACTGCGAACTTGCAAACTTTACATGCTTACAGCTTATTGGCTTCAAGATAGTCCAGAAAAGTACTTTAAGTGTCAATTCCCCTTTTCGATGGTTAAAAAAAATCGAAGTAAAAGTTATTGTTGTTGGCATTATTTTGAGGCACTTCGAAAGGTTGGGGTAAAATAGTTATAGATTGGGCTCCAAGTTGATACAGAAACGTCCAATAATCCCAAACATTACTTTTTAAGGGGGTGGAAAGAGGGATGTACGGTTTTTTTGTAGATTATAGAATTCAATGGAATAGAATTCAATATATTCACACCGAATCACTACGGTCAAAAACAATCCGTTTGAGGTAAACAGGAAGCTCTAGATAGCACAGAGGTCAATCAGATAAATAGATACAGCAATCAAACCTTCATAAATACATTTTATTTGAAAAGTTGAAAATTGGTGAATTTTATAGATGAACGGTCAATTTTCAACTTTTAAATTGTTGGAATCACCAATTGAACATTTGACAAAATAACATAAAAATCAGCTGGCACAGCTTCAATACATAAAGAAATGAAGATTAAATCGGGTCGACATGTTATTATTACAAATATCAAAGGTAACAACTGTCCTACAACCAAAAAAAATACTCCAGATATAATAAATAGAACGTAAATTCAATAGAACCCATAAATGAGAAATCTAGAAGAAAGTTTGGCAGTAAACATATCCAGAATTAAAAGCTCTACAAATAATTGCTGAACACTTTGAAAAAGCATTTAAATGAAATGAAAATAAACATACACACCAGAAGTCTAGGTGGATATCATGGACTCAACAAGCAAGATCATTTTCGGAACGTTTAATGATTTTGAAAATGTTCAAAAAGTAGGAAGTGATTGAACAGATGAATTGATCACGTTTAATTAGGTGTGGTGAGACTAAGTATTCAGATTACGAATTCAGTTATATTCTATCTTCTCATAGGATCATAGTGGGAGCAAATATGAAGGAAAAGTACGTATCACGTGTTTGAAACTTGCAGAGGATTGATCAACGTTAGAAAATTTTGTTTGTCCAGTGAAACAGGTAAAAAATGTAAAAGGACTAATCAAATGAAAATTTTACCCTTGCATCGCTCCTATTGTCTATCTAATTAAAAAACTTACGAAACTGCTATCCTAACAGTGTCGATTTGTCGAAAATATTGTGAGCCATTACCATAGGACATTGATTTTAAGAGGACAGGTGTCGTGCAATGGTTTACACCTGGTATATGGCCGGCTGCTTTACGAGGCCGGAGACTGGTGTTCAGTGGCGGATGTGCCTGGTTTTTGGTATTATCACGGCACAGAGAGAAAACTGTAGCACTACCTACCCAAGCCTTAAAAAAGTGATAACATCACACGATGGGTTGCTTCTTCTATTTATTCCTGATTAAAATAATACCGAATTTTTGACCCCCTTCACTGCTACACCGGACTGGACAAAGGAAGTTATTCGTAATTTATAAATATTTTATGGGCCAGAAAATTTCATTTACATTCATATGTATTCCTACATGGCTTTTTTAACGGAAATTCTCTGGGTTTATAAAAATAACGATAAGATATTTCTCTTATATAAATGGATTTCTTATGGTGCATTTTTTTATATTTCTTTTATGATAAAGTGAATCAACAACAAAATGTGCCTCGTTTTAACCGATACAATTAAATAATTTTGTTTTAAGATGTTTACCTCCAAATTAGATATTCTTGTATATGAACACCAAGTGAACTTAAATATTACTTCAACAACCAAATTAAAAGCATTTAAATTTCTATAAATTAAGAAGTGTGTAAATTTTGTATTTTTATTTAAATCGTTAATTTCTTTCCAACTCTTCAGTAATGAACGAATTTGAAGTTGTTGTAACACACCCATTTCGCATTAGTGCAATGTGTAGTATATCAATATAATACATAATGTGCCACCTGAAGATTTTCGACTTATTTAACACATTACGACAACTAAACGAGAAATAACTTTTCCAAGAATCATACTATATAAATATCTACATGGTTAAAACATTTTGAAATAATTACCGTCTATAAATCCTCTTACTCAACTTCTCGTGGTGATATTAGTCACTAAGAAAAATGTTAACATCGTTATTGACGCAGGATATCAGCTACGTGATTTAAGAATTTATTGAAGAATCTGTTATTTCCATTTGCCTTGCATTCGATCTAAACAGAAATGCCACTGATGTAATAAAATTAACATAATTAAAGGCTGATCATCCAGCAAGAAGAATTAAACAACATAATAAATCGTCTGCAAGATTTAGCACCAAGACGAGATGTTTAACTGCAATAGAAGCTCAATTAGATTTTTACAGTAATTTTTACCGCAATCAACTAATTATATAAATATTTCTTACTATAAATACAAAATTTAAAATATTTTCCCTTTCCTTATTTATTCCTTATTTCCCTATTTCCCATTTTAAAATTTAAATAAGTAAACTTTTTTGGTGTAAACAGTCTCAAAGTTTGATTAACATTTCATAAAAGACTTCTGTCGATGTAGAAGATTTCACTCGTGCCTTTCTTCCATCCGTTCCATCTGCAATTCAACAAAAATATGACAGCTGTGTTCTCGGATAAATAGGTATATTTTGGAAAACACCTTAGTTCGGAAAAAATTCAATAATAGCGTCACTTCTAATGCCGAACGTGGTCTTTCTAGAAAACAACAATTTCAATAAAAACAATTTTTGTGGTAATAGAAGTAACGTTTAAACCTCATTTCAAACATAAAACTGAGATTTATCTTTAAATTATTGTAAAAACTAAATTACCATGACACTATTATTTTTGCAGGTGCTAATTTTTCTACGATCACTTTCTAATGCAACATTCGTTTATAAAAAAACACCCGGATTAAATGCATCCTACCCATCTGTATCATGCCCATTGGTATATATTTTCGAATTTTTGCCTAGCTTTTTTCTTCTTCTTCAGGGCAAATCTGGCAAAAGCAAGTACATATTTATTATATTTCATACAAATCAATAAATACTTAATAATAAAAATCGAATTTATTAGTTGAAGTGGCAGAACTTGGATGAAAGGTAAACTTACTACACGTTATAGGAGGATGAGTAACATATTTAGTGTTTGGGTGACATAATTTTGACATTTAAAGTAAATATCACAATTTCTACTATCTAAATTTGTTTTTACGATGGATATGTGATAAAATATAATATACAATGATTTATTCCATCGTTAAACCTATTTTAGCTGTTAATTATTATTTTGTACAAAAGTGCAAGATATAATTGTAAATGTTACTTAATCCTTGAATGTCTGTTCTCACTTATTTATGGTATTAGGTTCTTTAAATATGCATAACATCTCTAAAAAGTTACGTGTGAATTTCTCTGAGGCTGACATTAAGGTAACTGTTTCATTAAAGTTCATAGTGTGAGAATTATTAATACAGTGATCTACCAAAGCACACGTACGCATTTTACGTTTGACATCACTTTTGTGAGAAGAGATTCTACCCTGTAAAGATACTTGATATTGATATGTAAGGTTACATTTACAATTTTATATATTACATAAGAAATCTTTGTAGGTTTTAAAGGTGATTTTAATGTAGTCTATAACCTTAAATTAGCTAATATGTTACGTTTGGTAAATTTACAATTAACTGGAGTTAAAATATTGATATTAGTTAGGAGTTAAAACATGTTGGATAACTTATATAGGGTCCGCAATGTAAGATTTTTTTTTTCAACTAGTCCTTATTTCGTGAATGGTAACACTTAGCTCATCTCTGATTTGACAGATAATTAGTTTGATCCTTCCGCTGAACGAATATGGTTGTGTATACGCTTGAACAACGCTGGGAAATATTGCGACATTACTTTGAAAATCATGGTAATGTTGCAGAATGTGTGCGAAAATTGCGTACGGATTTTGGAAGAAGAGAAGCACCGTCAGCTCCGTATGTTCGTTATCTTGTGAAAAAAGTGAAAGAAACTGGCATCCTCATCGATAACCCAAAGCGTGAAAAGCCAAAAACAGTGCGTACACACGAGAATATTGCTGCTGTGGCAGAAAGTGTGCGTGAAGCGCCATCAACATCAATTCACCGTCGTTCTCAACAATTGAACATTTCGGAGACATCATTGAGACGAATTTTGCATAAAGACCTTGGTATGACGCCATACAAAGTCCAATTGGTTCAGGAGTTGAAGCCAACTGACCATCCGATGCGTTTTCGCTTCGCTAAGTGGGCCTGCGATCGACTTACAGAAGATGCCGATTTTGCCAAAAAAATCATCTTTTCAGATGAAGCTCATTTTGATCTTGGCGGGTATGTAAACAAGCAAAATTGTCGTATTTGGGGCACAGAAAACCCGCACGCATACATTGAAAAGCCGGTGCACCCAAAGCGAGTCACTGTTTGGTGCGGATTTTGGTCCAGAGGCATAATTGGGCCATTTTTCTTCGAAAATGAGCAAGGAGTGGCCGTTACAATCAATGGCGATCGTTATCGGGCCATGTTGAACGAATTTTTGTTCACAAAAATTGAAGAGGAGGATATTGGCAACATTTGGTTTCAACAGGACGGCGCTACGTGCCACACAGCCGAAGCTACACTCGATGTTTTGCGCCCTGTTTTTGAAGATCGCATTATCAGCCGCAGAGCTGATGTCGTTTGGCCACCTCGGAGCTGCGATTTGACACCGTTGGACTATTATTTGTGGGGTGCCGTCAAAGATAAGTGTTACGACGACAAGCCAGAGACAATTGACGCTTTAAAGGACAATATTCGTGAAGCCATTGGTGAAATACAGCTGCACACAATCGATAATGTGCTTAAAAATTGGACCGATCGTGTAGGCTACTGCATGGCCAGCCAAGGAAGCCATTTGAATGAAATTATTTTCCATCATTAACCGGAAGGATTGTACTTTCAAATAAAAATAGAAATTTGAGAAAATATTCAGTAGTTTTTTTTTATAGCATTTTCAAAAAAAAAAGTTATTTGGCGGACCCGATATAAACCTTCATTTTTAATGATTGCATATGAATGATCGAGTAGCCTCGTTTTTAACGTTTTGATGTTGCTAGAGGGTGGTATAAAAGAATGTGTATGAAACGGTTACTGTTTATAGGTTTACGATACCATTTTGTACCGAGAGTATTATTAATCACTCTAATAATTAGACTGAAAACTGTAAATTGCTGCTGTAAACTCTACGTTTTGATCTATATTACTGAAAATGTCTAAAGTGGGTTAATTTTATCTTTAGGGACAGCTAATATGATTTCATCTACATATCGTTTTAGGAAAAGTACTATAAATAAAGCATAACATCATAGCTTTCGTATGAAGGTCATCCAGGATATAGTAGGATAAAATAGGAGAAACCTCACCACCCACAGGTGTTCCCAAGATTTGTTTATAGTAGGTTTTCCTTTTATTATACTTGCTTTTGCCAGGTTTGCCCTGAAGAAGCAGAAAAATAACCGAAAATTAAGCTAAAGTATAAAATAACATTTTAATATAGATCACATCTATTGCATAACCAGAAGAATAATCATCACTTCAATATTTAAATGATATAAACAGTCATATATATATATATATATATATATATATATATATATATATATATATATATATATATATAAATTTCTTTATATAAACTGTCATAAAATAAGGATGATTTTTTTGGAAATTTAGGAAACCAACAACCTTGTGGGCTAATACCTCTACCAACATTAAATTGCACCCTTAATTCGTTAACTTAAAACGTATATCGACTTTTATTAAGACGCCATAAATATATTTTTTGGATGCACTGCATTACGAAAACACGCGTGCGCGTTTCTATATGTCCCTTCCTGGCACTTATCTCAGCCGACGAAGAATTGATTTTTTAGCTCGAGTACCACTCTTCGACGCTTGTTTTTTTGTTAGAATTATGCAACTGAGGACCTTAAACATTCGCATACTTAATGCAAACGGTTCATCTTATGCACATTTTTTTTTATTTATGTGGATATGTTAGATAGTAAACGAGTGTGCTATTGAGGGTGCTTAGACGTAAAATGATTTATTAATCAATGTCAGAATTTAAACAATTAAAATTAAACTGTTTTTCCAGAGAGTATGAAGTTGCCCCGGTATTCAATCATGATCGAATATTTCATAAATATACATGTACAAAGTGTCCCATAGGTCTTGTTGCATAAAGAAATGGGTGATAATTGACATATTTTTGATCAATTTTGGTTAAGACACCTGGGTTTGATCTCTCTTCCTTCAGAAAATATACACCTTAGAAGATCCTATATATTAACTGGCTTATCTATTCCCAATAGTGTCGGTTTTTATGGAAAAAATACATAAGAGTAATTTTTCCGACATTTATATATTTTTTTGTCATTTTTATACGTCATTCTGAGAATTAATTTTACAATTCACTAATATTTGGGTTTCACGACTCTTTTCAATTAATCAACGATAAAATGGAAATATTTTCTAGTGAAAAGTACGTTACCTTTATTTTCATTTAAGGCTACTGAAACGGAAATAACCGCGAAGCTGTCGGAGAATATCGAGGGATTTTCCTAAAGACGTCAACCGTTATCCGCAGTTTTTATTTGGACCTTTCAGCAGGCAAGAGGAGCAGGCTGCATAGCTCCTCTTAATAGAATAGAAGCATTACAGAGAAACATAATTGAAAAGGAAGGAGCAATTATAGACACCAATATAGAATATTCCGGTGAAAATAGTCGAGAATTTTCCCATGTTGATGGTTAAGTCGTTTGTATAGCGAATGCTACAAGGTAACAACTATATCCATTTCATTATCAACTCTGTAGCTGTAGATGAAGAAAATTGGCTCAATTATTGTCGATGGCTAGCGTATCAAATTGAACTAGATCCTGATTTTCCATCCCGCGTAATATGGACAGATGAAAGTTGATTTGGAAGAGACAGTACCACTAATTATTACAATTTACACCAATGATCATTACAAAACCCTCAAGATTTTCTATAAATATCTGCGGTGTCATATTTCATAATCAGTTACTTGCGTTGCAAGTCCTACCTAACATAATGCGCTAAATTTATACAATAGGATATGATATCGATACGATGGATTTCCGTTATACATCGCATGCCAAATGATTGCATGTTGAACGAAACATTTCGAAGCATATGGATTAGTCGTGAAGAAGCTGTACCATGGCCTGCATGGTCTCTTGATTTAAATCCCATCGACTTCTACATATGCAGATCCCTAAACAATATCGTGTATGGTGCAGAAATCGAAAATGAGCAGTACTTCCAGGGAAGGATTAAACAGGCCTTCCGGCAATTAAAAAATAGAAATGGGTCCTTACAGAGGGGCTTCTAGGTCGTTCTCAAGCCTGCATTTATGCAAAACGGGAATTATTCGACATTTAGTGTTATACTGTTTTGTCTTTACTTATATTTATACTTTTTATTGTTACTATTTTGGTGTATTCTCTGTATCCTATTTTTTTTCTGATTCTGTTTTTTCCACTATAGAATTGTTAGAATTCTTTATTTACTGTCAATTATTTATTAAATATTAACATTATATCACTTTTATTTTTACAATGTTTAGTTCGGTTGTTAAAACCAATCAATTTATTAATTCAATAGTACTTGAATTTTAGAATGTCGAGTTGGTCAACTAACGAGACCACCTAAAAACAAACAAAAATAACTGTTCTTGTGCGTCTTTTGACAAAGGTGATATATTTTTGTTTCTGCTTCAACATTTTTGCAGTAAATATAGACAAAACTTAAAACTTTTCTTATACAGCTTGTATGTTCTGGTGGTGAATAGTATTAGTAGTAGTGAATGGTAGTTCTTCCTTCCTTAAAAATTAAATACATCTTGTGCATAGGAAACTTCACGGAGACTTGCACCAGAATTTTCTATAATGGCCTCAATAATTACGTCTTCCTGTTCAATGGTGTGTTTTCGTCTGCCTCTACTCGTAAGGAGCTGTGCGGCGTGTTTCTCTTGTCCGTTGGAAGGTCCGAATAAAAGAGGATGGTCGATATCTTTGGTGGAATCTTATCTGACATTCTCAGATGGCTTCTTGGCTATTGCCGTTACAGTGGCCATAAATAAAAATAAAACCTGTGTACTCTTCATACGAAAATGTAACACTATTGTCATGCTGCAAAGTTATTGCATGAAAACGGCTGCTTGTACGAACTTTTCAATTAAACTTTAAAAATTTTTCCTAATAAAATATTCCGTAAGCAAGAAAATATGTTATTACACTCATCATTTGTGTAGAGCTATAGAGCTCTTGGTTATAAAATTAAAAACAAGGGTTAATTTCAGTGGCACGATAATGGAAATTCAGATTAGTGGAATCCGATTGGCTTGTTGACTTAATCCCATGCACATCCTAGTTTGGGAACCTCGCAGAGCAGATCGCGATTTTCTGGAAAGTTTTGACTGCACTTTTTCTCTATAGAAAATACTCGCCTATTTTTACGTTGTTTGGTTGGACGTTTCTGGTACATCTCTTTATATCACTAAGATAGTTGAGGTATCAACTAACATTTTCAAAGCCCGTTATAAAGGCAGTTGAATCGTTTTTGCAGTTTATTCAAGAGACAAAGTTATCCGAGAGTTTATGATAAATTCTGAATATTTCACCGAAAACTGCAACAAATTTTAACAATATTTAGGAAAGTTATTAATGTAAGACTGTGAGGTGTAAATAGGTTTCTCAAGAAAATTTTACAGGAAGTTGCTCAGTTGACTAGTTAGCAAGTTTTACTCTATTTTGACGAATGTATCGCTTGTCTACATTTGACATGGTCGTAAATGACGATAAGTGTAAGTAGCAGACAAGCCGATCGTAAACTTATTAGTGGGAGGGAGCGAAATAAATAGGCACTATTCGCCTCATTTTTTAATGGGCGCGTACGAAGCGTGCGACGTTGCTCACAAATTCAGACTATTGTTATTTAATCCATTATATCTCTTGATGCAGGTATTCAAAAATAATTTTTATTAAATCAATCGAAAGAGGAAATATTTTACTACCAGTGTACCAATTTTCACTTAATTTTTAGTATTAAGAGTATAGTTGTAATGCACCGAATCACTGACCCCATAAGGTCCCATGTTAATTTCGAATTAACTATGAATTTTGTTTTTCTCATATCTCAAGCTAAGGATTCTGAATCGACTTAATTCATATGGGGAATTAACACCGCGGTGCTCGTCATTTTCGGCATTATGTCGAGTTAGACTAACACACCCTTAAATAGTAAATAAACAAGTATACAGAGGCACTACTCGAATTTGATGTGGGAAAAAAATATGTATAGTTAATACTACTTTCAAATAATCAATGCCAGGATGATTGTTAACCAATATAACACCCTAGATTATTGTCGGCGTTTCCTAAGGAACTTCTCGCTCCATTATTTATTTATGCTTTCTGAAGGGAACAAAAAATGGTTATAATATACTTATGGCATGCAATAAATTTTAACGCCTTGATAGATTCGTTTGCATATGTATCTCTCTTTATTTCTGGAACCAGTATTTCGGTATCCAGGTGGAATTTCAAGGTTTTTAAATCCCCATGGCGGAGCGTATGGCTAATGGCGTATGGTTTTTATGTTAGAACTTAAGAAATTTTTGAAATTAATCTCCCATACACACAAAACATTAATTTTTCTGTAATTTCGTAAAAAAATGTATATAGATATTAAAATAAATGTGTTATTATAAAACGTTTATAATTAATACAATGGTATTAAGTTACTATATAGTTAGAGAGCATAATATGTAGTGATGTAGGTGTATAACAAAAATACATAAATAAGATATCTACCTACAAGGTTTTTAAGTAGGTATCTAATATTGATTTTATAAAATTTTATGGCTTACTGACTAATCTCACATAATTTGTGTGGTCATTTTTGATGACAGATTCGTCGTTCAAAATTGTGACCAAAGCAATAATTTTATATTTTCGGAATACTTCCATTTTCTTTCGTTATTTGTAATCTAACTGTACAGTTTAGCCTTACTTCTCTTCCTCACTACTTAAACGTTTATTTCCCTTATCAAGAATTTTATTTTGTGTATATGATTGAATTATTTATTACATCTATATAAAACTTATTTTAGATTTAATGATTTAGTTCTGTTGCCAAGCATGAATCAGCCTCGAAATTAATAGAGATGAGGGCCTTTATATTTCTTTAGAATTACTGTTTAAAAATGTCAAATTATTCGAGGTAAAGTTAAGGTAATAATTGAAGATCCAAATGGAATTTATACCGGATATAATGTAATAATTATTATAAAACAAATTTCCAAATTTTGAAATATCCAAATTTCCTACATTCCGAAATTTTCCCAGGAAGAGAAACGGGAAAAATATTTACTAGTAAACTCTGGGCAATAACGATTCTTAAATTGTGGGATCAATGAAAAGTGCCAGTTTTACTGCAATACTTGTGTATTGTAAACAAAGTTGTTTTCATTGCAATATTATAAAATTACGCGTGAAATCTCGGAAAATCGAATTATCTGATTCTAAATAGCTTTAAATAATATGTTAACTTGATTTTTATTTTATTATGTAAGTTGAAAGATTGTCCACTTCGAAAAAATCATCTACCCACATGCTCAATTTGACATAATTATGTATCAATTATAATGGAATAATAAAAGCTTGGTAGGAATCCGACATTCGAAGGATACTTGTTGATATACCAGCAACGCGGGTAAACAGTCTTTTTTCAATAGAAAAGAGGACAAAGCTTCTTTTCATAATCTGTCAGATAAAATGTTAAGCACAATACAATCGGTGTCGGCAGCTGCGGCACACATACATACGCATACGCACACGCGTGCACATAATACATGTAACTTTATATCTCTAGTGGCACGAGCCATCCTTGCAATGTTGCCAGGACAAATTTTTCTAATTTCTAATCTAGTCGTCAAGCAAATTTACCGGGAAAATGACATCCTTTATGAAAAATAGTGAAGAAAACCTGTAGATGTTTACACTCCAACTGAATAAAAATTGGTTGCAACTGAAGAATATACTATGCAACGGAATGTTTATGTACGTTCATAATTCTGAGACTTCACGATAAATCTTGAACCAGCGAACGAAATTGAATACATAAAATTTTATGGGGAAATATTTAGATCTCTCATTTCGAAGTGTAAATATTGTCGAGAGCGATTCGCTAGTTTATTAATGCCACGATTAATGGCAACATTATTTAACGCGCAATTCAACTTCAACGGGTCGATCCCTAAGCAAAGGGGCCCCCGAGGCACGCTGAATCGCAATTCTAAGGTTATCTCGTCGGTAATTAGGGAGGAAGCGTAGAAAGACATGTTATGTTGTCACCTGTCCCTTGCTACTCAATACACATAAGTATGCAATACATGTTTGATAAGAATGACGGAACAAATTACTGAGTTTCAGGGAGAATTCGATGATCTTTCTGTCATCGTTATTGCATTATACCACATTATAATAACATGCCTTACTTGAAATTTTAACCAGTGACTGGTATTCAAGAAAACATCAGTACAGATTTACAGAGAGAAAAGAAATGACAGAAAACTCACGTGCGAATATAAAGTAAACAAAGAATTATTGTTTATAGAATTTTGGTAGGCTTTTGATGTAAGAAAATAACCAATAGAGGTAATCAAACAGTTGGAGATTCCATTAAAATTTAAAAGAATTGTTGGTGTACTAATGAAGAAAATAATGATGTTCAGAATGCAAAAATAAGAAACAAATTTATTTACATCAAATAAAGGTGTCGACTAAGTTTCGCTTTCCACTACAGATTTGAAATATGCTCTCGACGCATAATTTACACAAATCAGATTCGTTGCAGAATTCGAGTGTTTCCAAATCGTATCAGTGCTTACTATAAAATGGGCGAAACCCGAAGATGATGATTATCGATAAATTCTAAATAAAATTATCGACTATTAGTAGTTTTTACAATTAAATATCACAATACCAGTTCTTAAATATGTAATTTCTGGAACATACAATTTTTATAACACTTACATTCTGATAACGTAGCCTAATAAACATACATAATGAAATTTATATTTAACTCTAATTTGTATTTGAGTGAATGTACTCTATAACTCTATAAAGTAATCAAAAGAAAGAAAACTCATGTTATTAAAACAAAAAATGTTTGCTTTATACCCTCTAGTAACTTAACAATAAAATTACTATGATTAAAGCTCTCTCTAAACTCGATAAATTACATTGAATTGCTTTATCTATTACGGCGTCGTCTGGTGTCTCTAAGGAGCAAATCAAACATTTAAATAGTGTGCGAACTGCAGACATCATCGAAAATCAATCGATGCTGTTCAGCATGCAGTGGAAACCAGTGAAGTGGTTTTCAACTAGATAACTTCACTGTCACAATACATTTCAATTTCCTGGGAGCGAACCTAATGGTTTTCAATGTACATATACGCCGTTTTAACAAGCAGCTATTGGCGTAGCCGAATCGGTTTATCAAAATAAATGTGATAGAAATTTAACGACACGTAACGTATTTATGGTTATTAAACCCATTTAATTAACCGAAAACTATATAAAAATAATTTTAATAGGTGTAGATAATTAAATTTGCTCGAAGTAAACGTAAAGTTTAAATCAAGTCGAGCCATTTCTACGGTTTATTTCAAAAATCATCATATACCTAACTTTGGCGCACTTTTACCCCTCCACTTCATCTTTCTCACCCATTTCTATAGTAGGCCCGTCAGGAAATCCAAAAAGTCTTCGAGTTCGGCCAAGCCAGCTTAATAAGGATAAGGGAAGGAGAGTCCATCTGCCTTCTGCAGATACATCTGTTCTTCACAGCTGCAGTACAATCACGCAGATACACATACAAAACTTATTTGATTTTGATAAGAACCGTCATAGGCGTAATTCTGGGCAAACGTTGAACTTTCGTATTACATACGATAGGTAAACGCATGAAATGTAGTATTTGTGAAGCGAGTAAAAAGGGCCACGCTCATGATGTAACGTGGGCACATACCCAAAGCTACAATAAATTTTACAATAGCTGATTATATTAAATGGAATGCACACATGCGTGTGCAACACAACTTTACAATATAAACATTTATATGCAAAATATGCGCAAGATTTAGATTATGCACAAGACAAATATTATCAGTTTTCTTTACAAAACATCGAATCAGAATTCTATCTGACATAATTTAAAAACGTATTTGTGCTGCAGTACTTATGTATAAAACATTAATAGAATTATTAAAAATAAATAATAGCAATATTTTACGAAATGTATTTTATCCAATTATCCATACAAAACAACTTACCATTATACTGTACTAGATTTGTTTATTTGAAAAGATTTCCATCTACCCGTTGGAACGTGTTTGAAATATAAAAAGTAGATTTTGCGACCACAGAACCTTCAAGACTTTATTGCTTTTTATTATGAGTGCTTTTAAATAAACGTTTTTGCGCTCTTCATTCTGTTTTTCAAGCAAAAAAGATCGAAGTTTGAAAAAAGTTTATTTTCAATAGCACACAAACGAAAGAAAGTCATTGAAATATAATGTGGATATTAACAGTAAGAAAGGAAACACTCGGTTCTCAGATTAACAAAGGATTCTGCAATATTATGGACAACAATTACAGAAAGTTAATACTACTAATATGAAAAAGCCCTTTTAAAATATTCATATAAATGGAAAATATTCAAATAACATATTTTTATTACAACATAACACTTCTTGCTTTCATAGATGCTTGCTCATTGATCACTTCACTGTGATCAATGGCTTTACAAATCTTATTTTCAATTGAAATGACCCAAATCTGACAACCTGTTTTGGCAAATCGATGTTGTCAATAAAAAGTCTTAAATCTTAAGATCTTAAACTTTTATTTTGGATCCAAAACTAGTTCATCTATACTTTTATATGAAAATTGACGCTTCGTCTTTCTTTGCCTCAATTAAGGAAATGTTTGCTTTGCATCACTTTTTCTGCTTCTTCAGCCTCATTCATAAATATATCAAAATATTCGTGTTTTTTCCAGTAAAATAGATGGTAAGGCTTTTTATTTCTTTATGGCATTATTCAAAGTTGTATTTAGATTTGAATCATTTTACTCACTACATTAACCTTTATTAACACATCATAACAAATTATGATAGAACAAATGAAGTGTAACGTATTAATTTTTTCTAATTGTGACCCTGCTGAATGTTTGGTGTTCACATCTCTTAAATTACCTTCCACTAAATCATTTAAAGCCTGAAGGCATACATGCCTGCCGGACATATTTAAACCATTGTCGTAACCCTGACCACTCATATCCTTAAGGTATATTTCAAATTTTGAAAATATTACTCTTTAAAAACTGAAAAGCCCTTCTGTATTATTCAAAATTTTGGAAAACTCCAGAAAATGTTCTCTAATTTAGACTTCAATTGAAAAAACTGAACGAACTGAAAAATGACACTCAGCTGCTCGACGTGGTTAACATCTAGAGTTTCATCAAAATTTCCATTATTTCATTCATAAAGAATTAGGTTGTCACCCCTGAAAGCTAAATTTTGTGTTACGTGAAGCAAATATACATTTAAAAGTTTACCGAGAAAATGAGATCCCTTATGAAAAAAATAAAGAAAACCGGTAGATATTTACACACCATCTGAATAAAAATTGGTTGCAATTGAAGAATATACTACGCAACTGAATGTTTATGTATGTTCATAACTCTGAGACTTCACGATAAATCATGAACCAGCGAACGAAACTGAATACATAAAATTTTATGGGGAACTATTAGGATCTCTCATTTGGAAGTGTAAATTTTGTCGAGAGCGATTCGCTAATTTATTAATGCCACGATTAATGCCAAAATTGTTTAACGCGCAATTCAACTTCAAAAGGTCGATTCCAAAGCAAAGGAGCCATTGAAAGCTAAATTTTGACCAGCCAAATACTGCACAATACAATTTGTTTGATTACAAACCACGGTCATTTTTCATTTTTTGTTTTTGTTTCTCTTTATCAGTGGTGCATTTTTACCTCGAACGCAATTTTATTCAATGGCATTTTTGAGCGCTATTCATATGTTTCATACTGTTTTCATGCCGAGAGAATAGTCTCCAATTGGAGACTATTACTACTCTAATTAGAGTAGCCAGTGGTTAATTTACGTCAATGTACAAAAAACTTTACAAAAAATGCAGAATACGGAATTAATGTTTTTAAAATAGACCAACCAGTCGCTTTTTCATTATTTGGCAATTTTCTGAAATATGGCATGGATGAGAATTTTCTTCCAGCGTCAACAGCAGGAAAGTTTTCCATGATATGAACAACGCCTTTTGTCACGATTGATTGAGTTAAAGTCTTCACTTACTAGGTCAATTAGTTCAGACTGTGCATTGAGTGGAATATGCGATTAGGAGCTGGATGATTGCTTATGGTCAATAACCGTAGGCTCTGCTTCTGCGACAAGCTGCTCTTCTTTCGACGAAGACAGAGGAGAATTCGGCCAAGAAGCGCTCGGTTTAAGAAATTTGTTCAACGATATACTAAGTTTTTCCTTCTGCGCCTTTATTTTCAGTGGGTGTTTTTATACTTGGCTCCAGATAATTTTTCCTACTGTCTTCGCGTATTTCTAAAAAGAAAAAAATAACATTGTTTAGGTAACCGACCCGAAGATTATTTTAAAAGTTTTAAATTATTGTTTGATTTAATAGCATGTGGTCTTTAACGTCTTTGCTTGTAGAAGTTTATTTGCCGTCTCAGTATATACTAACAAATGATCATGCTAACAGGAACAGGACGTAATTCCGTATACTTCACGTTTCAACACCAAATAGGCAATCATCATAAAGCTCAATTTCGTAATAAAAACATCAGAAGCAAAGATTCAATAACAATTGAAACTGAACGCCTTCCTCTTTATAATCGCCGCTAATTCTCATGGAAAACTCTATAAAGACTGCAAAGTACAATTTTTGCAAGAACTCCCGTGTCTCTATTTGGAAAACATCATATGGAACACTACCGACGATTTCATCAAACGCCACCGCATCCTTGACAAATTTATCAAAAATGAACCGGCAGCGGCGGTGAATCAAGTAAAAGCTTTTTGCGATTTAATCCTGAATAATAATGTGTGAACTGGCACCATCTCCCTTGTTTACTTACGAATTTCTCGGAAGGAAAGGTAATAAGATGGTTTAAATAAATACATCAATAATAAAATCAAAAAGGGGTAAAAATACGGATCTAGTATGTAGTGCATATAATTTATTTCATGATAAACACCTCATTTATATTGTTCCTGATACATCTATTTAAACCATTTTATTGTTTTAAAAATGAGAATTTTTGTAACGGTAATCAAATTTGGCGGCCCTAAAATTTGACGCCTGCGTGCGTGGCACTCATTGCATACCCGCCAAGAACGGGCCTGGGAAGGGTGACCGATCAGGTAGACGGAGCAGCATGGCCGAAGGTGTTTGTCGCTTCTTGTGAGGAAGAGCGGAATTATGGGGCATATTTGTACTACGTCGCGCAACATTTGTTACAAGTTACTCATTTTAGAATACTACTATTTTGAATGACATTAAAATTCTTTACAATCATAGTAAATTTTCAAAATAGTGACCACTTTCGCATGTATGGGTAGAGACAAGAAAGACAAGCGGGCAGAGCAAATTACGTCATGACATATATTCTCATAAAATTTAACGCACCTCACACAATCCCACCATAAGGATGGCTAAAAGCGTCCCAGTCAAGTCGTGATGACTTATATGCATAATATCCACTAACTGTTTAAATGGTTCAATATCATTAGGGTGATATCTATAGGCTGACCTCGAAATTTCAAAGGCGCGCTTATAACCTTTTTCGACGCTTTTCTACATTCATCATTAAATAAACTGTTTTATTCCATTTACACTGGTACCCTTTTCAGTTTTACTGCGCGCTTCTGCATGTAGTCGATTATGAACCCCCCCATAAGCCACATCAGCTTTTCTTTCGTGGCGTGAAGTTTATACAGGCCCCGCTTCTACTCTCTCAGAATGATCTTTTCACTGACCGCAAACTTATTTCAGAATCTTCGCTGCAGCAACTCTCGGATGAGTTCCCTCAATTCGGCTCATCCCAAAAGGGTTTTGAATACACTTCAAATTGAATACACGAATCGACAGTTTATTTTTGTATATTTATACGGCGTTCTATCATTCGTATAGAGATTGACGGACCTTCTTCGATTTGATCGAAAACGATGTCATCATTCACGGTTGAGGGTCCGCCACGGCCAATACGACGCCCAGAAACTCTGCCATCGGCGATTGCGTTTTGTGTTCGAATAAGCACTTCATAGTGGGGGGTCGGTGAATAGGGTACCGCTCATAATACAGCCTCGCCGCAGCTCGAGCGTCAAGGTGCATATTTCCGTAAGTTAAGCGCATGTCAGCGTATTCTCTCGACGCATATGAAATGTTTCCTTCCACTATTTTTAGCAAAACAGCGTCCAATACGACAAACAGATCAGAGTCCAAAGAGCGCCAATACACTCAGATCAAATTCAATTCAACAGCCAAAGCAGAGTTCAGGTCTAAAGAAAATTCAAACAGTACGTGGAAGTACGTCAAACAGTAGATGCGAGAATGACGCTCGTGCTAAGTAGAGTCAAATAACGTAGTGACGAAAGAACGACAAGTTATTGTCAAACAAACCCCACAGTTGTGCTGCTTTTGTTTATTTTCTAGGAAGGTAATGGTTTGGCTAGGCAAGCTAAACGAATAAGCAAGATAGCAAGTTTAAGTTGTTTTCCGCTCGCCAAGTAACTTCACATTTAAATCTAACCTATCCCCACCGGTAAATAGGAAGTGGAGTCGGAACTGTGTAGCTCCCTCATTCACCTGACCTAAATCTTATGAATTTTTATTATTGCAGTTACATAAAGGACAAAGTATATTCGAAACCCGTAATCGGTGAAACCGAATTGAAGGAACGTATCCGAGTTGCTGTAGCCGAAATTTCTGAGATAAGTTTGAGAGCAGTGAAAAGGCTTTTCTTCAATTTTCGTCTACCTGACCAGCCACCCTTTCACGAAATGCGATTCAAACGCCATCGCGACGTGTCTGAGAAACCCATAAATATCAGCCCCTTTCGACCGTTAAGTCAGCACACCAAACTCTATCGCCTGATAGGGAGGCGAAATGCCCATCATCTAAAGCGAAAGTTGAAGCTGATCAAAAACACCGATCCCGACTTACGTTTCTGCGGCATGGGGCCACGCCGCCAAATCCCACGTCGACCGACTCCGAACAAAGGTATCTATAGTGCTGCTCTACGCCGTGGGCGCGTCCTGGTACGTGAGCACCAGACGCATCCTTCAGGACCACCGTCCACTCCACTAACTGATGAGAGAGAGAGAGACAGAGAGGGAGAGAGAGAGAGAGAGAGAGAGAGAGAGAGAGAGAGAGAGAGAGAGAGAGAGATAGAGAGAGAGAGAGATAGAGAGAGAGAGAGAGAGAGAGAGAGAGAGAGGGAGAGAGAGAGTGAGAGAGAGGGAGAAAGAGAGAGAGAGAGGGAAAGCGAGAGGGAGAGGGAGCAGAGAAGATCTTCATCAAGGCCCACCCATTTCAGAAAAAGATACCGGCGCCCCATGAAACACACCGTAGTCTCGGACGCTTAGGAGGATACCACACCGGTTTTGACGCCATCGTTAAATCGAGGAGGTTCCTCCAAGGAATTCTAAACTCCCTTAGGCGCTCTAAGGACCATCTCGCCTTCGTCAGAGCAGGAGCAGGAGCGCCGCAGGAGCCAGAGCAGCACCAACTCGAGAAGGCTCCACCACTCCAACCAACCCACTGACTATCAACCAGATTCCATGGCAGCGCAGCTACCGATTCCAACGTCTAACAACCCAGCGGACTCGGTGTCCCCCATAGACGAAACGTGCCAACCCACATGGCTAGAACGTGACTGTAACTATAATTGGTAGCTACCTCCTGAGGGAACAATAGTGCAGCAGCCTTTTTCCTCATACTTCCTCCACACAGAGCAAGATCAAGACAAATGGTTTTTAATATATTGTAAATAGAGATTTATAATATAAAGATTTTAAAAGTTAGTTCCTTAGTGAACAGCTTTCCCTTCGTAACATTGATTAGTCTAAAAAGCACTCCGCCATCTATTGTAGCCGAGGGATTAAAACTGAGCTGCTTTCCTTTTGAAACTCCGGATATTCTCTTCTGCGTGTCGGCTTAGCCTTGTTGCTTTCCGTTGCAACTCTGGTTAGGCTGTCCTATAACCACGAAGCCAGTGAAGACGGCCTCTTACGCCGGAAGCTATCAGTCGACCGTCAGTTTCCCGAACATCGAAGCCTCCCTAAAGGCCTCTACCGACGATGCAGGTACTTCGCCACCAGCAGCTAGTGAACTATCCTAGAGCGACGAAGCCTTCATCACCCTTCACTTGAAATAGTAACATCTTTGCAGCATTTTCTAAACACGCTCAAAGCATTTACGTTACAAAGTGAGGAAAAACCGTCAAATTTTACTTTGTCAGAAATATCCCTTTTTTTAAGATCACTTACCTTATGCTATTTTAAAATCACCATACAGTAGGTGATTTATTAATGTAATGTGCCTGTAGCTCAGTACCTTTCGTTTCTACCTACGATGGGCTAAACTTCAAGAAAACAAAATCTACTCTCAAACCTCTAATAAAATATATTACACAGACCCTCTCTAAAATGTTCGAAATATTTTTTACGCAGAATTAGGATAATTATACAATATTTTACTGAAAAAATGAATTATTAAAATGCGCAATTGTATCAGCAGTACAGAAAAACTACCAAGTCGGTAGTAAATACTTTTAAAATGGGGATTTTTTTATTCCAGGTTTTTTGGAGATTTTGAAATCGTTAACACATGTTTTTTACGTTTGCTCTTCCACAGTACGGTGCTGCCTGTTCGGAGGGGTTTGGAATAAGCAGAAACGGTGAACCTTAAACTAATGTTGATCTGCAAAAGTATTTCAGATTATTTGTAAACAGGCAGAGCTAATTTTCAAATGTGGAAATATACACTAGATCTCTGTGGAAGCTATTCCATCAAATTTTTCAAAAATTCCAAAGAACCAATGTGATTAAAAAGAAATATTGTCGGTATTTCTCTCCGCCCTGTTCTGTCGCCAGTCGCATAATAATTTTTGGTTAGATTTAAGGTTTCAAGATCTGCAGTTTCACGTAGGTAATGTGCTGAAATTGTGAACGAATTCATGTCGCAGAACTGAAATTTTATCGCGTAAATGACTTTCAACTTATAAAAATATGTAAGTGGTGTAAGTTGATGATTAATAACACTGAGCAAAAGTGGTTATATGCAATAGAAACGATACGTCTTTCACAGAGGAGGAGACTTATAGGGTATTGAAACGAACAGTTTCTCTTTAGGCTATAAACCGACATTTTTCGTGAGGACCCTTATAATAGTTAACCCTTTTAACGTCAAGCCATGTGGTATACTTTGCCTTTAGCTGGAAGGCACGGAACATTCGCGCGTTGTCGTTACAATTTTCAACTATAGATCTAGAGCAGATTAAACATTTCTTCTTATGAAAATAGTATTAACATAAAATCATTTCTTTTGAAACAGAAATAAGTCATTTGATAAACATCCACAACATACTGTTTACTTGCTATGTTCAAATTGTAATTAATAATATAATTTGACCAACTTTTTAATACGCAGTTTTAAAGTATTAATCATATAACATACGGATTGTGAATTATGTATACATTCGACACAGTGCAAGTACTGGGTTTGTAACGATCCAAATAATTTAGATTGCCCTTATAGTAATACGCATTTTTTATTTGCTGTATTTTTCGACATTCACAACAGTGATACAAATCTTATGAAGTTTTATACCTTCTTCTATCTTTTACGTTCTTCGGTTCGTTACCAGAGTATTCGTACAATGACTGGTTTCCATTAGTTCTGACTAGTGTATTCTCCAAGTTATTAATATCATATAAGATGTGGATGGAGAAATGGATGGAGGAAACACCAAAGAAAGTTACTGGACTAAATTGTATATGTGGAAAAGAATGCCTCAGTTCCTCAGGCGTCAATCATGAACACATCAAATCATATCTAATATATAAATATTAAGACATCATAAATATATTAAGAAGGAAATTGAAGAAGATGATGGTTTCTCTTTTAGATAGTGTAGTTTCAACAAGAGGGAGTCCACGATGTAGGCAATAAAATAATAAATTGACATTGGTTGTAGCTGTCGGCGTAAATTTAAATTCATGACTTCATCTTGAGAAACAATATTCAAGGAATTAGAGAAAATAAACAAAATTCAATATGGTTATAAACCAAATTAACACCTGAAAGCAGCCCTGATAGGTGAGAAAAATAGGCAGATAGAATTTCGCCAGGTAGCTGTTTTAGAGCCCACATTCTGAACCATAGGTAGTGATAATGATTTAGGCCGATCTTTCGAAGTTTCTTCTGTTTCATAAGTTTTATTGAAAAATTTTGTAAGATGGATGAATTTTCTATCGTCCAAGTTCTTCAAGACCTCTATTAGAACGTTGATTTAGGAATACAAAGCTGATCAATTTATCCCTTTTCTTCTCCTACTTCATCTCGTTCTACTGCCAATAGGTTTTGTCGTAGTTTTCCCAAGTTTGTGTTCTTCCAACTGGATTTCTCTCTGGAAGTTTCTTATGACCAGTTTTATTCTTTTTCTTGTGTTTTCGGTTAATTCTTTTAATTTTTTATGTACATAAAAAAATCATTTTTAGAATTCATTTCTTCCATTTCACTTCAGTTTTTTTCCATCCATCTTTCTTTGGGTGATTTTATGTGGTGTTCTACTTGTTTTTCAAATTGAATATATTTTTATAGGCTGGTACCCTTGTATTTATATTTACGTTTCTCTTCTGTTAGGTCTATGATTTTTTAAATCTTTTGTGGTTTTTCACAGTACGCTCTTTTTTGTCTACAATTTGTTCTCCAGCAATCATAATCGTTGATTTAATTTTATTCGAGGCTGTGTCAGTGTGTGCCGTTGATACCCCGGAAAAATCATTTGCAATTGAGTCGATGAAATTTGCTTCATAATGTTTTTCTTTGGGCTTTTCTGTGTCTAATATTTTCGATTTTGTTACTTGATGTAGTTTCTTTGGTGTCACTTTTACATCGGCTGCAAAAAGTTGGTGGTCAGCGTCAGCCTCGCACTTGGGTAGGTTTTAACGTGCTTAATTGCTATTCCTAAACCGTCTGTTGACAGCGAAAGAAACAATTAGGCATCTCATGATTTTGTCTTCGTTGTTTCTTGGTGACATAAATACGTCAGTCGATGGAGACGAAAGACCGATGGAATTCGGAAATGAGAAGCTACCGTTTATGCAAAACAAATCTGATATGACGTCGTTCATCGACGTTTTTGCACAATAAACACACGTATTCAGTATAGTCCATTCACAACTACGTTTTCAAAAGAACAATTGATAGAGAGAGAGAGAGAGAGAGAGAGAGAGAGAGAGAGAGAATTCGGATCTGCATATAACAGTGGTTTGTCTACGCCCCGCTACAATTGGTACATATATGACGTCGCTGGGTCACGTAATATCAGATTTATTTTGCATGAAGTGTACCTGAGAGCGCGAGAATCTTAGATATATTAAGAGTAAACGAGGCAAAGTATAGGTCGGCCTATATAAAAAGATGGAACCTTAGAAGGTAGACGATTTATTTTATATTTAATTGATCAAGGATCCTCAATTAACATAAACTTACGGTGATGTAGTGATGAAGTACATAAAGATGCGATTCTGATGCATAGGATTTATTTGGTATTTTAATTTTATTACTGATGCATTTATTTCAATAATTTTATTACATTTTCTAGAGAAATATGTACGTACTCACCTGGCGTAAATTTTTGCGATAAAACTTTTACTGTTTTAAGTTGTTTTACTGTCTATTTGTTATTCCTTGGCATGGATCATACCTCATGACCTTTGATGTGTAATAAGATGGTTAATATAAACAATAAATAAGGCACGTCCTATCGCAAATTCATTTATTTTTAGATACCTTTCAAATGGTAGTACTTCTGCCTGTATCCTTTCAAAATTTCCCAAAATGACAAGCGCTATAGTGCGTTGTTTTATATGTGAGTTCTATGTGGGCAGTGCTGTTAACGAACCCTAAAAGCAGTTTCAATAAGGAGCTGGGTAAAATGACGCTCGCAAATAGCACGCAAATAATTTTGTTCTAAATACATAACTTTCATATTTACAAAATTACAGCTTCTATGAACCTGAAGATATAACAGATGTTGTCGTGGAGGAACGTTTACGTATTTTACCACACAAATATATATGGGATATTTTAACAAATCTTAAATTAGATAAAGCAGCTTTTATTGGAAATTTCCCAACTACTCGAAAAAAATGTTTCCACTAAACTTATGGTCCGTTTTAATACGGTCGTTTTCTTTCGATTTAAAATATTCTAGGTGAAGAAATAGCAAGACATCAGGATCAGTAGTAAAAACATAGATTCGTATTTCCGAATATATTGTTAGTGAGATTCACTCAAATCTAACGAACGAATCAACGGTATACTTTTTTATTCCTTTTTAAATGACAACACGACACTATTTTAATAGGAAGATAATTACATTAATGTGTTCGCAAATCAGAGGCGTATATGCGCTAAAACTTTGTATGTGTATGTGGAATTCATTATTGAACGTGTCGTTAAGAAAACTTACTGACACTAATTTCTTGCCGAAAATGTTTACATAAATGGAAGAATAATCAATTACACATTCCCGGGTTGTACGGCTCTGCCCTAAATGGACCTACGCACCTGCAAATAGAAAATAACAAGTTATGAGTGTTACATGTACATCTGTAACGAAAATTGCAAGCATTCGATCCGCTCAAATATTTCATTTATTAAAATTTCACTTTCATGCTTATATCGAAACATGTTGCAAGACATTCCGCATATTTTCCTTGAAATTCGACACAATATTTACAGTTACATAAAAAAATCTTCGTAATAAATCTCATGAAATTTTGTGGTTAATAAATTTATTTAGAAAAATCTAATTTGAACATCTTCAGTTGTGATTTAATAGTGAAATCTGAATAAATTATCATAAATTTTAACGAAATGTGTATCTCTGCCAAGCTTTACACGAGTGGAATCTTTGTAAGTACTTCGTACTAAATTTAAAATAGTATTGCTTACCCAACGAGATAAAAGCCGTGACATGTTCAATTCACATTAATTTAATGCAAATAAACAAAATTGGATGTTACATTGCCTGCGTTATGCAAATTTTATCAGAGATTCACTTCATCAAAGTTCAATTCACGTATAGAAGCCGTCAAGATATAAGAACAGCCCATCAAAAACACACCGCGGCGAAACATACTGAGCCTTTTATCAGAGTATGTCAATGAGGGGTCCCTCGCCATCAGCTATAAATTTTTCAGAGAAAGTTGTAATAAAATGGTTAAAATCAATTGTACGAATCAGTTATAAAGTCAAGAAGTGTTAATAGTGTTCCATCATAAATTACGTGGATTTAGTTGAGGGATATTTTAACCCCCTTCCTCGTATGGAGAATTGGTAGGTGTTAAATTGTGTCAAACATGTTAAATACAAATAGTGGCGTAACAACGCAGCAATGGTCAACGAGCAAGAAAAATTTTGGCAAGCCCCAAATTAAGTAAAATATTAACTTGCTGTACGCTCTTGGGTCCTTGTGGGGGCCGATACACTGATAGATACGCCACCGGTGTCTTTAAACTTTTAAACAGCTAGAGTGAAAAAGAACCTAGAATGTTTTGGGAATGTGTAAAGTTAATTCACCTTATTTTTTTTACGCTAAAATGATTAAATGCGTAGAATAAACATTCTCGAAGTTCTTCTGGAATCACAAACTACAAAAAGTGCTTCAAAATCAGATCTTGATTATTCACAGACATTTCAGATAATTTAATTTTAAATTTAAACGCCACTAAGAATCTAAAATAAAAGTTTCTAGTTCTAGAGATATCTAAAAGTGCCTGAACACGAATCTAGAAGTTTTAAGAAAATTTCAATTTTTCTTATTCTAGGACTGCAGAAAACACCTAGATTTTGATAAATAATCTCATATGGGATATAGAACCGTATTCGATTTAAATTCACACACTAGAAAGTCTAAATTATGCTAAAAAAGACTTTTTCTAAAGATCTTTTTGGAACTGATAACTCAAAAAAAAGTTCATTTTAAATTATAGGATGCTAAATTGGCTCTAAAATTGATTCTAGAAGGATTACATAAATTCCAAACAATTTAAATTTGAACGTTAGAAAGAATTTAAAATATAGATTTCTAAGGTTTTCTGTTCGAACTATAAATTACCGTAAGTGCCTTAAAATCGAATCGAGGAAATTTGTGTAAGTTATAAGTTGTGTCACTTTCCAAGGGCTATAGAGAAACATCTAGGATTTTCAAAATATTCAGAAACAGGTTTTAGAAGTTTTTCCGTTTTATTTTCGAACAATAAAGAACCTGAAATACGCTAAAGAAAAACTATAGAGGTCCCTTTTTAATTTTGAATAGACTGAAATGAATTTAAAATTGAAATCTAGATTTATGGAAATCTCTAAGGCTTCAATTTTAATTCTAAATTTTACAAAACTTTAAGTAATTATAAGAATGTTTTAAAAGGTTTTTTTGAAACCTTCAACACCGTGGCCAATAGGGATGTAGGCTATAGTAGGAATAATACCTTTGTTGAGCCCGTAAGGCTTCAGGAATTTATACTTACCGACGTCGATGGGACCAAGAGGGGCGTTGGTCCTTCTGCAACCTTTGGTACTCTTCCATCATTCGAGATGTTCCCGTGTAGTCCAATCACCTCTCTGGCGTTCCAGACCGTTATTAAAGGGATATCCACCACAAGTTCCGGGCTTAGGGAATTCTCCTTAGCCTCAAGTTTAGCTAAACTGTCTTATTTCTTGCGTGTGCAAGTATCCAGACAAGAGTAAGCGGCCAATTCGCAGCAAGCGCCAGGGAGCCCATTGAAATCACCTGTATCACTGTTCCAGTTGTACAAGAATGTCCCTCTACGCGCTCTTCACCCCAGTTCTTGTTCGGTTATGCTATGATCTGGAACCGACCCGGGGAGGAAAAGCAAGAAAGACTGTACGATCCTTGAGCACTTGACGTGGGGAAATTATGAGGATATTCTCATAATTGCATAACAATTGCATGAGTTGGTAAATAATACCTCCGACATGTATGTAGAGATGAGGAATAAAATTAACCAGCTCCTGAATACGAGTAAGATCGCAACTGGGTGCGAAGCTAGCCCGAGCCCGAGGACTGGAATAGGTATGGGTACACAAATTGGGAAAATGATATTCATAGATGTGGCCACAAACACTATAGCCCGTAAGTTTAAGCTTGAGATGCAACGACGGGACATGGGCGTGAGGAAATGTCTTGAGCACGTGTTCATCGAAGACGAACTCAGGACGAAGAGTAGAAGAAGAAGTACATAGTAGTAGATCAATGGAAACAGTAGAAGAATTACACAAACTGGCTCGTAGAAACTTTAAATGTTGCAGTCATTTTAAAAGGAATTAACGGTCTTTGGCAAGCAGAGCTTGTTGAAATGGGAGACTACTCTACCGATAAAAAATATAATGTAAATCGTCATTCTAGCTACACCATACTGAAAGTATCAATTTTCGAATAATTTAATATAACTTTAAAAGCTCTAACATGGAAACAATTCAGAACTTTTAAAATGTTTCCTAGCGAAGTGAAGACTTCTACAATTTTTTATACGAAATTAATCAAAAATGAAAACTACCGATTATAAATTTGTAGAACTCCTTATCATATAGCATGTAGATTATTATTCAGAGATATTTCCAAATACCTCTAGGTTTAAATTGACAGCATTTGATCATTATTCTCCCACTTATGACAATCTCGCCTTTGCCTGTGAGTACATATTTATAAATAAATTTATATGTAGGTTAACAATAACGAAAAATCATGTTTTCAAAACGTTTTGAGTTTGATACAAAAATGTTGAGGGATACCACACTATCAAAGAAATATCGAAATAGCCAGATAACCAATAAAATTTTGAGGCTCTCTTCTCGTCAGGTCCTTTCTCATCTTTATCGCTATAACCGGCTTGGTGCCTTAAAAGTCTGAGCATCCCACTAACCTATCTATTTGGAAATAGCAATTTCTCATCATAAGGATGACTAATTTGATCAACTATGGTATGTTACAGGCTTAATGAGTTTTTAAAGATCCCCAATTGAATCGAGAAAGTGTATACGTCGCTTGTTTACTTTATTTGCTTTGCTTAGTTATTATAATATATTTGATTTGGATGAACCGCTCGTTACCTCTAATGACTCCTATTTATCTCTTGGATACACGCGATATTTAAATATAATTTTGAAAAATTAGGGAAACAACCAATACACTGCGACAATCTTGATTTTCTTTTAGACAGTTGGTGACCTCCTTTAAGGCACACCCGAAATTAGCGAATCGACAGTTTGCGCTCAACAATTTAAATATTTATGTACTTAGTGAAGTGCCAAAGATAATAAATGGTCGATATCTTATGACATGATGATTCGATGTCTTGATGTGCACCATCAGCCGTGCAGTGACAGGTGTGTTGAACGCAAATAGCACAGAATTACACCTGCCCCATATTAACAGGTATAGTCAAATATCACTGTACAAGGTGGACGCTTTTATATGTATCCTGATCGCCCATTTCTTTTTTAATTAACTCACCAAGGGCGATCTTGATTTACTGAGATACAACTTGCCCTCTTATATATATTTTAAAAATATTGTGGTGAGGTTTTAAAGATCTCAAGTATAATTACAAGCAAAAATAGTTATAAATAGTAAAATTTGTTTAAAAGCATTGAAACACCTTTAAATCTTGTTTAGGGTTTTTGCAAAAGCACCATTTTTACTTTATACTAGACTCTAGCAGAAACAGAAACAGAAACAGAAACAAATAACAGAAAAAGATTTTCGGTAAGATTGACCTTTAAAGGTCTAAAAATACTTTATTTTCTATCGATATACTGTCACGTTATTAAATGTCAGATCAATTTTAAAATGTGTTATCAAGAAACTACTTTATTAAAAAGTGTGACGTAGGAAATAAAATATCCAATTTCTAACATAAACATATGTACTTTTTAAACTGACGATTTGATCAATTTTTTAATTGATGCCATATCTGGTTGGGTAAATACCCTATAATTTAAAAACGCCTTGAAGTCTAGATGGGTCACCTAGATTTTATTTTCGTTTATCAAGGGCAGGCAAGTTGGCTGTAGTCCAGTAAAACCAAACAAGTGGTACGTTCAACAAGTATAGATTAATTCTAGGCAACTGCTCCCCTGGTACTATACCTAGATGGGCATTGAATTACAAGGCTTAATCTATATGATTCTCCCTAAGGCCACAAATGTGAAAATTATCAAACAAACAATAGGAACGTCCCTATGCCCAAGGCTCTCTTGGAAAGCTTACATTAAAATTTTTTCAAACGGTATCACCTTTATCTATTTTGAACATTAACTAGAAACATTTGTAACTTTGTACATGTGTATGCTCTACGACACATGCTGCTAGTCCAGCTGCTGAGTATTTCCTAAAACATTAGAAAGAAATGTTATCGTATTTTTGTTTATGGTTAGCATTTCGTAGCGAACGATACATTGCTTCGAAATTATTTAACAAAATAATTAGAATGATCAGCATGCTACGGAGACGAATTTGTGAATTTATTTACCCTTCCTCATTTTTACCAACAAACACATCACAAGTATCGGAGTTGTTTGTGGTTTTTGAAAATCTAGAAAAACGTATTTGCGCATTATCAAGTAATGTTTAGTCTATTTGAGTAGCGAAAGCAATGCGATCTTAGATTTATTCATAACTACTTTGCCGTTGATTTTTAAAAAATGATACAGTTAACCTAATGTGAAAGGATTGAAATCCTATGTATGGATGATAGGTCGTGTACTCAAAAAGAAGTTGTTAAGTTGTTTAATGCAGCTCACCCTAATCTTTCGCCTATTCGCCAAAGCATGCTTAGCAGAACTGAAGCAAAGTTCCTAGAATTTGGACATGTTCAAGATGTTGGAAAATCTGGTCGACCGGCAATAAGCGAAGAAGAAGGCTCAGCATTCTATTAGCAGTAAAAGGAAATCCTAATACCACAATTACACAGATGGCTACTGAAACTAATGTAGCGCGATCTACAGTACAGAAAGTGCTGGGAAGAGAGAAGTGCTAACCTATAGCATATGGCTACTTCACGTAGTATCGGAAGATGATTTTGATCGGCGAAATGAATTTTGTGAACGAATGTAGCAATTATGTCATGATAACAATTTTGTAAAAAGAATTATTGCTTTTCGATGAAACAACGTTTACTTTAAGCAGCCATGTGAATAGGCAAAAATGGAACATGAGGTGCGGTGCAGTTGACGAAAGTATTCTAGGACCTTACATATTTGAAGAGACTCTCACTGGTGCGAGATATTTGGGCATTCTTCAAAATGATATCACCCCCCGCACTGACGACTTTTCCGGAATTAGGAATCGTGACCTCTTTTATCAGTAAGATTGATTGCCGCCACACTACGCTTAAGCTGTTCGCGCTTACTTAAATAAAGTTTTTCCAAATCGTTGGATAGGTTGAAGAGGGACGACTGAATGGCCAGGCATATCCTCAGATTTAAATCCTCTATATTACTTTTTGCGAGGGTTTTTAAAAAATAAGGTATACGTGGCTCGTCCAGCAAGTTTAAAAGATATGAAAGCACGGATACGTCATGAAATCAGAAAAATTAATGCAGATGTCTTGGACAACGTTCAAAAAGCATTTGTTAATCGCATTGGCTATTGTCAGTTTGTAAACGGTGCTTATTTCGAACACTTAATTTAAATTATCTCTTATTGAAATGTAATATTTTCACAATTTTTCTTCGAATTACTCATTTTTTTAAGTGCCCCGTATATTAAAGAGTCATGTGGAAAAATCTATAAAATAAAAATAGAAATCGACGTGTCGGAGAACTTACTTTTAAAGAACTTACGTTTTAATTTTTATTTATTTTATCCCCTACTTTACGAACGCAGTGTGAATGGAAAAAAGTAAACAAATAATTGTGAAGATGAAACAGTAATTATGAAGCATGAACCTTCGTTTAGGAATTCTAAAAGGTGTTCATTTTCTATTTGTCAATCTAGGTAATAGTTTTGTTGAGTAATTAAATGATTTATTGGGTTACAATAATTTTATCCGACCTTCCTGATTTTTTTGAAATCATTTCAAAAAATTTCGCTACTCTAATATAATCTGGCGTAGGTTTTAAGTAAAAATACTCTGTCACACTCACTGTAACGCAGCTAATTATTATAAGAACAAATTATAAAATGGATGCTCCGACCGTGGGAAATGTCTTAAAAACTGTGATCATCAGTCAAAGTTGTTTAAATGTCTCAGCAGTAAGCAAAAGCACCTGTTAAATCTAGAATAATCTTTTTTACCTTCTTATTTGGGATAGGCACCTGCATCGTGCATCTTGAATATATTATGAGAACCCGAGACGACAGCGTCGTCCGTTTTGGGCAATTTTGTGTTTATTAACACAATAATACGAAGCTTTTTAAATCCTTTATTTTGAGAAGTATACCTACTCTAACAAAAAAACTAGATAAAGTCTATTTCAACAATTATTCATCTACATGTACATATGTACACATGTATTAGCAAAATAAGCGACACAGTATTACGAGAAGTAGCCTTCAAAAAATTATCGTCACGGTCGTATTAATAATACAAAGTGGGTTACCGAAAACGTACCGGAAGGTGTAAATGTTTGTTTCTGAGAGGGATAACTTTTGAAAAAGAATTATAGCTCAACTTTTACCCTCCTAAACGAAGATCTCATTCCTAAAATTTTTCAAATAGGAATGCTGGGCAACTGGTATCTCACTGAAAAGAGTTTTTGATTCCCTATACACTGCTGCTTTGTTTTTGAAATTCGGTTTACTCGTTATCAAATTACAGGGGTGGAAATGCCACTAATTACGTTTCGCAAGAAATACAACAATTAATCGATTTTACTATCATTGAAAATAAATCCTTAGGACCAATGGCCTAAGAGCTTAGAATAAGACCTTAGGACTTTTCTTCTAATTATGTTAATTTGCAGATGTTTTTGGCATGTCAATCTTTAGTGAGCAAAAAATTATCGTGTTTTGATTGCCAGAAATTGTATGCCTTTAAGATAAGGTCAGCAGTTGCTCGATTACTGTATTGCGAATTGAGCGTTTAACTACTTTAAAACTAAACATTTGAAATTTATAAACCATGGTGTATGTTATTCCAGAAAAAGTGAAAACGATTGACCTTTATTTAAAAATTAGTGAATGTGGGAAGAGAACCGCAGAGTTATTCAATCAACGACATGCTGACAGAAGTGTTTCTGGTAAAATCGTACGTGAATTGGTGGCGAAATTTCGGAACACTGGTTCTGTTTGAAATAAAAAGTAACCGGATCAAAATCCGGTATTAAATGAACCTGAGGAAGTAGCAGTGTTGGGCCAAGTTGCAATGCACCACATCATAAGTACAAGACATTGCAAGACCGGTGCAACGGGTGTCAGTGTCAGTTCGGATATTGTCTTGTTGGCCATTTCTTTTCCTGAAAATTTGACTGTTGACATGTATATATGCTCAAAAATGCCATTGATCCTGCTTTAACTAATATCATTGACAATAGCCCTACATAAGTTTAAGAGGAACATCACAGAGCACCTCCGTATTACTCGAGAAATGTTTGTGATTATTTAAATCCAAAGTCTTCAGTTCGCTGGATAGGACAAGGAGGTGCAATTGAGTGGCCTCCTCGGTCACCCGATTTAAGTCCTTTGGTTTTCACTCGATACCTGCGCGGACGCATCGTTTATCTATGTCGCGAAATGGTACATCAAATTCTGCAGAATACAGGACAACGGTAAAAAGATAATCTCTACCAATGCATGGATGTTAGCTGATAACATTTATTTTAATGAAACAGTAAATTTTAAGTAAAATCCATTCAATTCTTGCTATTTTTGGGAAACGTAATTAGTACATTCACTTTCGTGGTGTTCTTCTTCTTTACTAAGACTCGTTCCACGGGGCTGGTTACAGATATATTTCGCTGTTTTGTCAACCAGCTGTCTTATCTTGCCAGCAGCAATATGGGCTGCCAGAACCTAACCTAACCTTTAAATTGCCTAACTACTCTTGGCATCTTATCTGTTTTTTTGACAGCCCATATTCCTGCTGGTAAGATAAGACGGTTGGTTGATAAAATAGCGATCGATATCTGCGCCAGCCTCTTGGAATTACACCAAAAATCTTTTTTAATTGTTGACTTATTACATTACGGGAGGAGAACATCCAAAAAGATATAAATACAAAATAACCCCTCTCAACGTAATTTGCTTCATAATCTAAAGTAATTAGTGGCATTTAAATCCTCCGTATTCTGTAAATGAGTAGATTAAATTTCGAAAACTAACCAGCAGAGATGCAGTAAGGGGTTGAAAACCCTTTTCATTGAGATATCATTTGACTCGCATTCCCATTTGAAATATGTTAGGGGATGACACCTCCGTTTAGGAGGATAAAGTTAAGGTAGTAATTTTTGACACAAAAATTGTCCCTATTATAGATAAACTTAACGTGGTTCAGGTTTCCTTCGATATCACCTTATTCTGACAGTTACGCCTTTCGATACGTTTTCGATGGCCCACCTTGTATATGTTTATGCATGAGTGCGTACATGCGTTCATGTATATGTGCGCGCGTGCGTGTGTGCGCGTATCCGGAAATTTTTGCCCCCGTCTTGATAACTAAGAAATTTAATAACGCTGCATGCTGGTAGTTTTCGAACCGAAAAGACCCAGACCAATCCGAAAACCCCGGATTTCCCCTTCCCAGGTGCCATGTTATTTCTCGAGTAATTAGAAACTTCAAATTTAAATTTATTTAAAAGGGCCCAAATGGCTAGAAATTTTAAACTTGGTACTATATATCTTAGGCTGAAATATGGTTCAGAAAATAATATATTTCAAATTTTTCTTTCTGAAATTTGTTCTATTTTCATGAAGTACTTGCCGAACAGTTAGAAACTTCACTCGATACAGTTTTAGCTTGGGCCCCCGAGTGATCCGGGTAAACTTAAATTCCAGAATTTTACTCATCGACGTGGTAGAAGGAGGTGAAATATATGTTGTACATACTAACAAGCAAGAAAATGGACCCTTGATACTTTATAGATTAGGCACTGAGGTGGTTGGAAAATACCCCATAATCCAAGATTTTCTTTTCTGAAGGGCTCGAAAGTAAATATTAATTTAACGGTGCCCAAGCGGCTACTACTTTTCACCTGAGTACGCTATAGTTCAGGTTACCAGGTGGTTAAGCAAAATACTATAACTAGAAATCCCCCTTTGAAGTTTCCTTAGCGAGGGGATAAAATTTATTTACTAGTGTCCTAATAGCTGAAAGATTTTAACTTGACACACGTATAGCTTAGGTTTGTTCGTGGTTCTGTAAAATACTATAACTCCTAATTTACCTTTCTGGCGGTGTGAAAATTAGGGGTGAAATTTATGTTTTCGGTTTTATTTTGAGGTACTTCTCGAGTACCTATCAATTAGCAAGACTCTGAACAACGGCATGGTTGTATACTGGGCTCAAAGGTGGTTCAAAAAGATCTGATAATCTCAAATTTTACGTCTTGTGGGGGCGGAAAACGGAAATATATCGACTCCTGAGTCAAGTCGGCTTGTATTCATGTAATTACAGGTTTCCGTTCATTTTCCTTATAAGGCAATGGCATGTACTAGTTTGCTATTAATTCATTAACTCTTTATTATACGGCTCTGTTTTTCTGGCATTCTCATCACAGCATTAACGCTTACGGGATATTTTTGAATGGAACTCATATAAGATATTTTTATTTTGTATGTCCAAGGCTACAAAATTTTTAGACATTTGAATGAATGAAATCCTGTATGCTGTATTTTATTGTTTAACTAAAGTTAGTTGTGTATCGCAAATTATCATATTATCCCTATTTGATGTGAGAAGACAAACTACTTGTATTTATAATTGTAGCATAAATGAGTTCAATTCAAGGTTAAGAAAATAAAGGATAATGACAGCAACAGTTTGGACCTCCCTAAATATCCACGTTGATCTATTTTGGAATAAAATGGCATTCTTATCAGACGTGTTTTTGAATAATAATCTTTGTATCCTCCACAGCCTATTACAGGCTCGTACCATCTGCTTGCTTGTTGAATATATATATAAAATAATAAAAACATATGCCTCATGAACCTTTTTAAAAGTAAATAAAAGAGAGGTATGCTGCATGGTGTTCATTCTCCAGGTGAGTTTTTACCTACCATTTTTCAACGTTTTTACACTGTCCTACATAAAAGGAGTTTGTTTTACTATTTTTCGTCCTACGAAGATGGACAGGGATTTGTTTTCAGGAACGGTTGCTCAATATTTTTTTAAATTAAATGGATAGTCATACAGTATTTCAAATACCAATACATACAGGGCATTCCAGAGTAAATGTAAAATGAGAAAAAATAAACACGGAACCTGTACCCCAGAATCAATTTTTCAGCTCATAAGTGTTCAATTCTTCATTTTACTATAACCTTAAAAGAATCATGAGAGTAATTATGAACGTTAATCCATAGTAATTTATTTTGGGTACGATTTTCCACGAAGCTATGATAAATTTAAGTCGAAAAGGACCATTGGTTAAAGAATGGTTCACATTAGATATGTTACACTGTTGTAAAGTGGCCACTGTTTATTTGAAATATTGTTTCACCCACTGTTTATATCGAGCGCATGAATGTTTCTACTCTCAAAAGTACTTCATATTATATCATAAATTCTCAGAGAAAATATATAATCGGTACTGAATAAGTCAACTGAATATACTTGACAAATGAGCAATTATATCTATTCAAACATTGAGACTTTTTGCATATTTTTGCAAACTAATTGCATTTTTTCTCGTTATTCTCGTAGTAAGAGCAACTTTTGCCCTGATGCCTTAATTAAATGTTTAAAATTTACAATGAAATCTGCCATCTTTAGACGTATAAATTGTATTCTCTGTATAAGCTACTGATTGACTTACTACATCTGTAGAATCTGCCCAATCATTTTGACTATCAATATCATAAACTTGCAAAACGTCATCTACCTCAACAGTTTCAGTCACTGTACCAGTCTCTTTGACATCACTTGAAACATGCTGCAGTGCCAAATCGTTAAAACAAATATCGTAATTGTCTGTTTCTAATATCGCCAACTAGTGGAGTCAAACTAGCATGAAAATACTGAAAACCTGTAAGTTTTCCGGGAGAAGTCGAATCCACATGCGGTTTTTTTAAAATCTTCCAAAAATTATCCTTAACAAAAGGTACATATAACCTGTTTACGCTCGGACATTTATAATTATTTATTTAAAAAATTGGACAATTTTATCGGAGTGTTGACGAGAGTATAAAAAATATAACTGTCCGTTCAACAAAAAGGGCTGCAAAATTTTCTCTCGCGGGTTTTCAAGGTCGCTCATTATTTTGTTGTTGTCGAAGCTATTGTTTATTGTTCAATTGTTAATTATTGTTATTGTCAACTGGCTAATTAACAAATTGAAAGCTCTGCTGCCCGAATCATTAGAGGATTCAATTTTTTTTTCAAGAACTGTACGTCCCCATGGAGAAGCATCCCCCAATTTTATGGCAAATAAAATTGTTTATTGTTCAGTTGTTGCAAACTGGTTAATTAACAAATTGATAACTCTGCTCCCCAAATCATTAGAGGATTCGATTTTTTTTTTCAAAAACTCCAGATCCCCGTGGAGAAGCATGCCGCAAAGTTATGGCACATAAAATTGTTGATTGTTCAATTGTTGCAAACTGGTTAATTAACAAATTGATAACTCCGCTCGCCAGATCGTTAGAGCACTCGATTTTTTTCCGAAACTCTGGGTACCCGGGGGAGAAAAATCGAGTGCTCTAACGATCTGGCGAGCGGAGTTATCAATTTGTTAATTAACCAGTTTGCAACAATTGAACAATAAACAATTTTATGTGCCATAACTTTGGGGCATGCTTCTCCACGGGGGCCCAGTGTTTTTAGAATAAAATCGAGTCCTCTATTGATTTGGGGAGCAGAGTTATCAATTTGTTAATCAGCCAGTTAACAACAATTGAACAATAAACAATAGCTTTGACATCAACAATTTAATGAGCCACCTCGGAAACCCGCGAGAGAAAATTTTCCAGGCCTTTTTGGTGAACGGACAGCCATATTTTTTACACTCTCGTCAACACCCTGATAAAATTTTCTAATTTATTAAATAAATAATTATAAATGTCCGAGCGTAAACAGGTTAGTTGTATCTTTTATTATGGATAATTTTTAGAAAATTTTGAAAAAAACCGCATGTCGATCCGATTCCTCCCGGAAAACTTACAGGTATAATGCTAGTTTAACCCCACTAAACAGTTCTTCTACAGCGCGTACTTGACAATCACTACATACGTAATTAAATACACTAAAACTACAATGGGATAAACACGTGCAGATAACCGCTATTAAATAAATTGGGAATCCCCCAGAGTGTTACCGCCCTATACCGTTATATAATATTAATCCTTTTTAAAAGTATACAAAGTCTAAGTAACGAATATGACGTATTAGACATTATTTAAGTGCACGGATTTTGTTATTGTTGTTGTTATCTTCTTATGAGTGTTTTCTTCAGTTCTTTCCTGCTGCGATTCTTCTAGTAGAGAGAGGAAGTTTACCCCATCCTCTGACATGTTTGTAAAATGACGTTGTGTTGATCCATGCTAACCAGGTTTTCAGGTAGTGATTTCAATATTTGCAGATGGTTTTTGTTTATTACACCCTCAGCCGAATAGCCGAAGATTTGGGGTGGGATATAACATGTTCAAGCTTTAAAAATTGATTTTTTATTTCCTGATATGTTTTTTTTTTCGTGTTCTGTTTTTATGAGAATTCCTCCTACTTTTCCTGATTTGTATGATGTCGGGTAGATTGCGATCTACTGTTCTATCCGTTAATAAAATTCTATCCCAGTATGGACCTACTGCATGGGTTTCAAGAACGAGTTCAAGTTTGTATTTGTAGGTATTTATGATGGAATCGGGGGTTTAATTATTGACTCCTGCTGTATTCATTTGGCTATTTGATTATGCCTTCCTAAGTACCCATTGTCACTTAATCGAGGACATCCATCAATTACGTGTTCGATTGTTTCTCCCATCTTGTTATGTTTACTGCATTTGTCCTCCACGTTTAGTTTTAGGCAGTGTTTTCATTTTTTAGTTTTTATAACACGATTCAGAATAGCCATTTAGAATTCTTTTATTTCGTGATAAAGACATTTGACGTTTAACCAGTTCAGTGAACCTTGTCTCTGCTTTTCTGGAGCTCCGAGCAGTGTTGGAAATCTTCCAGGTGATGTCTGTTACTACCATTTGTGGGAGCTTGATATTAACTGCATCACTTCTTTTTGTATTCTTATTGATTGTTAAATTTAGAAGAGTGTAATTATTGTCTTGCCATCGTATCAATTGTATTATTTCATCTTCTACGTGACAGAATGTTCGTTTCATTTTTTGTATGTACACAAATCTTCGATATTTATAAGGCCTCGTCCTTTCTACTTCAATAAAGAGGATAACTAGTACAAAAGATTAACAGAGGAGTTTGAATGCAAATAGTGGAATTTGGTTAACAGTCCCCTAGTAGTTGTACTTAGATCTTCTAGGTTGGTATTCGACCATTTCAAAATTCTAAATGTGTAGGCAACAACAGGTATAGGCTATGTTCCTAAATAAGTTAGTTTTCCACAAGCCCATTAATGTTTGAGGATATTTATTACGCTTGCGCTGATTTTATCTCTTTATAGACTTTTGAGTCTGTGGTGAGAAACAGAGCAAAATGTTGTTTTTTTTATAGTCCACGTAGGGATCCATATAGGTCCATTAAGATTTCTTTCCACACGTTGGCTTGTTCGACCACTACTGCATCTACAGTTAGTTAACGTATACATTCTAGACTGCATCATTTCTGGCCTTTTACAAAGCTTTTACACGTTCCACAATATTTGTAGATTCTATATTTCATGAGTCCAGTGCATAACTTGTGCAAAATGAAGAGGCAGCTTACAGAACTATAGAGGATCTTTTGGTTGTCCTTTCCTAAATAGTAGGTACGGTTGGCTGTCTGTTAGGAACGCAGGGATTATTTGAGGTTTATTAATAATTTTGTTAAAGTTTTCGTTCGTTTTCCTGAACAGCTAATAGATGTTTATACCAGAAATTTTGAAGTTTTATTTTCCAGGATGTTTCTGATTGTTTTTTTTTTTATATCTTCTGGTATGTATGTATAAATGTTCATTTCGTGGATATTTTTGTTAATCTTTTATCGAGCCATCCTGCCAGCCAGTTTTATTATATTGTATTTCTCTGCACCATATTGACTCCCAATTTTTTGAAGTTCTGCTTCATTTAGTTGTATGTCGTTATTTTTATTGTGGTTTATTTGGTTGGACTGTTTTTGCTAATTTAGTATACAATTTTTCGGTTATTTTTAAAATCTTGATTCTTTTCTTTTCGTTCCTTCATTTCATGATATCTTTTCAGTCTTGCGCCCTCTACTTTAGGTTTTTGTCTAAGTACATTTCGTATTTCAATTGTTTGGTTACGGTTTTGGGTGCACATATTTTCATTTTTTGTTGTTTTTCCACTTTCAGTCTTATCTTCTTCTTAGATCATGTTCTTTGTTAAGGTATTCAACTTTATTTAAAAAAAAAGTCTTCTCCGCATAACCTGGAATGCTGATGCAGTTGTACATGGTAAGATTCGCTCTATCCTACTACATGTAAGAAGTGTCTCGTAATCTGGCATGTTTGGAGGGTTACACTTATTTGAACTAAAGGGCTCAAGTAATATGGCATATTCAGGAATAGCTCTGTGCACTGAAACAATTTTTATAATTATCTGAATCGAGCTAGTTTCCATTTAATTTTATTTCAGTAGCAAGATTTTCCTTTCTTATGAGTCATCTTCATGTGTTTTGGACAATTTGCTCATCAATGGGCAACTGATGTCTAATATGAGAGGCTTTTTTCCTTTTTTTTATAAGTTAGATATTAGAGTATTAAAGTCTACTGTCTTGTCTGTGACGATCGGTCGTTCCCAGTGTAATACATTTCAGCAGACTCTAACAATGGCTTTGGACGGTATTCATTGATTGTGGTTACTTAAATATGCCGTATTGGTAAATACTTGGAGCCCAGCAACAATGATCTATATGGAGTCGCCTGACTTTTGACACTTCTTGAATTTTGACATCAGGGCAATTCGAATGCAACTTTTTAGAGATGGTATGCATATGTAAAGAACCTAACACCATAAACAAGAGAATGAACATTCCAGGATTAAGTAACAATTACAATTTTTATTCTTCACTTATGTACAAAATAAAAATTGACAAATATGCGATTTGTCCTTGTAAAATATATTACTGGAAATTATATTTTTCATACATCCATTATAAAAGAATTTCAGACATTTGAAATTGTTATATTTACTTTTAATGTCAAAATTATGCCATATAAACTGTAAATATGTAAATCTTCCTCCTATGAAGTTACACCTTTCATCCCAGTTCTGCAGTTTCAACTACAGCTTGCCCTAGTAATGTCGATTATCATTATTAAGTATTTATATGAAATATCATAATAAATGTGTACTTGCTATTCCCAGGTTTTCCCTGAAGGAGGGGAATAATAACCATCGAAAGCTAGACAAAAATTAAAAAACAGCGTTTGAATCTAGACCATATATTGACTGCATGCCCATATTATATATATATATATATATATATATATATATATATATATATATATATATATATAAATCACCGCTCGATCCTACATAAAAATTTAGGGTAGGTTTTAAAAGGCGTAGGACAAATTACTACTACCTATTTGATTATGGAATCATTCGATTAACGAAATCTCTCGAATATGTCCATTACTAAGAATGATATTTTGTGAAACATTTTCGATATAAGATTGGCATCTTAAATTGATATTTATGCCTTATGGACCTGCCCTGTTTAGATGAATGTCGATAGACGAAAAGCAAATTAAACAATTACGGTGGAAAAAACCGCAAATTATCGATGAAACATTGTAACAGTATCCGAAACTCGATAATCATGCATAACTACGACCAACTACTATTACTCAACGGCGTTTTCGGCAATGTTTCCACAAAATAGATGTATAGAAAAAAATCTGGTGCTAACATATGTGATTTTAAATATCCGAAATAATTATAGTTCAACACTAACGTCAGCTTGGCTTCCACGCTGAAGATAAACCGATTGGATTTTTCTTAAGTTGTAAAGCAAAATTTCACATATGTCGCTGAAATTTGGAAGCAGCAACCACCTGGCTCGTGCTAAGAACACGTGGTTACCGGCCTGTATCATTAAGGGTGAAATCGACAGAGGTGGAGGCGACATGATTTAAAGGTATTTTCACATAAAATACATGTAATTTGAACCAAGGCGATGAATAATTTTAAACATGAATTATTATTCATGAATGGTATTGGTACTGGACTTATATACGTAAGATACTCTATTAATCTTGATACATTCCAATTTATTAGTACCGCTAAAATTGGTTTTGACTGTAATAGTGATTGCGAAAAATCGTTTATGTGTGTTATAAAATCATATCAAAACTAGTTTCTAAATCTTTGATTTAAAGCTGGTATGTCATTTAAATTAATGTTAATTAGTGTTAATTATGTTAAATTGTTATTTGTGTTAAATGTTAAATTAATGTTAATTAATTTAACTTGTTAACAATGTTAAATTAACAATGTTAACAATGTTAAATTAATGTTAATTAGTTAAAGCTTTGATTACATATTTTTGTAATTGGAAATATTTAATACTTAAAAATAAATACAACTCTCACCCTAAAATATCTATTACGTGCAGTATACAACATGGGGCAAAAGATCGTTTAGTGCATTATTCTCATAAAATTGTTTGTTTTGATTTTATACTTTTGAACCTACAGTTTTTATCAAAAAATATTAGCTCATGTTGGTAGCAGTTAATTACATTGGTGTTTATTAAAATTTATTAATAAGTAGAATTGGCAATTTAATGAAATGTGTATCATATTAGAAAAACTTAATACAGATGTATGTAGCTAAACTAATATTTTTGTAGGACGGCACACCTGTATTTTTACATGGAACATTCACGGTCCATTAATTGTTAATAATTTTTTCATACTGTATAAGTAGAGTAGTATTTTCCTGACTGTAATTTTAACGTCTGCAATATTTACGTAACAAGTATTGTATCATTTAGGCATCTTATTGTATGATATGTGTAGTAACAAAAATATTGAAGATCAACTGTGAATGAAGTTCGAATGAAGTTAATTTAATCTTCATATTTTCTCCTGTTGCAAAATGCGATTACTCTTCTTTCTGTTATTAATGTCGACAGCTCGAGATTGTCGACGAGTTTGAATGAAAATGGCAAAGTTGAATGAGAATAAGTTTATGTTTATCTTGTGGATCTGAAATTCTGTCGACGCAAGTAATAATATTTTAATTGCTGGTAAAGAGCGGCAATCATTAAATGTCTTATATAACATTGTGTTTACCTGTGGTATTAAACTGTAACAAAGTATGTTTAAATATTAAGTATAAAATTGGTATCCGTACAATTAGGGTATAATTTTCAACTTGTGCCTGAAGCACGTTTTAATTAGACACAAGTTTTAGGACGTTAAGGACAGGTGAACACGTTACATAAAGAAACGTATCCAAGCACTGTTATCTAATTAGCAAAAGTTTGTGCCAACTTTAATTAAAGTGACGGTTGTGGCCTTGCTGTTCTGATGCTTACCATAATATCAAATATTTTATTAATGCTATGAAAATTTTCAGTCCATATGGCGTCTGATACCTTTTTTAATGTCTTAATGAATATTCTATTTAACACAAAATTAAATGTCAAATAAACATGAAGAGTCAAATGAAATTACTCTAGATAATTTACTTTCAATTTGCAAAATTTATTGTTTAAGCTATAAGATTTGTTATTGAATTCACCTAATATAAAATTTTTTACAAGAATGCCAAGAGTCGTTGAAAATTTTGTGACACTTTTTCTGATTCTCGAAGGTTTAATTAGTTTTTATGATAATGATATGATATGATGTCTTAAAAAGTGTACACACTGCGTAATTACTGTTAACAGTTGGTGAGTGAGACTTTTTGATGGTCCAAGTTTCTGCAGCGTAAGTCGCCATAGGGAAGACAAATGGCCGTACCAGACGTGATTCGGTGTTATTAATTATGTTAATATACATACTTTCAGATTTTTGTAATCTTAGCCAATGCTGATCTAGCCATTGCAAGGCGTCGAAGTATTTCTTCTTCGCACCCTCCACTATTTATGACAACAGGGCCCAAGTAGCTGAAACGCCTCACCACTTCATATCCTGCAGTATTTCGTATCTCCGGTTGGTTACCTCTGCATCTGTCGATGATAATCACTTTGGTTCTTTGCATTAATTTTGAGCCCATATTCTCTGCTAACTGTGACCAGTCTATTTATCATGTGATCGAGTTCCTTTGTTGAGGACGCCTACTATTAAGGTATCATCAGCGTAACGAAGATTGCTGATTTTTCGTTCTCATACTGTTATTGATCCTTACCACTCATCGAAGACAGTTCGCATAATGTGTTCGCTACATATATTGAACACTGTGGTGGCAATAATACATTATACATATGGTATACAATCATTATTAAAATTTAAAATAGGAATTAAGAGATTTGTTGCAGTAAATTTCCCTATTCGTTCTTAATCATGACCAAATGAAATAAGAAACCATTCACAACTTGTGTAAATATAAAAGACTGATAGTGGGCGTAAATTGTTCATATTAGCATGATAATCTGTGGTTTAGTTCAAAACATTATTTTAAAATTGATACAATATTTATTATCTCAGCAGTCGCACGTTTAAAAGGTTTTAATACAGGTGAAAAAGTAATATTTACCATGTTTAAAACAGCAGATGCATCGCATCAGTTGTTTGCAAGGTATCTTTTGTGAAATCTGTTCCTTTATTAGTTTTTAATACATTAGGCGAGTGAGAGGCTTCGATAGTATTATATGCCACCCGCAAATCGTTAGTTTTTAAAATATTATTGGCACACGTGTGTCTGTTGTCAATCTATCGATCTAATGATCTTAATCGACTGTAAAATGTGTGAATACGCCTTAAAGTTCTAAAGACTAGGAATTAAACTTTTTATATTATCAGGCCATGCCGTCCATATTATATGTTAGCGCCCTTATTCATAAAAAATATACAAGATCGAAGCAATTTTAGTAATATATTATATGTATGTTTAAAATCTAAAAGCTAATAAATATTTTTAGTCTGTGTATGATTCCAAAATAAAATGACTCTCACTGGCATCTCAGCTAATTCTCACTATGATGATCCTTCTCAATTTTTGGTACATATACATTGTAAACAATCTAATCTGAAAGTCGAAGAACGTTTCCATTGTTTTACAATAATCGAATTAAACTTATTAGAAACTAAAAAGACTGTACTTAATCGTCAGATCAGGCTAGATCACAGGAGGTCCCGTCGTCATGGTTAATATGTAAGATAACCCAGGACATTATCTCCTGTAAGGATTATTAAGTAGTGGTAAAATCGTATATTAATAAGAGCGATCTCAAGTACACACTATCGTTGTAGTTAGATTGGCAAGTATTCTACATTCCTTACCTTAGGAACGGAACTTCTTTCATGTAACACCCATTACTGTAATATTATCATTGCCTATTTATAACATTTCTTGGAAAAAATGTAAAACAATTTTATGTTAGTATAATGTAACTCGTACTATGATGAACAATAAAATATATAATTTTGAACGGTTTTTTTTTTCCTTGGGAAATTAAACTTATTAAGTTAGTTCAAGAGTTACCAAGCGAAATAAGTTTACCCTCCGTTATTTTTTACTGGAGCTCCTGCTAGAGATTATAATAAGCTCAGGTATAAATTCACCTACTCTCATCCCATCCGGAAGGGCAGTTGTGCTGAAGAAGGCCGTAACCCTACAGTATCACCAAAGCATGTTATTGTAACTTACTACTAACTGGAAGGTCTCGAAAAGAAAAATAAACGATTTTGATTCAAACATTCCCTTACGGGAGATCAGGTATTCCAGTCCCATCGTCGATCATGTCATCGTAGGAACAAATCATTATAACTTACGTAAATTGTGGATCAACAGAACTTGATGAAAATTGATAGTACTAGAGAAAAATCGGTAATTAGTACCTAGGAACTACAAAAACAGATTTATATTAAATTCACCATCAGTTGTCATAGTGCTCGAAGGTTGCCACAAAGTTACAGCCTAATCATACAAAACCACACAGCCATAAAAAAATCAATACCTACGTAAAAATTAAATTCGAAATCTTCTAAACTATCACTTAATTCCTTTTTTTATGGAATACCTTTTGTTCATTTTCTCGAAAATTACAAAACCAAATTTAAAAAACAAAAACCATCAAATCCAGAATTTCACAAGTTTTAATATTAAGCATCACTTGACCCTCTTCTCTATTTAAATTTTAGGAGTGGAACTCACCCTGGCTAAAGGGCTGTAGCGGCAGGGGTGAAAATATGCGCAAAATGGTTCTCCCTTGAAATAAAAATCGATGTGTCTCGCCAATTTTCATAATTGTCGTTAGTTCTAAAGTTAAACCCGATTGAATATTTTAAATTTGTTACGTGGTACACGGGAGTAGGCCTGTTTTGAATTAACCACTCGTTTTATAACTATAGGCCATATCTTAAGGATATTCAATTTTTTCTCAGTATTCTAATTCCTTACTGTATAAAAAAATCTAATATTCGGTTCACTATATTTTTATAATTTAGTTGGAGGATTATGTCCTTCAACAATTAGGGATGCAAAATAGCGAATATGGATATCGATATATCGTTGTATCTGAAAAAAAAAACAAACATTGATCTATGAAAAAATGGTGTGGAAGACATCGAAGTAGAGAAATACCAACATTTGTTCGATTTTTTTTTCGAATAAGGCAATATATACTAAACTACAAACGTGCATAATTGAAATTATTCGATAACAACTACTAGTTACTTTTGATTAAATAAAATCCATATACAATCTTGTTGAATTTGAACTTCTGCAGTTATCACAAGCGTTGGAATAGCCAAAACCCGAGAAATCAATAAAGGTGAAGAAGGATATTAATTACCCACATAAAACACTAATATAATTACTCATGGCCATCAAATCACCGATGTGAAGTTAGTAGCCCAAAATGCTACAGTCCAATTTTCAAAGTGCCATTTCTAACAGTCAGGTGATATTTAGCATCTATTTGATCAGAAGCGACTTAATGAAAGAATGTAATATAACAATTTAAAAAATAGTATTTAAATGTCAAAAAATGCTTGCATAGCGTTAACTACCATTCCAAATGGATCAAAAAAATATTTGTACCAAATGTTTGTATGCATCAAATGCATTTGTATATTACTAATCTAAGTTTTGGCTAATAACTTCTAATCACATCAACATTAATAAAAAAATTATGTGTATCTAATGTAAAGTAAAAAGCATCGACTCTAAGTGATTCAAAAGGAATAAAACACCTAAAAACATTATTGACAGGAATATCACTTGTCACAATATGTGCTTTGGTAATATATCCACGCACATACTGCAACGGTTTTCTTGAATTCTAATCAATGACTATACCGAACTGGTTCTTAAGTTAATATATTTACACTATCTGTCTCTAATTTACTTTTGCTAACACTTAAAGACACTAACGTAATTTGTATTTCGTTTCCTTCCTGTCGGTCTCGTTTCGCAGAGAGCAAGCAGGTTTCGAGTCTACTGCCTGTCCGGCGGTCGTGCTTCGCTTATTTAACTTCGCCAGTTCTTTTGAGTTAATAGAAGAAAAGAAAACCAGATCGACGTTTTGCATTATTCATAAATTATTAATATACTATAAACTGTCAAACGATTGTTGATTTGGGTGGGGTCTAAGGGGGTGAAATAATTATTCGAAATTCTAAATACGGCAGCTGAATATCGATTGGTAGCTAGAAATATTATTTTGCAAAATTTGCTATTGAGTTTTCGACTGCTAACTTTACACTGGTCATTCACTCAAAGTTGAAATATTTTTAATAACTGAATTTAGAAACAATAGTTTAAAACCAGTTTTTACATCAAAAAGATACGTTGTGGAGTAACTGTAACGTATTATCGTTAAATTGGAGAAGTGGGTAAATTGTCTTGATATCGAATTGAAGAGTTTATCAAAAGTATGAAATAGTTTGAGATGAACTACATCAGTTTCCAAGCAACGAGATACTGATGTAAACATATATTTCTCTGGTATATATGAGATTCCCACTCTACGATAAACCTATTATAACTAACAATGTCTTTGAAAATAAGGTTTCAGGTAGCGAACTCGCGCAGGGATTTTTCGTATTGTTCGAATCGGTCCATCAAGTTCGTATCAGTGATTAACCGGAAAACAAAGCTGTTTTTTGTAGACAACTGAGCTGTTAATGAGTGGAATGTGGTGCTCCCAATCGTTGTAACTTGGAATCACATCGTCTAATTTGCGAGAAGTCATCCACCTGCTTTGGACTCACATCGCCAATCTCTCATAGGAGATTAACAGATACACAGAATCTTCATGATTCGAACGTCTAAACGTTCTATCTAATCTAATTCTATCTAAACCTTCCCCTCCTCATTTTGAACTTTTCGTCGTATCACGCTATTTGCCAATAAACGGTAAAATATAGAGTTAGTTCTTTCTAATTTCTTGCGCATGACAGCATATACTTCTACAAACAAAAGTGGGATGCTTTAAATGTACTACTAGCATAAACTCTATTCCACGAATTTTTGCCCCTAATTACTGAGCTCCTTCTTCTTCCTCTTTTTCCTTAGTTTTGGCCTCAGTCTACTGGACTATTAGCAAGGTCAATCTCATTGGAATACCTGCAGGTCACCTTGCCATACCAGCTTGTACTTGTCTTAAATTATGTTTTTAAGTGCATACATGTTAAAAGCATCACTTCATAGAAAATTTAGAACTTTTCTCGATCTCTGGCAGTGATATACCATTTTACAAATACCCAAGACTGCCTCGGAACGGTTATCCAGGGGCTGGGAAATGATCCACAACTGGTCTACAACATATGTATAGATATTTGAATATTTCATTTTTATAATCGTATTTCTTAAAATAGATTGGATATTTAATGTTTCAGGATTGTTTCCTTTTTGTAAATGTATATAGAGATCAGTAATTTATTTCATAATCTGGCACTGAAACAACATGTGTAAAATGTCTTCTTTCTGACCACATTCACAGAAGAGTGACTCTTTGATGCCGATTTTAAAGAGATGTTCTCTTGTTAGGCAATGTCCCGTTCCTATCCTGATTATAGCAGTGATATGTCTACTTAGAAACTTTATTCTTTTATACCAGGTGATTGGATTAAAGGTGGCTTGAACCTCGTGATACCATTTCCCCGCTGTTTTAAAACTGTCCTCCCATTTTACTCATTCGACTTTACAGTCGGCTGTAGTATTCCCTGGTAAATCTTTGTACCCTGGGATCCATAAAATTTTAATTTTAAATATTTCTTTCAGCCCCTTGATCCTGTTTGTAATTTTGAGGGTGAGGTTATCGTTTTTGTGGTTAATTGTGTTATTACTTAATCTATCTAATGTACTTGCTGAATCAGTAAATATTATGCTTTTTTCTTAATTTAGGTTTTCTAAGGTCTACGGTTTTCTAGGTTCTCGTTTTGGGATTCTTTCTGCATATTTTATTTTATATTTTGGAATATGAATTCCATATCCTGTTCATTGTTCTGCTTTTGAACCTTTCTCTATAAATGAATGTATCATCGTTTCGATATTTTTCTGTTTCCATTAGAAATTTTATGTTGTATTCGTCGTTTTTTCCCAGATTTAATTTTGTGGTATATTTAATTTTATGGTATTTATGTTTTCAATTTGATTAAAAGAATAGTATGTGAAGCAAGATATTGTATTTTTATCTGAAGACTGATTGGGTTTATTTTCTATTTCCTATAGTACTTTTATCAACGGTAGGATATATTTGTTTTGCCAATGTTTATGATTGGATGTTACATGAAGACAGGTCACATTTGTTTTAATTTTGTTTTAAATAATTGAAATAATTTAATTTTGTTTGTTTTAAATTTGATTAAATTTTTGTTTCAATGAGAATGTCCTTTATTCCTTCAGACGCTAACTTATAGTGACCACGATGAGATGAAATAACTCTTCGTTTTGAACACGACAAACACACTCAATGAAATTAATTTAAATGAAATGAAGATGACAAGACATAGGTTAATTTAAATCTGTTTCAATAACTCAACTACTTAAAAAATATGATAGTGAAATCGTTTATGACAAATTTTGCCAGTTAATGCAAGTTTACTAAGCAATTCATTCACTATGCCAATTTCAGTAAACACTTCGCTTATCACTTGAATATCAAATCAAATGATAAATGCATACTATTTATAATTTAAATAAATCTACAAATAAATGTTTAATAAACGATTCCTGTAATATACGTCATTTGTAAATATATACACAACATAAATTTAGTTTTAACTACGTTGCTACCATGTGACCGCATTCTAGTAGGTACTACTAGAACTGCCTGTAAATTTCATATTAATGAATTTTTGTAGACTTGTACCGACGATGTGATGGCTGGCGACGAGTTGACCGAGATGAGTTGCCCTAGACCGGAACCAAGGACTTCATTAAGTTGCTGTTTGTTAATGATAATTGGTATTTTAAAAAACAGGATATTGTAATCTACTCTTCCTGTAGAAAGACAAAAAATTTATGACGCTACACAAAACAAACTTTAAAACAGCTACTGAGATGCTCTGAAATAATTATGTATAAATAAGCAGTGTATTCTTCCCTTCTTATTCTAACTATATGATGTTATTGTTCTTATACGGATTTTTTAGTTAATGTCGACTGATCTAAGTAGCAACGAGAATGGGAAATAATGGTATTTTTTTAATTAACACTGTTAAAACCCAGTATATTTTTCATGATTTGAAATTCAAATAAACAGGAAGCGATTTTTAAATTTACATAGTAATTACTTCCTAGACTAAAATTAAGCATAAATAAGAGAGCTCTAGTATGGCATTAAGACGGGTTTTTCTGAATAAAATAAACGCTCCATTTTTTTTACTTGAACGATTTTATTTTCGACTACCACATGACAATTTTTTCGAGTCAATTGACTCGTCTTGCTAGTATTTCAGAAATTAGAGTTTCGCCGGGTAACTCGCTGGCATAGATTTTTGGCGGTGGTTTTAAGTAAAGTAGTGGTATAGCATGAAAACGTATATAAATTGTACGTGGAAAATTTTGGATAATACTTTTAATTACGAATAAATGTCAAAAATAGCAAATTTGACGCTTTCCCGTCAAATCCAAACGTATATCGGCACTAATGTACTCGTAGGGCTTGGAAAAGTCCTAAAATGAACTTACTATAGGAGTAATTTTGTTTGTTTATTTATTAAAAAAATGCAATAAACATTTTAAAACAACCATTTTTCAATTGTTATCAACATAGTGATTAAAATCTAATTATACGATATAAAGGGCGTACGATGCATTGGTAATAAGTAGTGAAAATTTCAGGATTTGTCAAATAGTTTTTAGCAAAATTGAATTTTTTATCCAAGAGTCTTATTTTGCAATGTTATGGTATAGCAACTACGGCACTTTTGGTAATTTTCAACAAGCCAAATTGAAGCAAAACTCTCATACTAACAAACGAAATATTGGGAGACGAAGAGTTAACTATGAACGCTGTTAAAACAATGAATTCCTGAATTCCAAAAAGAAGAAAATATCCTAAGACCCTTAAAAGCCGAGTTCAGCTATCACAAACGTTCCTGGAAAACCAAAATCCAGCATTTTTAGTTATTGAAGACATTACTAATCAATAACATTATATATCACTGTAAACAAATCGTAAATATTCTTTTATTAAATAATAAATAATTAACAATAGGATAAACTCTATACCACTTACTTGTTTCTTTTCCTTTGACAAAAGAGAAATAAAGAAATAGGTAGAAAAATTCATTATACTATACTTAAAATCTTACTGATAATTAATAGTGTGTTCCACTCCTCTTCTAGCGTGCGTCCCGCAACACACAAGTTTTTTTCGTCTAGTTTCTCTGACCTATGTTTCTCTACTGGTTTTGATTTTCAAAATTTTGTCCACTGTGCTAACTCTAACAATAAATAATAAGACGAACTTAGCTAAAGTTTTCCTTTTAAGCTGCCTGCTTGTGTAGCTACCCACCTGATATCCGATTCCCGAGGAATGGTCATATGATAGTTTTAGGTGAGGAGCTGGCCAAACGAATACACTTTCAATATGATTGGTATTAATTTTTCCTATATGGTGTGCAATTTGTACCAGGAGAAACACTGTGAGGGATCAGAACCATGAAATCAAATATTTCTGGTCGAGTAACGTTCGAAAAAACTACTTTAAATAGCCTGTTTTGATTTGAATTTTTAATTTCCGTCTCGAAGTTAAGAAAAATATGCTGAATTGATATAAAGAAATATGATGGATACGACAAACATTGTGAATTTTTGTTTGATTTCACATTATTGACAAACCAATATATTATTAATATTATTGAAACATGAAAAATGTCAAAGTTTTTGGCATCGTAAAATAGCATTCTTTAATTAGCTTTTGAATAAAAAAATACAATATGGTAAAGATTGGAAGTTTGTAAAATTTATAAGCAGCCGTGATATAAAATTAATACATAATCGCCGTAAACTGCTGTTTAACGAAAACGTTACAATTTTTCCGGACAGTTTTGACCCCTAAAAGTACGAGTTTGAAATTGTTAACGTTGAAATTTTAAATCTACCCACTTCTTGGAATGACAACTTCCAGAGGTACCTTGTTGGAACCAATAAATAAATCTTGAGTTACTTGAGGTACAATACTTAAGTTGTTCGTGTTAAAACAATAACTTTTCTTTGTATATGTAACTGACGAAATTCTAAAACAAAATCATTCAAATGAATTAAAAAAGAAGGTTTTTGTTTAAGAAAATTCAGTTATTGTTAAGCGATGGTTATGTGTACTTCATGCTTGGCAAATTTTTGATGAATGAATAAATAACTTCGAAGAATATGATTTACTGGGTGCGAAAAAGATTTCAACAAAATTTGAATATGCAATAAAAGCTTACTTTCAAAATAGAGACACAAGCAAACCAGATAATACTTTTTCTTGCAAGTCTTACAAGTAGTTATGAACTTTTTAAAATCTTTTGATTATAAAAATAGTGAGAATTAAAATTTACAATTTCCACTTGTCTTATCTATATTCACCTAGTATAAATTTCAAAAAATAAGGGAACAACAAAAAACACACTCCATGAAAGGAAACCTATTCTATTGAAGGAACACCTGAAATTTCTAGCCCTCGAACTATTTACAAAGTAACATGATGCGTGGCTTCTGGTGGACCAAAAGCACGTGTACAGCACGTGCCACATGCTGATATGGACCATCGAATATGCTTGGACACAGGTTAAATGCCAGCTGCTGCACCAATATAGGTAACGTTCCCAATATAGTATTTCGTTCGGAGGAAACCTACTTCCTGCAGAATCTTATCCCTCAAGTGGCGTTGAATCAACAGGCAAAATGAAAATGAGTACGCAGTGGTTTGTGCCCCACCAGCTGTATTATATACTGCCATTGGTGTAGGCCATTTACAGGATGTTGTTTTTAGAATGATTTTGGGGTATTTAACAGTACTCGTTTAAATAGTCAAAAAATTCAGCCTCGGGACAGCCGAATTATCTGTTATTTATATATCATTCACGTCTGTCTCTCTTTCTCTGTTTCTTTCCATCTTTCCCATCTCCCACTTACTCTCACTCTCTTTCTCTCTCTCCCTCTTTCTCTGTGTTTTTCTCTCGCCCTCTCTCCCTTCCGTTCTTTCCTAGTCTCTCTCTCTCTCTCTCATGTGGATAAGTAGCAAATTAATAAATCCAAATAAAATAAAAATCCAAAATAAATAAATAACAAGTACAAGTAATATGCATATCTAAACAATCCAACCAACAGTTCTTATAATTTATAAATATGATTATATTGGCCAAAAATATTGAATATATTGAATTTTGAATGACTTTTCCGTTACCTCTTAAAATTTATTCAAACAAGGTAAAAACCGTTATACGCGGTTGATTATAAAGTCATCCAATAAGCTTTTATATTTTTGGGTTGAATGTCTCATTCGTTGAAAATTTTATTTGTCAAAAGGGCTCGGTACTGGTTAAACCAATCCTCGTGAATATGTACCTTTTTTTAGGGCTTGGCACGACCACACGTTCTAATGTACGACCATTTTATGTATTCTCTGCTATACGAGTACACGGCAAATGGTGAGAGATATAATTAGGAGAAGAACATGTAAATGAGTAATATACTTACTCCAAATCAGTAACGAAAAATGTAACAGAAGATGTTTGTCTGTTTTGTTTTATTTAAAAGAACTTTGTAAAGAGAACCATACGGTAATTTAATTGAAGGGATTGTACTGTCTATCAGTAATGCTTGAATTATATACAATCAAAAATTTATTGCATATGCGCGTCTATATGGAACAATATTCAGAAATATTCGCATTTATATGAAAAAATTTCACAATATTCAGGAGATATTCATGAACTTTCGATTAGATTCGCTATTACATATGAAGTTTATTTAATGTTAATATACTTGTGTCTAAACAAGGCAGCAGATAAGACGATCATCATGTCGTCTGATAGTCATAGGGGAGGGGAGGGGTGGATAAAATGGTGATTTTTAGAAAATTATAATAAAAATATTGAGGAAAGAGGGTTTTACGTTGCTATGGAATTACTATGTTGCAATTTTGAACTTTCTGAACTTTCTTTATCTACTCCACACTTGTAGATACATTAATAGAGTACATACAAGATCAGTCAATATAAGTAATGAAAATACTTGATTAATCATTGAACCAAAACGATTTTTTTTCTTAATACAAATAATACAAATGCTTACGAATTTCTCAAATTTGTAAAACTTGCCGTTAATGTACTAAAATGCGTTGTATATTCGTAAGTACACTTCTACATTTGCAGAATTTTCAAGAGCATCTTTTGGGATTGGGATATTCTCCATATGTAGTTTTAGTAGTGTATTTTTTTAATTTATATAAAATATTCCTTTTACTCTTCACCATACTGCTAAAAATTGTTAATTAAACTAAAGATCTTTTAGGCAAGTTGCTAATTATAATTTCTGAAATGGTTTTGCAATTACACGCTCAAAATCGTTGGAAACTTCGTGACATCATCGTAATATAGGTTTTCTCTTAGTTTTCAGTTACTTTTTATGATAATGAACGAAATTACAGGCAATGCGTACAAAATCTGATTTTACATATTGTTACAAACAATGTTTGAATATAAAAAATCGTGTTTTTCAATAATTCAATAATAATAATAATCTCTATTTTAAAAGAACGATTAAAAACATTGTAAGCAACAGGTAAAAAATTAACATTAGGGGTAGGTTACCTAAGAACCTAATACAATTTGATTAATTTTAATAACCTATTTTATAGTGTTTTATGATAAGAAGTAGCTCAAATCCATTTATTGTAATTCTCTGATATCATTCATCAGCTTTATTCTTTGTGAGTTTGTTGAACATTTTTTACCACTATAAAATTAACCTTTTTCTGTACTGGTTAACCTGCTTCGAGTAATTACGGTCAAGATTGCGAGTGCTCTAATTATTTTGTGATTTACAGGATTAAATATTTGTTCCTGAAGAAAATAAATTTTCCTGGACAAATCTTTCCTTATTTCAATTTTAGCGTTGTGGTAAAACTTTCTGTACAAAGAAAACTATTTCACTACATCTGCTAAATCCATAAAATATATGTCCATATCGAATCCCTGATTGAAAGTTGCATAATATACAACTTTTAATGTTTTCTAATCAACATATTGCGTTATAACTCTCATGAAGTATACAAGTGCATCTAATTTTTTACATGAATAGCTGATGTGACTTAAAGAAAGTGTATTTCGGTATAAAAGCTAAGAATGTTATCTTCAGTTATGAGCAGTAACTTATTTGTAAGATTAATTTGACTGGGTGTTTCTAAACATGCACCATTTATTTTAATCATGATAGCTCTAGTCTTATTCTAACTCAATTTTAGATTACATTTTCCAAACCATTGATTTGCTTTAGTGAGAGCTTCATTTGCTACGAGAATAAGCCTTGGAAAATTATAAGCGTTCATAAGGTTTGTGTCATCAGCACAATTCGTTATTTTGGAGTTCTCAGCTGTTATTTCTTCCAAATCATTCAAATACAATTTGAATAGAATAGGTAATTCAAATTCAGTCAGATTTTGCTGCATGATGATCTTTTCCTAGCACTACCACTTGTTTTGTGTTTGATAATTATGATTCAATTACTTTAAAGCTGGCTCTCTAATCCTATGTCTCTCTACCTCTAACTCTAACTTATCAAACAAAGTATAATAATTTAAGCAGTCTAACACTTTTGAAAAGTCAATAAATACCCCAAATGAGAGATTATCTTTTTCTAAAGAATGCAATATATAGTGAATGAATGCAATACACCATTTTATTTCATCTCTTTGGTAACCATGCTGAGCACTGCTTAGCTGATCGCACACTACCATGAATTTCGTTACCCTGTTACATACTACTGATTCCACTATTTTTGCAAACGATGGTAATAAACTGATTGGTCTCAAATTTTCAAATTTAGCAGGGTCACATATTTTATAAACGTGTTTAACTAACGTTTCCTTCAAATTTTCCGGAGAAGTAGCACATTTTATGTCAAGTGGAGCCGTCACATGGAACCTCTTACACTGATTTCTACTGCTCGGAATTACCTTCACGTAAGTGGTCTTTCAGTTCTTCCATTACGTTTACCGGCTATGTCAGTAGGAAAATTGCAGACTACAGAGATTCATTGTCTTGGATTTGACCTTCCAAGCTTTGAGCTGTTGTTTCTGCGTGTTTTCTTTCTTCGCTCTTGACTTACAGCAGAAACGTTGTTGCTATCGCTGACTTTCAATTCTTGTACTCGTGCATAGCTCAGATGGAATAGGCCAAGGCAGTTCACACACATTGCTACGTTACAAACTTTTTTAGAGTAACAATTGAAATTTACGTCTTTGTACTCCCGAACTCCCGATGTAACGTCGTCTTGACAACATCAAGTAATGTAGTAATATGTAAGTACAAATTTTTTCACAACGAAAAATTCAAGTTATGCATAGCATAGTTGCATTGCCCACAAAATCCTCTTGAAAAACAGTTTTGAATTTCCAGTGTTAGATGAAGCAGCCATCTGTTTGTTGTTTTGTTTTTCAGTTTTTAATATCTAGCTGGTAATACGATAATTTTTAATACCGATGTCGAAGAGCTGTCGTTTATTTATTACAAACCTATGGTAACAAATATACGAAAATTGTCTTTATACAATTGTAAATCTTTAAGTGGGAAATTTTATAAGACCATTTTTTTGTTACAAAATACTATCAAATCTGAATTTATGTAAAGGGTTTCACATGTTTTTTTAGTTTTTTTTTTTTTTAGTTTGCGGCAACTTTTTTTTAGTTTCGAATATTTCCGTGTTAATTATTAATATCAATAATCAAAACCAATTCTATTTGTAACAGGTCAGTAACATAAAAATTTCCGAATGGAACACTTGGTGAAAAGATTTGGTAAAGGATTGGTCCCATCCTAAACTGATTATTTGCAAATAATTATCGAGCAATTCCATTAATTATTATTGAAAACTAACCGTTTAAGTGAGTTACTAATGCCTTATTAATTTAGTAGTAAATTAGTTTTAAAATTTATAGAATATTTTTTTAATTGAATTTATAATAGCTCATTAAGTACATAAATGATACGACTAGTACATGAAGATGTGTATTAATAATTTTACAATAGGCAAAATCAGATTTTCCATCTTAATAACAGTTGTACTATGTGAATAAAACTGAAAAATTTAATTTGAAAAAATGCAAATAAATGAATTTTTTGCATTGTGGGAAATTTTAACAAGTATGGAACATGTAAAAATATGAAGTAATTACTCTAAACAAGTAGAAAATAGCCTAAATAAGCCTGAATAGAAAATAGCGAAAATATGCTATTTCGATTAACGTTTTCACTCAAATATATGCTTGATGATGGACAGGAAAGAAATATACTATTTCAAGAAATATGTAAGTTGCGTAAAATCTGCGTATTAATAGCAAGTGGCAATTAGATAAATTGTTAGTAATTTAAACTCCCTCCAAAATATTAATACCTTTTTTGGGTATACATTTTAGTTCACATTTGTGAAATTACCATACTTGTCTAATGGTGATTTATTAATTCTTAACGCCATATGCAATTTAATGAAAGCAATTTCACGGGTAACCATAAAAAATTAATTAGAAAAATCGGAAGTAAACTTAACCTCCTAATCCGTATATCTGGTTTGAGATTTGAGAGAATCTCTTCCGGACATCTGCAATATGTGCCACATCACTAAATTTAAGTAATAAATCACTTTTTTGTTCTGAAAAACATCACCCCATGAAACAATCCCCAATTGGCCTGTTCCTAAGGAACTAGTGGGTGAGCAGATGTCGAACGTTGATTTTTTTATGGGCGTCCGACAAAAAATGCACGGAGGAGCATTTTGAATTTGTGGTGTACCTTTAACTCCTGTTGTTCGATGGGTATATTCATTAAATCGACTATTGTGACCTCGCTATCGAGAGAAAGGGATAAATAGATTCCCGTCAGTAGCATGATTTTGAACTTTTCTTCAATCCTACATGACGAACGAATATATTAAGAAATATTCTGGCTTCTTTAAAATGCAATTAAAATTAAGCAACATTGTATGGTTTCAGAGAATTGAAAATTTTTCATAATTTTTACTGTAAAATGATCAGTAACATCATTTTGAACCTTTTCCCAATACCATAAATGGAATAAGGAATATGTTAACCACAGTTTTAACCTTATGAACAAAAACTAAGTAATATTGAATATTTACAAATATAAGTATTTTTTTAATTGATTTCACCAGAATGTGCATTTCAATTCATTTCAGTACATTGGTGTCTCTAGACATGTAAATTAAATAAATACATTGCATAAGTCGGAAAACAATAATATATACTCTATTTTTAACAACAATCTTACAAACGTAAATGATTTAATATAATTTTAGAGGATTTTTTAATAATAATAAATAATATACAAATTTTACAAAGTAAAAGATTTTCTCAAAATGAAACAAGGCGCGAGGCAAGACATATATATGTTTTGCCGGTATCAAAGTTTGGCTCTGATCTCTAGAATCGCGTGTGAGAAGCGCGCACCTGTCACTATTTGTTGTATTACTTTGTAAATAATCGTTATATTTTGCAAGGTTGTTTTAAAATTATCAAATTGTTGTAATTAGTTCATTTTTGTATATGAAATGAACTTTGGTGAATTAACAAATTTTACAGTTCTAGAATTTTTTCTATACTGAAAATAATTTAATAAGACATTTTGCGTACTATTCATAGCGGCTCCATGATTTAATTGTGGCACACGAATATCAGCGGTTCAGTATTGAACTCAGCGACGGCTCTGAATACCTAGTATACTTTAAAGTTTTCATAAATTACTACATCTTTATTATCAGCTGTCATAGTCAGAGTTTTCTGATATAAATATGTTCAGAAAGAAGTTAACCTCCATCACTTATATGCATCTAAGCTCATAATTAACATAACATTGACTCAATTATTTTAAGCTGTAATGCGCTTATTTCATGTGGTGTTGTGACTAAGGACCATATTTTATCTATTTGTCTATTTCTGTTGCTACTTTCAATGTATTAGTCATGTTTATTTACATTTCTTTTCAAATCGATGATTGATCTTTGAAATTGCGATACCCATATTGATGGGTTAGAACCGTATTGCATTTTGGTTTATGAATATTCAAATTAACTTTTTACATCTTCGAATAATTGTTTATTTGAACTTGTAACATTTTTAATGCACATATAAGAAAAATTTAAATTGCACCTGAACTTGTCTAACTTGGATAAATGTTTTTGCTTTAAAATTGTTTTTACTCCGAGAATAAACGATGTCGACTCCATGTGCACTTTGAGTCGGAATTTTTGGCATGCATCTGATAGTTCTAGTAATTTAGTGAATGAAACGGAATTCATTTAAGATGAATATTACAGGCATTACAATGAAAAATCGTTAAAATTTTATGGATCCAACAATAAAACTTATACGTACATAAATCTCTCGTAAACTGTAAGCAGGTCTATTCCTGACATGAAAAAGATTTCTTAACACCGCACAAAAATACTAACTAGATCATTGAGTTAGGTTAAATATAGCGACCAGCTCTGGTGAAAATTCCAGAATTTAATTGGTGTTTAATTGTAAACAAAAAGATTTATTAAAATAAGTGTTATAAATTGACAGCTGTCATGTTTCACAAAAAATAGAACGTTGAAATCTCAACATTCCCAGAAGTTTGTGGTACATTCTTCCAACAGATGTATCCATTTATTCCACAATCGTGTTCCAAAGTGGAAGATTAAATCTGCTTTTTATCTGTAGTAGCGTATTGAGATCTCAGCCAAACGTTTCTTTTTATATTTCGCTGAGAACGAATAAAACATTATTGGTTTGGTTTGCAACTTTTTAATTCATTACAAAAATTTGTATTTAACTCGACTGCAATAGAGTTAAACCATATACTTTGAAGAGAGAAGGGGTTTATACAAGCACTCTGTATAATTAATAAGTGACAGTGAGAATAACTAGTTCTCATTAGGTTAGGATGAAGAAATAGTTTCTTATCCAAGTAAATCAAATTTCAATTATTATCAGGTTTTTTCGTTGAGAAAACATCCAATATCTCGTCAAGACTAGCTCGTATTCTAAATTAGATAAAATTCGTTATAAATTCTGTAGAGCTCTACTTGATATTAATGAATCCGCTTTAAAGTCTTTGGTACATATGTCCTTCCCACACTTCAGGAAAAGACGTTCCAACGTACGTGACCCACATTACTTATCCAATTTAAGAAAATCAGGTTCGGATGTGTGTTATAAGTTCTAGGGAACGTTGCGGCATAGACGGATTACCAAAATTTGTAACAGTTAGTAAAGTGCTCTAGGTTGACACGAAACTATAACAAATTTCACCTGGCATTGGTACAATGTTCCGCATAATGAGCTGATGACACTCAGTTTATTGAAAAGAATTCTAAGCATTGAAATTTAACTACTTAAGAATCTCCTTCACAAACGTTACTTAATACAACAAATATACACCTTTCGACTTGACTTTCTCGTCAATTAAAAAATTACCACCCGAACACGAGCCTCTTAAAGGGAAATAAAATCTCGCACAGTAAAATCAATAGAGAAGTAGTTCTATTTCATGCAGGACTTTTTAATAAATAACGAAGCCCTAATCACAGATAATTTAAACGATGGTTTACCAGTTATTCATCAATTATGGAAACAGTTATTAAATTTATTAAATTCTCAGGCAATGTGTATCGAAAACTATCGATGAAGGAAGAAGCTAAAGGAAGTACTAAAATAGCTGAATCGTTGAACCGAAAAAGTTATGGAAACGTTATCAGTTTTCTTTCATTCTTCTTTTCATGCAATATTAGTTTATCTAAGCTTGTTCTTACGTACATGGAATAATTTCAAATGTAACAACGTATGCAATGTAGACTAATTACAATGAAATTTCGAACGTACTCTTGTTCTCCTGTCTCCTTCTAACGTGTTACAAAGTCTGACTATATTAGATTGTGTTTTGCCCTTACATTAAATAAAATATATGTGGTTAAAGAACATATTTATGTTGCGCGTTATACGACTATCTCTACTCTCTTTCTTGTTCAGAACCAATAATTAATTTCACCGACCCTGAAGACAATCGAAATTAGTTCATCGCATGTTGGAACACAATAATAACTATGATCAGTTCAGTAATCGTTGGAATATCAAAATGCTTCTGCGTACGATTCGTCTGATTCAGAACTCAACTTTTATGGTGGCTACAGACCAACATACATTCACGTGACGTACTTGCATATATAAAGTTTACACAGGCTTATACACAAGTTCATCAAACAAGTTGATATATTTATAATAGATTTGGTAAAACGGAAAAAACTGATAGTTATATTATAAAGAAAGGAACCTTTACCTAAATATGCCAGATACTGCAACCAAAATGTATGCGAATGAATCGTGCTACTTGGCCATAAACTTACATAAATGCCTACTCGTTGATGAACTACAATCGAACCCGAAAATTTGTTAAACGCGTGTGTATGCGACTTTTCCTCCACACTTGTAAAACATCAATGCCCAAGAATGTATGACATACATGACTAAGACACATGGAATAGCTAACAAATTCTTAATAGCTATTTGAGTCCACATTAGGGATGCTGCTATGTCGATTCATACGCGTTCTCTGTTTAAAAATATAAAAAATTGTGTTGACTTCGTCTACGTATTCTCTATAAAGCTCAGGTAATCCTGCGTGGGCATGCTTTACCATTTCCTGATCTGGTTCCGATGAGGTTCTGGCCAGGAAATCCTGCTAGGGCATGCCTCACTATTGCCTGATCCAGGTTCTGAGCAGGTAAGCCCGGGTGCACATGACTTACCAGCTTCTGATCGAGTACCGACCAGATTCTGCGCGAGCATGGCTTGCCATTTCCTGATCGGAACACGATTGGTTTTCTCGTTTGCCTACGCAAATTTGTAGTCGGGATGAATTAAAACCAAAACCAGTCAAATAAAACCAAACAACCAATCGTGTTGTAAGCTTTCGAATGATATCACATAAAATGAAGTACCCATAATTTAGTTCTAAATCGTATAAATTGTAAGATCAAATATTTCGTTTTTTATTATTTACGTATTCGTATGCTAGGGTTGGCGCATGAGTGGCTTTTTAAATTTTGCCATCCAATAATACCACGATCTATCTCGTCGTGTTGTCATATCTGATTCGTTCCGTTTCGTGTGACATATATGAGTGAAATTCAAAATGGCGGACATTGTTTATATTGTGAGCACTAATTTTTCAAATTGATATATTCGTTAGTGGGAGAAATCAAATACTATCGTCTTCGTGTCAAGTCCCTTAGGTATGTAAATTTCGCTGAAATATCCTGTTTTGAAATTCATTTTTTAGAGAAAGCATTCATTTCCCAGAAAATGAAACACATAGAGGAGTGGCTTCTCTTTTGGTGATCTAATTAAATACAAGTATAGCATAGTTCTTATAAAGTTTTATAAACTGGCTTAATATATGTAGATTTATTTAAATAATTAATATTCATTTACATTATCAAACCTTTTCGATCTAAGCTGTAGTGCTTTTCTTCCTTATATACCACAAATGTTTCAAAATTATTGGTTCCAATGTTTCGAACGAACACTGAAATGTGTGAAAAGTGTGTGAACCCCCTAGAATTCTATGCGAAACTGACTCTTTCTTTTAACAGGCGACGAAATTGGAGAAATAATATATTATATGACTAGAAAATCCTTTAAACAACTAGTTCGGAGATACCCATTATGCTTTACGGAGACAATCGGTTAAATAGTAATAGTCTTTTGAAAATATTGCTTTCCATAAGAGGTTGTAAATTTGAAAATCAGAAACATCAAAAAATCATCACTAGTCAAGCAAAAATCGTAGATGACGATGATCCTCTTCGTTTTTTTGGATTTAGAAAAAAAATTAATTTTCTTCTCACCCCACTTTCCCACAACTTGCCAATTTGTCGACTTACAGCGATTTCTGGAATGGTGAATGGACGTTAATTTCATATCCTACAATATTTATGGGGTCCTTTCTACGCGTATGCCATTGGTTTTAACACGAGACCTCGTGGTTACACATATAAATCGAGATATTTCTGCGGAAATTCGAAATTTAAGTTAGCGGTAGGTATCTGACCAGGTCGAAGATTTTTGCTTGCCCTCTTGCATAACATTTGGAAATTATAATCAGACAAAATTTTCCGCTTCATGTTTCACTTAGCACCGTTTTTTTGTCTATTTTCGACTCATATTCTAGATTAATTTTTTCATTAAACATTTCCGTTTCATGATATCACTCCCTTAATTGAAAATATTATCCACAAATTAGTCTTAGCCTGGCTGTGAACGTAATTTGAATATGGCGAAGGCGCAGAAACGTCTTTGTTTCTTATCGTGTTTTCATTCATTTTCTCGATTGTTTGAGCGAAAATTTAATATTACCGTGTAGTTTAATCACCGAACATAATTGCTGACGTTGAACACGAGGATGCTGAAAAAATTTGATTCGAAAATGGCCAACTTTGGCGAAATTTCTCACATATTATTTATTTTTCTCAAATACTACTAATTATCGTATGGTAAAAGTATATTTTTCAGCATACTAATACTGTCTCCTTTTACTAAGAATATGTTTCATTTTCTGGCGCATCCTTCATTATGAAAATGTTTAACGGCATGGTTACATTCGTAGTGAAATATTCTGGATATACGTATAAATCATTCAAAATAAATCTGATATGGAGTCATTCATGGAAAAGCTAACACTGTTGTCGAGGTTTTCAAAATGTAAGGAGATCGAATTTTCTCAAGCTCAATGACATCCCCTGACTTTTTTGACACACTAAATACACACGTATACCGTATATTTCATTCACACATACGTTCTCACAAGGACAGGTAATGAACTGAACAGCCTTTACGATTGTATTTAATGCAAATTATAAATTTTAAAACCACGAACTGTAATGTAAACAAACATTCCGTCGAATATACAAAGAAACCGACAATATCACTCACTATTGCCAACTAAAATAAACGCTCGAATTTGAATCTGCATATATAACAGTAGTTTTGCTACACCCCTTTATAATTGGTACATATATGACGTCACCGGGTCACGTGATACCGAATTTGTTTTGAATGAACTGTACATATGTATTTTGCATCATATTTTAGTACTGATATTATTAAATTAAGAGTTGATTATTTAATTAATGTTAGTTATGATATTAATCAAACTGAGAAGAAAACAAGTGTTCAAGTATGATACATATATTAAGACTGAAAAGGTTTACGACGAGTATCTAAAATTGCTCAATTCAATTTTTAGTCATTTAGGTGTCCTTGGTTTATGATTTCAATGTATAAACCAAATTATTACTTTTGGTCCGCCCCGCCACTGCTTTCTAAAGTAGTAAAAGATAGAAATCTCGATAAACATCAAGAAATATAACTGATTAAATAAAGGTTTGCCGGTTTGATCCATATTGTTATTGTTGAATAAATCACGTTTTAATGCATGTAGCTCCGAATATTATTCAATATTTCAGGTTTCTGGTACCTCTTGGTGCAATTTCATTGATGAATGTCCAAATCGTATCTCTTTTCTCTTTTTTACATCGCGTGATTGGATTTAATGGCTGAAACAAGCCGATGTCATACGAGAAAATCGGTTCTTGTAAAGAAAAATATGTATTCTAAAATTTATAATGTAGTATACAGGATGTTTCTTAAAATGCAACAAAATTTAAAAGGGTAAATAATTTCACAAATATTTATACAGTATGGAACAAAATGAATTACGTCTAATCACCAGTGGTATGTTTTAGCTGATTTTTTTATAGTATATATTATCTTAGTGTAACTATCATGTCAAAAATTAACCATAACAAAACTGAAAAAAAAACATATATCTCTATTTTAGCATTTAGAAGTTCTAAGACAACAGACTACGTCCTACGTTATCCTACTGGACACTAAATTTAAGCAATTATACCTATAATTTGTTTCTTTTCAGATTTTGATAGAAATTAATTTAATTACATATGCGACTATGAATATATTTTAAATCAATTCATTACTGAATAAATATGAACGAAGTTGATGAAATCTTAAAGAATAAAGGACTACGATGCCAGTGAAAATAAAAGGGATGTTAAATACGGGATGTTAGGTGAACCTGAGAATGGGGAAAAGCGGAATGAATAGTGCAGAGATCCTTTGTTCGGATATAATCAAGCCTTTTGTTAAACGTTTCGTAATTCTTGGACCTGAATAGGGGTTCATAATAGTTACTCAAAAAAAAAATGTTCTTCATCGATTGTCAATTGTGACAATCGACTGCAGGTAAATGAACTAAGAATGTCTATTGCCGTAATGTGATAATTTTGAAGGGCAGCTGATCAACCTTATACTGCTCGTGTTATCAATTTTTAAACAATAACCGGCCAAATAAATTTTAAATCCAAGAGTTTCAAATGTTATCGGAATAACGTCAGCATCAATGAAATTGATACAAAAAAGCTTTCAGTAAAATCTCGAAAACTTTATTTATGGGGATATATAAATCTTGTTTTTGTTGAAACATTCATATTTATAAAATTGTTGACTAAAGTACACTGTTATAGTCACTGTTATATTGTGTCTGATTTACTTACATTAATTGTTGACATTTTTCAGTCATGTCGAAAAATGTTGCTAATGTGTTAGGGCAGTGAAGTCGAAACCAATTTGGTACTTTATAGGCCTTTTATTTGTTTAACGTGTACTTGTTTCATTTTCTTTGTACAACAGCACTTAAAGCTCTACCGCTTTTTCAGCCATGTTGTTTCTTTGTCAGGATAATGAACTGAATAAATAATATGGAAACGTATTGCCCATATTTTCCTAAGAGGACATTGAATATCTTTTTCTTAATTAAAAAATGATGAAACGTGATCAAACTCGGATTTTATACAAAATAATTATTTCATTAAACCTACTCATATCTTCTTAATTGAGTACTTTCAAATCACCTGACTTTTTTTGTAATGAAATGTTAGTAAAAATTGCATATTTGGCATGTTTTAACATTCTTCTGCGTATTCATTATATATTTGCCTACTGCATATTTTAGATACTTGGAGGGAGGCAAAATAATTGTTTTCATTAATTGTATGAAATTTTCTTGTATTTGATAGGAGTTGGCACAACTATATTATTAAGTAATTCAAAATATATGGTAATCTATTTGAGTCTTGATTGTAGCGTATTTAGGGAAAAATTACAATATTTCTAAATTGTTGTATTACGCAAGTAAGTATTCATAATTTCAAATCACTGCCGTATATCTTTGCATCATTTGTAGCTTTTATCGCATACAATCCGAGTTTAGTTATAACATAACATACGCATGAGAGTATTTCTGTGAGAATCTGCAACCTGACAAACTTCTTTTTTCAACGAACAGGAACAGCGTCTCATTTGGACAAACAGTTCAATTTATACCGATAAATTTAAAAAAAAAAAACAGGAAATCAACACCACCTCAAGGATATCTGGCATAATGTTACGCGCCATTGTGTCTGAAAAAAGGGGTAAGGACCACATTTTGGTCGGATTGTCTAAAAAACTTCTTTGCTCAATGTCTGGCGTTTTGTAAAGCACCAGGGCGTCGTACAATAAATCAGAAGAGGAAGTGGCAAAAGAGCAAGCGATAAAAATATAATTCACATGTGCATGGGGGTGAGCGACGCAAAACAATCTTCAGACTGAGAAACGTTTTACCCTCTTAGCTTTAATTTTTGAAAGAAGTATCAACTCCAAATTTGACATTTGACCACACGTAAAGTATTTTTGGAAAATGCAACTTTTACAACAAATAAATAAATAACTCCTGAAAGCCGACGTACCTGTCATAATACGTAACTGATTTGTTTAAAATCTGACTCTTTAATACGATTCAATACCTTTAGTCAACAATATTAATACACATGTTACACATACTCAATTAAATACTAAAAGAAAAAAAAATGGATTTCAAATATATGCCAAACAATCTCTAACATTACAAACTACTCAAACTTGAGAAATTGTGCTCTAACACCCATCAGAAGGAAAAGCTGTGTCTATTTAAGTTAACTAGAGCAACAGCAAAATGCATAATTATTATGGTGCCACAGAAGATGATTATTTATAATAAACCCTAAAATTTCTTTTATAGATAATTTAAACCACCCGACTATTGTAAATAATTATTTCATGTCAATGTTTGATTCGGGTTACTGTTTTATCATGTGTAAACTCAGTCATAGATTTAGTTTCGAACCAGCTGTTCCAAGTATTCCATATTGGTATAAAACTAGTTTACCTCTTATGTCATTTTTAAATAAAACATGTAATCGAAAAATATTTATATATATTATCGTTTCTGGAAACAGACGGCGATTTCTGCATTTGTCCGCTTCTATGGTGGTAACTTTCATTGCATATTTTTGAAGTTTGGTGTATTTATTATTTGAGCTGTAGGTACAACTCCTTTTGTTTCTGGGTTCAACTCTCCTCAACAACCATTTGTAACTTAATTTCACGACATGATTTTGGTACATTATACTACGTCTATCATTGACCTGCTACATTCCAAGGGCCTGCTGTAGGTAACCTAGACTTCAATTATGTCTTTGTAATTGAGAAATTTATCGACTATGCTGCAGCAGAGGTTTTCATTTAAAATTAGTGTCCGCAGGACCTGTATAAGAGACTGACAGGTTCCCTTTGGCATTAATACCTGGGGCCACATATCCTTGGTTTCCCCTGTCAACGGTAAGTCTTTAGCGAACTTTTCTTTATATTAATTTAAGGTTATCTGAGTGTGGTACGGCAATGTCAATAAGGTATAAGGTAAGGTAACTTTTTCTGGCTCATTTTATTATTACTTGCAAAATCCTGTGGCTCTGTCGCTCCTGTTTCTTTTTTTGAACTTTTATTTTCCGTCTTTCGAATAAGTTGCTAGCATTTAGAGTAGTTGGGTTGTTTATAGTTAAAGATGTGCACGACCTTTTTTGGGTTGTGACTTTCATAACTAATCCCACGAATAACCTAGGAACGAGGGGTCACTTGCAGTAGAACCTGGTTACTACAGGAAGGTCATTTACTACTGGAGGAAGCCTGGTAATCTGTAGGCATGGTTTTCGACTCCGTGATGTGTGGCCATTCATTTCATCAGCAGACTAGCATTTCACCCAAGGATTACGTTACCAAAAGCAACGATAAATCTCTCAAATCTCTGTCTTGGGATGTAAATAACCTTTGCTCAGAAAAGTAACTAACTAATTTGTTGTTCTGTCCTTCGTTCAGCTGATCCTTGCGTCTCCTCTGAAGTACCTTTTCTTTTCAATCTCGTGACAGGTCTTTAAATTCAGTTTGATTGGGTCCCAAGTTTGGCTGATGTTTGTTAAGGGGTGTGTGTCACTTTGTAGTCAGGGTTTATAAGTTAATTTATCATAGACCTTTTGTTGATTAGGAAATGTAGAAGCAGGTTGCTGATTTTAACCTCACACAATTGGCTGATGTTTAATATTTCACGGCCTCTTTTGTATCGTAAAATGCAAAGACCTTCAATCGCGGAATTAGGTTGCAAGCATTTAAATTTTGTCATCATTCGTCTGGTTAGTCTATGGAGTTATTCCGGATCAGCTCTACTCCACTTAATATCACCAAACGAGTGGGTTAAAGCAAGAACTGCCCTGACATTAATAACCGTTATTACGTTTTTAGAGTTTAACTTACTTAACTTATCGTTGTTGGAACCCTAGGTACTTATACTACTCATCTGGAGGCAATTCTGCTATGCCAGCAATAATCGCGTTAAAGGACTTTATACTTTTCTTTAAAATGCCGCCATAAACACATTTGTCCAGCCCGAAATGCATTTCTTGGTCGTTTTAATTATTGAAGTTATATGTTTCTTCGACGTAGCGATTGGTTTAGAAGCAACCACGTATAAGGTGGTTGATTTTAAAATTACTGTTCTTATTGATCCTGTATCCCATTTTAGAATTATGAAGTAGTGTTGAGGGAAAGTTAATACAAGACAAAATCATGTGGGGCTCAAAGAGTCTCCTTGGAATAATCCTTTTTGATGCTTATTTTCTTTACGAATCTATAGTCAATGTTAATCTAGTTTTCCAGGAGTACATGACGTGCTAAAGGATTCCGACTATATTGGGATGGATTTTGTACAGTTGGAGTACTTTGAGTAGCCAATAATGGGGTACCGAATTAAAACCTTTAGAGTAGCCAATGCAATAAGTAGGGTAGGCATAGTAATTCCGTTGATTTGACTGTGCATTGCTGGTAATTAGGCTTTTTATTATTACTTGCATTATTATAATTACTATCATTATTTCACTTTTAGATTTCCATACATTTTAATTCTGGATATATGTTATCAAAGTCAATTCATTCGATAGTACTCTAACAACTGAATTGAAGTATTAAATGAAATTAACAGAAAACGAATATAATGCCTTTAAATAAATTTAATCTCAAACACAATTTTTCCTCCAGTTAACTTCTTTGAGGTTCCTTTTAACTGAAAATAAATTGAAACCGTCGACTATCCGTAAAGATAAAAGGACGAATTTATCAGTTAGATTTCTTAAAAGACCGTTCAGCTCTTACAAATGAATCACAGATTTAATTCATACGTGACAGAAATATTTTAGACTAAAATTGAGCCGAACAAGAGAAAAAGTGTCTTCTTTTCATTCTATTCGGTTGTCAAAAATAGCGGCCCCCATATTATCCATTTTCAGCCAGTGAAAGAACAGGGAGTTATAATCAGGCATCTTTATGGTAATAACATAAACTGTGATGATCGAGCGCAGGACCAAACATCACATTTCAGCAAGTATACTGCACTGACAAGTAGTTCCGGATGTACAGGGATTTCCGCCCTTTACTACACCGGATACGAGATACCGAGTAGGTTATTATATTCCGACCACCAATCGGGTAGGATAAATAAATATTAGAAGAAGGAGCCTAAATAAATCTAAATTTAAGTTCGCACGAATACCTGTGTGAAAAAAACCAGGTGATACTGAAGATGGATGCAATTAAAACTTGTGTTTTGTGAAACAATTATACATTTCACTGGCACTGTATTTTTCCACTAATAAAATTATAGAAATTAATATCGGATTCCAGGCTTCGGTAATACCGTTATAAAGTGTATTGTTATTCTTTTAATTTTATATCTAGTATGCTATGATTTGTTAGATATCAATATGAGTAGGAATATCTACTGCAATGGTTTTTTTTCTGAAAAAGAAATCCGACATTTAAATTAAACGGACGAGCTTTGAACAACACTATACTGAAAATAATAGTCAATCAGAATTTAATAAGGAGTATTTCAAAATATTTTAAATGTTTTCTTTACAAGTTCTTTGTTATGTTGCGTATTAATCATTGCATACAGGACCGTTTAATTGCTATTCGGATTTTTTCATTTGTTCATTTGTTGTAGTTTGTATGTGCTGACACAAATAATCAAATAATCAAACCATTGTTTTCAGAGCGTTTATAAATTTGTGAAGCCTACTACAAATATTCATTGGCTTTGCAATAATATACATCAATCCTTCAGTTGTATGTAGAGTGCGTTCTTATACAATCATGTATCTTAAAAGTTCATTGGTTAATTTTTGCATTGCTTAATCAATATGTTACTACAAATTTCAAAACTCTACGTGCTATGTTCATAATAAAAAAACTTCTAATGATATTATTAAGGTCTATAGGAAGAATGGGGGTTAAACTCTATGCACTATTTTTAGGTACTTCTAAAATAGTTACAAAATAGTGGGAGTATTTTATAAAAGTTCTTCAAAGTGGCAGTTTTTAGGTTCGTAATAGTCGATACGTGTTTTGTTGGCTCATAGTGATGATACATGCTACTATTTTAGAAAAGAGGGAGGACTAATTTACTCCAAGTATCCGTTTCTGCGACACGTTGAAAATATTAAAACAATTAGGGAAAATACAGACACCCTTTAGAAAAACACAAATCGACAGTGTTCACATGTCACTTCAGTTTTTTGTCTACGACTGCAAACATAAAAATATATGAGGGGCTATTTGTCAAAGTAAGAACCTTATATTTTTGGAAGGTAGTATGTATACTCAAGACATTTAAAATGTCTTGGTTTCCATATAACAATTGTTTGATATTCATTTTTAATTCAGTTATCTGCTGGTCCCTTCAAAACTAGTTTTAAAAACTTACTAGAGCCTTAAAAACCTCTACAATCATATGAAAATGATCATATCAGAGTTATGCATACATTTTATGATTAACGAAATAAACCAGCTATAACCCCTAGGGTTCATTGGCAATTTGAGGATAAATAAAATAGCTCTCAAAAACATTTGGAAAACACTAACATTGAAATTTAAATGCTTCTGCCCATTTGGCAAGATATCTGCAATTCCTGACAATACAGTTTGACACTTAAAAAAGTAACAAAGGTATTAACCACATTTAACCATTACAAAATAGAACGGAAGGCGAATTTCGTTACAGTAACGAAATTACTTGTTGAGCGTATGTCATAAACGATTTAAATTTATGAGAAATACTAATTATAAATCATATTACTCGAAAGAAAATAATACCAAGTAAATAATTTGAATACTTCAACTATAAATGGTGCTTCTACCCTTTTTCCAAGATAGAATAACTGCACCATTGCGGGACAGCTGTTGTCACCTTTGCATTTATATGTAAAAAAATAAATAATTCTGCAAACATATATTTAAATAACTAACATTAATAACAGGTATAGTTTCTGGCCTTGTAGGAACATTTCTGCCACTATCGATCAAAATAGTTATCTATAAACGTAATACTATAAAAAAATATAACCAAAAGAAATGAACGAGAATAATATAAAAGCAAAATAAAATTGTAGTTTCAGGCCTTTGCTTCAATAACACAAAATATAGTATGATACAACTCGACCAGTCCTTTTCCTAAAACGAGTAAAAGTATAAAATATTAAATATTATATTCGTTGTTTTACACAATTGACTTATATTAGCAATATTTTGATCGCCACTTATTTCTTATTTTATTTTCATAAATTTCTAATTAATATATGCAGTTATATTTACCACAAGGTATTTTAAAAAATTATCTCTGAGATGTGAGTCAGCTTTGTTTCATCGTCAGGACCGTTGAAGTTTGATTCACCTAATGGGCAAAGCCAAGTACGATCTTTGTTACATAAAAAGATAAGACGATTATTTTTTAACGGAAATTTTGTCAATAATTACTCAGTAGTATTTCAACTTTCGTACGGTGAAGGTGTACTAAATTTATTTCTTGGTGTATTTGATTCGTTTTGTGTAAGTTTTGTTAACTCTGTAGATTTATTAGATATGTAAAAATTTTAAGTTAGGTATAATTCTTAGTTTTGCACTAATATCAAATAAATAATAGGTGAAGTAACTTAAGGCCAAGCTACTAGTTGGCTACTTCAATATCAAAGTTAATTGGTGGAAGTAAAAGATATTAACAATCCCAACCCATTTTATGCTCAGATCTTAGAATTTTGTAAACTTTATCTAATTGAGCAAAGGAGAAGGGAAAGAAGAATAAATACAGCTAGGTGAAAAATCGTGCATAATTATTCTATAACTATTTCTTATTTCATTTACACTTTCATTATTGATTTTGGTATTCTTCTCCTTTATTACAACAGAAAAATTAGATAGGTTTTCGTGTAATTTCAAGGGGCTGGCAGCAGATATAGATCGCTATTTGTTCTTCCAAGTTGCCTTATTTCATGTGACACCTTATGTATTTCTATGAACGTTTCAGCGGCAATATCTGCTGTCGTCGTAAGCGAATACCTAGAAATAGAAAACTATCAGAGTAAATTAGCTAAATTTTATCGAATTTGATGATATGTTGATATAGATTTGACATTTATAGTTATTTAAAGTTAACATGTTAAATCGAGTTAAGTTCTGGGTTTTGAGCAGGTCTATTCATTGCAGTTCCAACCTCTTCAAGATATCACTGCACAACTGTTATCTACCCCAGGTAACTGCGTGGGTACAACCATTCTGTACACTTTCTATTGATCATCTTCGATAGATGTTTTTGTTGAAACAAAATATGTTTCTAAGTCTCCTTTGTATTTCTCGTGTATCTACAGTGTGTATCTCTTGTCAACTTCATTAATATAGGTAGGAAAGCTTGTAGTACAAGCTCCTCACTTACTGTGTAAACATTGACTAACATTTCATGAATTCTGTTTATGGTCGTGCAAGGCAACAAACGTCTGTAAGAGGTCTTCCCTGGGTGTCATTTCTTTTTTTCACCCTTGTCCCTGCTCGCCTTCTAAGAGACCTGTGGTCTTATTCATAAACGTACATTAACGTTAATGTGGGTTTTAGCCTAAAATGCGTTTAGAATGCGTTTTAACGAGGTAACTATAGTTACCTCCATATTAAAAATACATGGAACAAAACACTGTAGTGACATCAGTGACGCACATTCTAAACGCATTTTAAGCTAAAACCCAGATTAACCTTAATATGCGTTTATGAATAAGACCACTGGTCTCTATTAATATTTAATGTAACCTTTGGGCTGTTAAACGATCGACATTAAATTTCCTTTTCACTTCTCGCTAACTTTTGAAACAATGTCACAATTTTAATCACTCGCACAGATTGTGTATCCATGGCTGCCGAGACACTTTAAAGACAATATGAAATACTACCACCAGAAGACGTAAACTGTAAAATTTGTTCTCCGACAAATAACGGGATAATAACAGTTTTCGGATTTTATTATATTCGCGAATTATATTTGATTCATGGTAGCCTTAATGGCACATATACTTATATCATTTAAGTAGCGGTTTAATAAACAACTGAATAAGTTGAAAGGATGGCTTGAAATTAAAAAAAGTTTAGGTGGTTCGTTGTTCTCAAATTAAAATTATAACAAGCTCAGATGCACATGGAAAATGATAAAACTAACTTTGAATAATTGTTGTGATAAAAGAAAGCGATTTACGTCTTTAGTATACGACGAAAAAGACTTGATGATTTTTAATTGAATTTAAATTTGGTTAAAGTAAGGTTTTTCTACAATACTACATTATCAATTAAAAATTCTTGGGTTAATGTGCATCGGACGAGAAAATATTACGAGAGAATCTTTCAAAATCTTGCAAAAGATTCGTGCTTTTTTCATTTTCAACATTGAATTTAATGCAAGTTATTCAAATTAAATTGAAATTCATTTAACTAAGCAATATACTGATATTTTCAAAATTATTCCCCCGTATATTTGCCTCCCTCTACCTATTTAACGCATATGGGCCGAATGTCCTTGTTCGAATTACAAACTAAAGAAATAAAGGAAATAAAAAAAGAGAGGGTTTCGCACGAAGTGTCCTATAGGAATAACACTGGATGATGACGTATGCGTACGTGATACGGTGGATAGTCGTAGCATATATACTATGTAGAATATGTATGGCAACTACCCCATGGCAGGCGGTGAGCAGCTGCTTGCTTTTGGTAGCGTCCCTCATATTAAAGCGGACACGCTGGGTGCTTGCCCATTCGAGGGTAGCGAGCGCGCCAAGCAAAAGCCCATATTACCAGAAGCAGAGACAGAAGCGTCGTTCGAAAATTAAACGAAAATAATCAGTAAACTTTCGTTTCGGAGTAGTTCGGATATTTTTGAAAAGTTTTAGAGTTAGTGTACGTGCATGTGGGTGGGTGTCTGTACTTAAAGTACGTAAACGACGTCGACTTAGCGGCTTAGAGGCTTAGCATGGTACCCCTTAGAGCGACCCCCCTCCACGAAACCGTACCACACAGTTGAGCTCGAAAGCCGACCGACGTCCAACTTTAAGCTCACTCGCTTGCTCAGTCTGCATTCTCTGTTCTCTCTTCGCGTTTGTGTTGCGGATATATACGCTCTTTAACTATTTTGGATTATACGTGTGCTGTGTTTTGGTGTCGTAGTATTATGGGGTGTTTTAACTCTGATACATTCTAACCCACTTTGCCTCTTTTAACCGTCGCATGTGTCGTGCCTATGTGGACTTTTGGAGTGCGTCGGGACGCATTTCGCATGTTGTCCATCGATAATAATTCGGTCTCGCAGTGTTTTGATAACAGCCTATGGCGCGCTTTTCCAGACTATCTCTGAGGTAACACTGCTACGAGCCTGCCGGATACAACCCCCGTAACAACCTCGTCTCCGACCATTCTAATATCGCAATCATGTCTTTGATATTATTCGTCTTGGTCGGACTTCTCGCCTATCATCAGGTAAGATTTCAAAATACTTCACAAAATATATTTTCTAATTTTTTTTTGATAATCCCATGAGATTGAGACAGTGAGATTTTTGCATACTTGGTCACTGGTCTCATTATTTAAGAAAAGCTTTCGTCTCATCTGCCGCACACCGGCAAGGCATCGCGTTATTCCTATTCGTTTATTTACACTTCCAAATTACGCACACTCTTTCTTTTTACACGCAGCGTCGGACTGGATTACTGAACAATAAGTTTTTTCAAGAAAATGCACGCACATTTTCCCAGCGACGCTGAAACGGCGTTTACTGTTAGCACCTTCGCCAAAAATCCAACAAAAATGATGATATAATATTTTCGCCTTTTTAAATCATATTTTAAGTGTGATATAATTTTCGTAAGTTGCATACTGAAATGAAACTTCTTAAAAACCTATTTTATATAATCAAAATTAGAATTCAAAACGAAATCCTACTCGAATTCAATACAAATTTCAGTTAAACTTGTCAGCATTTATTCCCTAATGTTTGTTAAATTTCACAATAGATTCAAATGCAAGTTTAAACTTAAATGAAACGTATAGTTTTAATAAATTTTTGTTTCATCTACCATGTTGAATAATGTGCGACGAGCTTTTTTCACAAGTTTAAATGTAGAATTGAAATAAATTAATTTTGAGAAAGTTTGAGCTTACGCAAATTTTTATTTGATATTTATACATTACTAAATAAGAAACAAAATTCGGAGTACACATTTCAACACTTAAAGCCACCTTTATTTATACTTTGGTTGCAAACCAAAAAGTCAATCAAAAACCTTCGGATATAGCGAGTTAAATTATCTCTAAAGTATCTCTAAAGTACTAATAGCAAATAACATCAAATATGTTACGAGCATTACCTATTTCAGTTGTGGTAGAAATTCACTATTCAAATATGACAGAAATATGTACTTTGTCTAAAAAGTTTTAAGATGTAAGTAGTATGGCCCTTAATAGGTTTTTGCTTAACATTCGCTTAAATGTAAATTTAGATTTTACATTAAACTTCCAGTTTAACGAATATTAAAATCATGAACGTTTTGCCGACATGTTGAGAACCTTAACAAAAACACAAACAAAATTTGTTTCAATTTAAATTCGAATAAAATAATAAATAAAATAAAAACTAATTAGTGCATCTATCGATTGCACTGAATGTAATTGTTTGAACTTAAAACATTTAAAGTATGAACTTTAAACATTCATGTACATATACATCCCTGCGTAAAATGAAATACAGTTAATTTAAACATCGGGGATCTTAACAAATCATTCTTTTAAACCGTTATTTAGACTTTTTTCAATTTTATCCAATTAACGCATCTCAGATTTACGATTTCTTACATCCTGTTAATTTGTACTTGAACTACAATGATTATAATTTGACGTGACGAACGTGTCGTGTTGGTAATATATTTTTAAATCACTCGCTCTGGATTGTATTCCAATTAAGAAATGTTCTATTAGGGATAATCAAAACGTCTAGGCGTACCCTATTAATAATGTCGACTTCAGTAAAATTGTACCATAAAATTAACTTACGCAATCATTTTACTTAATTTATGAGAAAAAAGTTCGTGCGGTGCGTGACAACTTTAAACAATTAAAAAGGGCAAAAAACGTTGTTCATTTTCGGAGTGTTCAGAAATAATCATTACATTTTTATCCTCCAGTCCGACCCTGGATATCGATTCGAATGTATTTTTTAACATTCTCGTTTTATTCAAAATTGCCGGCGTTCCCGAAATAACCAAAACCACAACACATGCATTTTACCTAAAATAAAAATAAAGTCACATCTAGATACAAGATATTCTTCCATAGGCTGACTCATCTGGAGTATTCGAATTACGACTGATCTCTTTTGACAACCAAGAAGGAAAAAACGATTTAGGGAAGTGCTGCACGGGAAAAACTCGACTTGATTCCGAATGCGACGGGCCCTGCCGGCCCAGGTTCAGGATATGCCTCAAGGAATACCAGGTTAAGATCGACACTACCTCCACGTGCACCTTCGGCGACGTCATCATACCTGAGCTGGGATTGAACAAGGACGTGCATAATGGTTTCGTCAACTCCATTGCATTCCCGTTCCCGTTCACGTGGCCGGTAAGTAACTGCGTGACTAAAACTCCTGTATGAATTGGACTGCTCATCTAACCTAATTATGTCCAAACTGTGTACTTGTACCAAATTAATCCCAAGTAGATTGAGTGAACCAAATAAATTTGCTTGCTTACTCCTAGGTTCTGTACTACATTTCGATGTAAGGCTATTGGGTTGGGTTGGCTTCTATTTTGAGCTAGTTCTCCTGTTTCTTAACTCTGCTACTCTTTCACACTCGCACATTGTGCTTTTCTATGCCTATCCTTTCCGTTTTTGCTCTGTGCTCTTGCGCTGTTTATTTTCTTTTCCATTATCTTGCTCATTCTGTAAATATGTTCCAACCATGCTAATTGTCGTTCTTCTGCGTCATCATTTTTGGTTTGTTCCTAATTGTTTCACATAAATGATTAGTATCTTGTATCTTCTTTTTTTGGAGTATCTTTTAGAAGTGAAACCCTCTAAAATGCTTGTTTTTTTAAGAAAACTATTGAACCTGACTAATATTACGGTTTTATCTTAATAATGGTGATTTATGTAATTGGTATTCGTGGCACAACTCGTCCACGTTCATATGTGCCTACTTTTACATGTAAATAGAGACGTGTTCGACTTTACGTCGAGTTATGCTTTTCTTACTTGCCAAATGGAGCCTTTATTATTCTAAAAATAGTCATAATTTCTATAATTGGCAAAAAACAATTTTTATAACCCAAAATGTCACTTGGGCGACGAACCAGAAAATGATAAAATGATATCGCACTTAAAACAACTGAAATTTAATTAAAAGCTGTGATTAATAAATTCCTTTATGTTTGCGTTTCTGATGTCGAGAAATGATTTCAATTTCCAGGTAAAAGTTAAGACCAATTACAGGATATGTTTTTTAAATTCAAAGACCGACTCTTTCTTCCTTCAATAATAATAAAAGGGTAAGCCATTTATTATCTGTACGTTACTCGATTCAATTTTAAATTATAAACCATAAATCTCGTCATCTCATTATTTTCTCAAACCGATTTCGTGAGAAAAATGTTCCGGTTTAATGGTCTCAGTTTCTGATAAATATTTTTGGTGGTTGGTTGGTAGCAATATGCCACCTGCTTATGCTCGAATATGCGGGTCGTCTTTTTAATACCACCAAGGAGAATTGCTTTTTTAAAACTTTTAAACGAACACATTAGTAAGACTATATTTAACAGCTCACCTTCAAGTGGAAGTTGTGTTTCTGCTTCCCGTCTAATAATCCTGCTTTTCTTCCGCCCTTTTTATACAGGGTGGGACATCACAATTGCCAGTGTTTAGATGAAAACGAGTAGGGAACTTCAAAATAAGTTTTCTCCAGTTATATAAGAAGTATCGTTGAAGATACACGAAGTTCACCAGGAAATATCTTAAATTTGTTCTTGAATATACAGTTAAAATAAACTCGAGTTACAATAAAACTTCCTATACCTAAAAGCAACACTTTGTAATATATGTAATTATTTGTGAAATTGTAGGGTTCAATTCATGAATTTTTTTATGCTTTATTCAACAAAATTGAAACAATTTAATCAGAACCAATGAGTATTTAGTTCGAAAGTTGATTAATGAGATATCCCAAGATTATAAAGAGGGGCCCAAAAACCTCTCCCAGGTTTATCTGCATACTACAGCAAATAATTGCCTCCTTTTAAATAACACTCAGTATTTAATAACGTATCGTTTTGTAAAATGTTTATTACCATTCAATTGAAAAAAAACTTCTATATAATCTAACAGTGATATTCACTGATTTATTTATCTATTTCGTTCAAGAAGTATCAAATTTACGATTGAATGAGCCAGTAATGATATAAATGTATAATCTTAGTTAAAAGTAATTCTCCCTGTAGACTAAAACTGACTCTAAACAATTCTCTAGGTAAAATTTCCAATTGGATGTAAAATCACGAATTAGCCGAAAAATCAAGCAATTTTTTTAAAAGGGAGTAGAAAAACAGACTTTATAAGTTTAAAATTCAAGTTGGAAAGGTTATTTCCAGTAAAAGTATTTAATTTGTGGATGTACACTTTAATGGTAAATTAACATTTTGGATATTATCTAAGAACAATTGCGAAGAAAGCGGAGAAGTGACGCATGTTGGAGGTCCTGTAACTGAAAGGCTTAAAATCTATAATGAAAATATAAATCATATTGTGGTGCGTGCGTAATAAAGGCTCTAAAAGTTATTAAATATAAAAATTAGCTGTTATACAAAAGAAATCTACAATTTATATATCTTGCGCCTGCAGAACAGTTTCTGCGAAAGCTGTTCAAGTAAGCTCAAGTTAACTTCCATTGCATTCACTAGCAGTTGAGAGATGGGACAGGTATAAAGGTATCGAACCGAAGTTTATCATGACAATGATTGGATTGTAGTTTCCGGTAAGACATATTGAAGAAAGAAAGTAATAGCAAACATTTCCACTTGGTATAACTGTAAATTCAAAACATTGAATTATTTCCCGACTCAGTTTCTAAAGGTGTCTTGGTTCAATCCAAACTTGGGTTATTTTTAACTTTCCTGGATAATCAAGCAACCATTTTGGCAAGCAGTATTATAAATCCAATGGCTATGAAAAAGAGAAATTACGTTAGAAGCTGTAAATCCATTCAGATCATTTTCTAAAAATAATACTTTGAAGTAAATATTCAGAATGTATAAAATTCTCCCTTCTAATGAGCTCACGTGGCCCAGTTCATTGGATACACTTGGGGAGAGGGATTTGGTAACCCCGGTTCTGGTAACTTCTGCGCTGTACCAAGTCCCACAGCATTAAATGCGATAAACGATCCACCTAAACAAGTTTTTTATGCTTGTAAACCCCTGTCTAGCTTGTTCTATTCTTATTTTGATCTCCTTCTTATGATTGCATTGGTCCGTACATATGGTTCCGAAATATTTGAAAGAGAAAACTTGTTCAAGTAACATTCTGTTAAGGCTTAGTTGAGCATATGAGCATTTCTGAGTATCATTGACTATTTTACACCCTCGGCTTTCCATTGGTATATCAGCGGATCGTTTTCTTACTAATTCTCTTAGGAATCTTTTTACTTTACTCTTACTCTTACTCTTTTTACTGAAAGCTGAGCTTTGGTTTGCTTGATACTTCTAGCTAGAAGCTAGCAAGCTTCTTGCATCTCTAGATACCCTTGAGGATGTTACATCTCCTGCTTGCTATTAACATATCATCGGATCGTTTTCTTACTAATTGTTCACAAAGTTCGGTTCTTGACCTGCGTTCAGGTCTCCTCTGCACTTTGCACTTTGGGGCTTCTAGTATCTTTGGATACCACTGATTATGTTACATTGCGAGCTTACTCTTAACACGTCAGAGGATCAGCTGGCCAATTCATTTGTCCGCAATTTAAAAGTAACACATTCTGAAGCAATTATGATTCATGTTTTTAGTAAATAACTCCGTAACTGCGGCTATCCTGTTTTCTCGATGGCAGAGTTTCTGACCATTGCCTGTAAGTCTGATTCCAATAAAACACTGGCCGATTTTTGAAATCGGAATCAGCTTACTCTTACTCGTACTCTATCTTTCTCTTACTCTTACTTATTGTTTTTCTAAACCATCTTGGAATTTAAACTACAAGCATGCCATGTTTAAAGTTTCTAGCTATTCGAACACTATTAATACATTTCATCATCTTTTCTACCGCTTCTATAAGAGAAATTCAGATGTTTTACGTAGTTCTTAATACCAAAATAGACACTGTTTAAACCAATATTGTTAATCGATCCACTACCCGAATTTGTTTCTTGAAAAAGTTTGGTAGAGTTTAAGATCACTTTCAAATAATTCATTAATCAGTCGCATGATTTATATTTAACGAATTTAACGCAGTCCACGAAGAAATAATATAAAATAAATCGTAACTGATTTACACTAATCGTGTAACTGATTACATATTGTGTCTTAATTAAATTTCCAAATTTAGAAATTTCTTTTTTTTTTGTTATTAAGCTGATTTCTTAGTTTGTTACCTGTTGTTTGACGTTTTTGAGGATTACTATTATTATAATATGATCACTATAGTAGAACTACGTACATCATAAATCTGCGTTTATCTGACCGAGTTCTGTACGAAAAAATATCTGTATTCTCAATAAATTATATCGAATATAATAATTATACGTTTATTGCCAACTTATAACTATATGTCTGAGAAATAAAAATCTACAATTTATGTAAAATTTGTTCATTAACAAATATGGTGGAAGTTTTAACAACCAAGATAACCAAGCAAGTTTAAAATAAGTCGATAATTAAACGTTGTCATTTTATTCTCTTTCATTATTTTAAGTTTAATTTCATTGTACAAGTTTTACTGTGTTTTCAAAATTATACTTCGGTTCAAAAAAGTCACATATAATGTTTACAACTTTCTCATCATTTCACATGTGTCTGGATGTGTTTCATTAAAACGACTGTTTTTTTTTATGTTGGCACATATTCCATAGGTATAAAATGAGCGAATGTTTCGTTTTACTTGTCGTTTTAGCTGGTTCAAAACATGCTAAATCGGGTAAGTTCTCTCCTCCGACAAATCTAGCATATGGTAAACATGTTCTTCTGAGTTATTAGATTATTAAATTGTTCACGAAATAATTTGCTTTACCAGGCATTAACAAGTTGTGAAATTAAAATCTGTTATCAAAGTATTGACATGTTTTCTTAAGGTAACTTGACCATGTAAATTAATCTTCGACAATCAAAATCTCTTACGAAGAAAAATAAAGGGAAGGTTAAATTTTATATGAGCTCGTATTCGAAGACGTTTCAGGCAACAGGATATTCAATATTCCAACATTTATGTTTTACTGTGTTAAAAAATTATGTCAAAACTGCATGGTATAAAAACATTTTCTAAATAAGCATTCTATTACTATATAACTAAAAATCATCGAAAAAGTCAAAGTACTGCCAATTTTATAATAATCGTGATAAACGTACGAATCGGCGAAGGATAAATATTATATTAAATTTAAAAACATTTGCGTAATTTATCCCTGAAAGTCACCAAGGTAAATAATGTTTTGTTCAAACTTATACGATCCCATATATATTGGAAAATAAACAGGAGTTTAAAAAATATTTTAATCAATTCTAGTACCGATTTCTTCTCAGGAGATTCGGTATTCGTTAAGCCTTTTGAGAGGGACAAGATTTGTGAAATTTCTTACAGAGACTATACCGTTTCCGCTCGGTCGTTTTGTAGCATCTTATACGGTCTGAAGTCTCAAGGCAAGGTGTCTTGCCGTGGGAAACTTGCACTAACTTAAAATTAATTATAATAGATTTATTGATCAAACTTAACAACTTGTAGACTTACATTCCGATATTCCTTTACTTTTATGCCTTATTGCACACGAATGAGGATGATATAATGGTAATCATTTGGATAGTAATAATTAGGAGTAAAAGTTAATACTGTTTATTAGGAATTCACGTTGCTAATTACGTTGTTACGTATAATGCGCCAATTAAATTTTTCTTTCTATTTTTTTTTGATATAATAAAATTTGAAAGCGGAACAAATATGTGCATACATCGTTACCCACAAATACCGATTCTTTGGAATTTAGAAACGTTTTTCATTAGGGATCATGCAATATTACGATATCACATTCTTTGAATTAACAATTTCTCAATGTAAGACATCTAAAATTTTTAAATTAAAATACACACATTCACCATTCTTTTACATACGATTGACAAATTGTTTTTACTGAATATATGTTTCCTCAATGAGTAATTCGATATATCCGTAATAAATTGAGAACAAAAAGGCATATATTGAAATACTGTAGATGGCTTATTTAGCATTTAAATATTTGCTTTCACTCGCTGTTTTTATCTTGGGGTGGCTCCACTGTAGCCACTGTAGATGTTATATCTACATTTTCTGTTACTGACACTGTTTTATCCTAACCAGTTGAGAATTTTCTCAATCATTGAACGTATTATAGATAGAATTCTAAGGATGTATTAGTTCATGTGTTGTTACTGAAGCGATTGGCTGCTATAAACAATTCGATTTAACGGCAAATTAAATGTTTGATAGAAAAAAACGTCTAATCTTCCATTTTCTCACAATTCCGTGTGCAATAAGTATAAACGTCAAGAGAAAGATGCATACTTAACCGGTTTATATTGTTTACTATGGATTGTATAAAACCTACGCCTTTGCGCAGGCTCTTCTTGTATCACGACAACTTTACCGGACGAATACAGAACCGTAGTAGGATATTAATTTATTCCCACTACAACTTTCACCTATTCACTTGTCTTGAGACACTCGACCGCAATTTCAATCTATGTGTACATCTTCAGTTATTTATCGTAGGAGAGTTTTCAGACTACGTGGGACAAAAATGGATAGTAGGTCTTGTTGAATCTTAAATATTAAATAATATCTGCGTTAAATTTGAGCATTCCTGGCTTTCATGACCTTTTGAGGTTGTTACATGTTAAATCGTTTTATAACATGGCTTTACTCATTCAAACTGGACATTGGAGTCCTACATTGAAATTTTAAAAAAATGCCAACGCCGTACCTGTACTGTCTTTTTATTTGAAAATTGGAATGAATCGTGAACACTTTTATTATTAATTGCAAAGCACCTGATCACTACCTGTGTATTTTTTCCATTTTTCCCGACTTTATTATAGTCTTCAATTTAAGAATAGTTTCTGTTTAATCTTCCCATGGCCTCATCTTTTTATAACAAGATTTCTTTATATTATTATACGATGTACGTGCACGTATACACACCGTAAAGCCATGAAAACGAGCGGGGGTGTAAATACTTTAGTGTACCTTACATTCATTGTAGTTGACAATTATCTTACTGAAACACATCCAACGTTAATTTCTTAGAGGATCGATTAACAATGTTATTATCGGCTTTATTCATATTTAAAGTCGTAAATTGTGAGAAATTGTGTTTATGTCGGTCATAAAACGAACGTAAAATGCGTATCAGTGTTGCATGTAACATTTGCATCTTCAGTGAAAGTCGTTTTCTCTTAATACGAAAGAATTCTCAATTTCTTGTTTTTTTTTCTCAGCGTACCTTCTCGCTAATCGTGGAAGCATGGCACGGCAATCAAACATCGCATTCAGCTGGTAAGTAACAAAATATTATTCTTTTTGTCTTATATTTTTCGAAACTGTAAACAATGGGAAAGAAATTATATATAATATTTAAAATAAACAAAGAACATCTTAACAAGCATCTTGCAATTTGCATCGCGTGATGGCCGACTCCCGTATTTCTTTTCTCAAATGTCATTGTTTACTGGCAAATAAGCTCCCGGCAAGCGTAAGGAATATAATTTGAATAGAAATACGCAAATGTCTGAAGAGAAAATCTTTATCCCACTTGTTTCAACAACCGTTCTCACATTGTCCGAAACTTCGAATAAAACCTAAAAACCAACTGAACTCGAATAGTAATTTTAACAGTAAATTTCTGATATTTCTTGGAAAAGTTGAATTAAATTGTTCGTTGAGATCAGTGACGACTTCAATATATAAATCATTGTTTAAATAGTCCCAGAATCATGGTCATCGTAATATTAACCGGATAATTTTTAATTACAGAGTTTATTATTATTTATTATATTAACGAAAGCACTATTCCATGTTTTGTCATTTTTATTATATTTAATGCTGAATACAAAGTGGTGCAATTTTCTTTAAAATAGCCAATAGAAATTTGCATGATTCAGAGTTTCACGTTGCATTTTTATGGTCAAATCACACAATTTTCCGTTTGGCAGACGAGAAATTCCACCTTTCCTTCCTTTCCTTCCTTTTTTAATTTTGTTATGTACCTAATGAGCTTATCGCCATAAATCAAGTGAAATAGTTCTGTGTAATCGAAAATAACTGGTGCTTAATGTGGGGTGCCTTTTAAAAAATCATGAATTTTACTATTATATTACATAGACACGTTTTACACTTGGATAAAATAGAAGGTTTTTGGTATTTTATTTGTAAAACAAACCGGTTGTGTCGATACTGCCTCTTATTATGTAATATTTTTATACGCAAGTACAAATTAATGAAATGTCCTAAAAGGTTGACCATTTAAAAGTAAACTGATCCTTATAATCTGAGAGCAAATAATTTAGTCACCAACATGGACGGTAAATTGACAATATTATTCGTACCGTTAGTATCGAATTAAGAGGCATATCCATGTTTACCACTTGTCAAACAATGCGTGACGTTTAATAAAGAACGTCATATTTTCCTGAACGGGCATTACCAGTTTGATAACTCATAAAAAAGTAGGAACTATATTTAAGAAATTACAGGGGCGTAAACGATGTCAATTTCATTAAATTACGATCATTTACTATAAATACTGTAATACTTTTTTCATGGTTTCACAACCAAAAGGAACGGAATTAGTTAGTTTTTAAATTTCCTTTTAAATGGAGGAATATGCAAAAGTAACCACTGAACACCTTGTATAATTCTAAGATAGAAAGTTACCAACTTGTTGTTTCATTAAAGTATGCTACGTGGATTTAGGAGCATTTCTTTATCCCTACCAAATCACCGATGACGGCGAGTTTATCGATTTGTTCCGACTTTCCACTATTTCTAAAAATTATCATTACAATTTAAGTTTAAAGTCCTCAGTAATACATTAAATTGGCTTAAGGAGATTATAAATTTAATGAACGCATCCCATGTGATTTTATGGCGCTCTTGTCGAACCGTTACAGCCGTCTCCGGCAAAAAAAATCTATATTCACTTCCTCTGAGGTGTTCGAAAACAGACTTTTATACTTGAGAACTACATAAATATCCGTGTGTATCCGACTATATAGCACGGTGTATAAAAAGCCACATGTATAACAGCTGTCAACTCTTACCAACACAAGCGGCCCTTCTTCCTGATAACCTAAAAGGTTCTTCCGCTTCAATCGATACTTCCACTGCGTTTTTCTTTATAACTAATCTCGAGCACGCCACACACAGGCACACATACAAACACTGTAACGTAATCTTTCGCAGACTTACTCCATTGCTTCGGTTTGCTTCTGGATGCGACAAAAAGTTAATGCACCGACACCACTTTGGCAAAAAATAATTAGTTAACATAGGCGTAGTGTAAGAAAAATTTTTTTTTCGCGATTCGTAACAAAATACGTCACTTGATGAGGAAATTGTGGTGTAACATGTAAGTAATTGTTTACTATTCTAAAAGACTGACACAGATCTAAAAGTCTGAATGCTCACAATATTTTTTAGTTTGCATTTTATTTTTTAACCGGTTAAGTACTTGAATACATAGAGTAGTTCCGCTTTCCTCGTCATCATGACCGTTTTACTTCTATGCATAAAATGATAGAGGGCCACTCTAGGACGAAATAAACAAGTAATTTTTTACAAGGGTTACTTACACATGTTTTGAAGTGTATGAAAAAAAATTACTTTGTGTTTACAAAATGGCGTTACACTTTGTTACACGTTTACACGTTACACGTTTACAATTGGCGGTTACACTGGACTAACTTGAAAAGTATAGTTGTCAACTTAGAACGTAAAACCAAAAACTGGGAATTTGCATGTTCACAGTCCGAAAACAGCCCGCTGCTTTAAAAATAATCATTTTTCGGCACAAAATGTCGCAATAAATCGTTTTTTTATTTTATTTCAAAGTAATTCAAAGGTAATTTTTTGAATCATCTTGCTGCACAGATTATGATTCTATGAAATGAATTTATAAAAATATAAATTGTGTCCGGCTCGAAAACAATTCTTTTGAGAAAAACACGTTTAAAGTTTTCGGTACCTCCAAACTTCACCAGGTGTTCTTACACTGAAGTGCTAAGTGTGATATGTGATAATGAGTTTAGGGGACCTACGGTCAGTTATGTTAGTCAATTGGCCTGTGTCAAAGGTGAAAGTTGGGAGCGCTCTGCCCGGCTTACCTGTACAGAAAATACCTTACTGCTGCGCTGCGCCGTGAACTTAGAGCTTTGAATATTTTTCCGGGGTATGGGACCAGGTGTATCTTATTCTCAAGATGCCAAGGTTCCTTTCAGATGGGACAATCGGTGTTCGGATACCGTGCCTCCAGGCACCGTAATTATCATACAAGTAAATGGGATTATTCAGACGCAATTCTGTCTCAAGCCACTGGATTCCATTTATTTGTATGATACTGCGGTTCCTTGGGGCACGGTGCGTGGACACCGAATGTCACCAATCAAAAGAACGCGAAGCATCATTTGGACAATAAAAGGAGTTTTTAGAAAAATCTAAAGTAACGTTACCACTTAAGTCAACAGACGAACACACGAACGTCATCATCGATGGCTACAGCCGACGTTCCTCCTAGGGTAATAGAAGTGAATCTTAACTGCACCCCACGGGGAAAAATATAAGTTCGAAATGATTTCCACGAATTTTTTAAATTCATATCAATTAGTAAAAACTATTCGGTTGATAGATATATCCAGAGTTATCGCGATAAAATTGTTGGTGCGATACATATATACTTGCGAATCGAATATCCCATTTTAATTAAATGAGGGACACTCGACGATGATAATAATCGTTGTTAAGCATGTATTAGTTACTTGTAGTATGTACCGGGTATTTGTGCCAAATATGTTTAAATGCCTGTAAATGTTTTAATATACAAACAATATAACACATTGATTACATTAATATGAGGGAAATATCATGCAATACCGCAGAAAGCTGTGAAAAAGGCAGCACGTGATCCTTACGTTTGTTCTTGATCAGTACGGTATAGCTTGTTTAAAGGGCGTGGAACAAGCGATACATAATGAGCTGCACAGTCGTGATGGACCAAAAATCAGAAACGCGTGTCTTCGATAACGACTTTCATACTCTTTTCTGTATTGCCAATTATTACATATACACATATACCCACTTACTAATTTGCCTGTTACCTTGTGAATACCGCAAAGTTTACTACGTTGTCAAAGTATTCACATCGTATTGCTTTTTCAAAATCAAAGTAACCAACTCCTCTGTTTTATTTTTCTCTAACTCTACTTTCCAAAAAGCTGTCAACAAATTATAGTTTCACCTGTAAACACATCAACCCTGTCACGGACTTTATAATCCCTTATATCAATTGAGGCCCACATGAGGTGTATGTAATGGTTAAGAATAACAAATAATTTTTTTGCACCTTTTCCAACGTTACGTGTTACAATTAGTATTTCCTGGAATACAATTTTCTCATACATAACGGCAAAAGTTTTGATCGTTGATATCATTTTGTTGAAATGACATTCTGGGAAAGGGAGTTACCTGTAAGCGATTGATAAATGGACAGAAAGAGACATTTAAAACGAAAAACAAATCGCTTCCAGATTTCATTTCTGAACTGTTCATTTCTAGACATATTACTCGTCTATTGGGTTATAGTCAATGCTTAAAGTTGTCAGCTCATTCTGTTTATATCGATGTGAAAGCAGTTATAAACTAGGGGCACGCTATAGCAGCAACTGCTGTAAAATCATTTGTTTACAGAATAGGCGCGCTCCTTTATGTCATCCGGAAAATCATCCAGCCACACACTTCGAAATTTTCGCTATTAAATACAGGCAGCAGGCTATAATGTTTGAAGTAGGTGGTCTCATGAATAGCTATGTGAACCGCTAAATCAAAATGAGCGTAAATAGTCGAGGATTCCAAATTTACACAGAATTTACACGCAGCCTTATTTGGAAAAAGGAAGATACAGAGCGGTACATACACCGACGTTTTCCAGCAACGCTAAAATACTAATTTCCAGGAGAAATTGTTGTTGACAGCTGTCGAAAGATATTTTAATCAAAACTGTTTCCGATTAAAATGAATCGATTAAATTAGATTATGTAGGTAACGGAATATTCCTTCCTGTCTTTTGTTAATCAAAACCTTTTTTAATTCGCCCGTATTCGTTGACGGCAGTTTCTTGTACATATACTGTTCTTGTCAATTTAATACCGTCCAATTCAGCGCGTTTTAAGCTTCGGAATAAAGTTATTGCTGGCCTTGTTAATATTTCGATATGTTACTTTCTCAATTTATTGAGCTATAATGTTAGTGACTTAATTCATTACTCTTTAACTCTGCTTTTCTTTTTGTGATACTGCCAAACTTTTATCGTTTTAAGATTGCATAGTTTGTTTCATGATTATTATATATTACATTTGTGTGAATTTACAATTATTTTAAATCTTCATTAATTTTTATGAAGAATTTGCACGGTTTAAATGTTGTATTAAACCCATCCGCAACTATTAAGAGTCTTGGTTTTTCGTTGTTAAGAACTATTACAAAACTACACTATTAGTTTACTCCAGTATCAGATTTATGGCGTCCATTGTCACAAATTCTCTTAACATACCTAAAAATCATTCATAGTGACACTGACGTCAAACGATGTTGAGAGTGTAGGCGGAGCCTTAGAGCATTTTCACCCACAACCCGTATTGGCAAATTAGTGCCACCGTGATTGATTTTTAGGTATACCGAAAATCGAAACCACACATGAAATCATTAGTTATTTTATGTGTGAAAAATACCTGTTTTGGACTGGATGGCCCAATGTACATTGGTCATATTCTAAACACGGGGCTTACCTTGGTTGCCCCTTTTTGAACCGCAGGACGAATCCGGATTATGAAATTTCATTACCGAGATGCTCTTCGACTCGACCTTTCACTTTCGGATCGCCTTAAAAGGACCTATTGCGGGGACCGACTTTTATATTCGTTTAAAAAATTAACGTACCGAACGGTACAAACCTCCACTCGTTGATATGCACCCTTGTGGCACCACTACCTGCCTTTGTATGTGGTAGAACTGCCTGGCTTCGTCTTAAACATCAGGCAGTTATGTTGAGAATTAAAGCACTTTTTATCCTAAATAATTATTATATCAGATATCGCCGTCTCTAAACCTATTAATTAATCTGTGAATTTTAGTTGTAATTATCGGCAATTGAAGTAGTGTAACTAGGCGAGAACTTTTTTGTTGAAAATTCGGCGAATAAAATATTTTACATGTAAAGAAAAAACGGTGTTCGTGAGCAAAACTGAAATTTCTTTTCTATATTTACTACTAACAATATGGCGGCTGCGTTGTGAGGCTAACCGGTATGGAATATAATTAAAAACCCATACCAACTCCATATCTACGTTGTCACAAAAGTAATAGGTGTCCTATGCCGGTGTTGTATGTTGTTGTATTCGTCCAACCTAAACATACAGTGCGTGGTTCTCCACATTAACGTGCATCTGTTAATTAGAGAACCTGTCTTGTTATTTAATTTAGAGATCTTCTACAACCTCCATTGTACGGTAAAACCGTTAAAAATGCCATACACTATGGCGGCTGCCCCATTACGTCAGGAGATTCTAAGAACTCGAAAATATTTTTAAAGATGAAATGAAATACGTGCTGATAAAGAGATTTTTATAGGGATTACAAAAAGACAATTAAATGTCACATACTTAGGGTAAGGTTATCTATTGTATTCAGACTGAGGGGTTTCGATCTATTTATCATTTTGTCAACCGGGCGAACTTGAATAAAGAGGGTAGGTATAGAGAACGAACGTTACTCTTGAACACCTGGTTATAGTAGGTAAGGAACGTTTGATAATAGACGAGCCGCAGTTGGACTTTTTCCCGCTAAACACGAATACGAATAATCATACTTTTCTTTACATTACAGAACTACACTACTTGAAACTACTGCTGCAAACTGAATAATTGAAATTATGTTACTTTTAAAACTAAGGTTTAACGATCGTTTCGTGCTGTTTGATCTCCTTTGTATCAGACTACCCCTCGTCGTTCTATTTAATATTTTTCAGTGAATGATTCATTAATCACCAGAAATTAACAACTAAAAATGCCACGTCTAGTACAACTTTTTGACATATCCCCTGATCCACCCTGTACATATAAATAAATGACTTCTGTTACCGCCCGAAAAAGGTACAAAATATCCGTTTACAAATGTAAATTGTGTAATTTCTTATATGAGGGTTTTATAAGCGTGTGAACAACTTTGTAGAATTTCTGTTAACTTCTACAAAAAACAAATTGTTTTGATTTGGCGGTTTTTAAAATGGATTTCATAAAATAAATAAGCACGATAATGATTTTATGATAGTGCAGTAAATTTTTATGATGTGTACCACGTTGGTATCCGTGGGAAGATACAATGGAGGTCTGTAAAATTTCTTATTTTCGATTACAATCATCGCATTCTGATCTAAGATAAAATAAAGAAAAAAATTCAAGCGATCGACGAAAAATATTTGAAATGAATTATGAGATATCTATGGTTGTATAATTAATGATTCATTAAGTTTTGGAAAAGGAGCCTTTATTATCTGAAGGGGAGTAACATCTTTTCTGAATTTATTCATGACTGACGCTTTAAAATGTTAACGAACGTCTGTACAAAAGTTTAAATTAGTATAATTGCCAGCATATATAAACAATGATTATATTCATCGATTGGACACTTAACAAATATGATATATTACAATATTTTCTAAGAAGATCAAACGAGTGAAGCCGGCATTTCAAGAATTTCTTACTCTTAATCACTAGACGTCACTTTTTATTGGAGAAGAAAAGACTTCTGTGAAAAGCTGTAAACTGAAATCGGACACCAACATACATATTCATAATATTTTTTTCTTAAGTAGATGAATCTTTATAAGTTAATTAAGCAGGTTCACACATTACGGCGAGGATATCATATTGTTTGAATGAACTCCCGATAATGTGTATGTATACATACCATACTTATCCGTTTCCAATACATACCACATTTCTTTTAATTATCTTTATATTCATTAGACTTTGTAATAATTTCCCAAGAACCACTTTATGTTCGTACTCACTTTGCTTTACCGTAAATGATAATTATCATCTTTTAAACCGTTACGTCTACGAAAGTAAATTTTTAGTATAGTTTACACTTTATAGGTAAACGTACGTATTATACGTTTAGGATATCCTTTGAGGAACCTCCCCTCTACCGAAAAAGTGGTTCTGGCCCTTCAGGTGCCTCAAAAAAATCTTACGCAGAAGGGTAATGAAAGGAAGTTGGAGATAATATTCCACAAGTCGGCAACACTAAAAAATACAGGATTTCCGGCGGTGTTCTAAATCGTGCACACACCGTCTTCACGGCCATATTGCGTAACAAGTTGTTCGAAATCTGTCATTGGTTCTCAGGAACGGTAGTATGGAGTAAAGCGCATTAGGGATGGTTTTGCACCATAACAGGCCTACCTACTGATAATACTTTTCGTATTCATTTCCCAGCTTCTCTTGATACGGCATCTGCACGTTTGGTTTTGTAATTCGCACAGACGCCTGCCCTTTGGCGAACTAAAAATTTAAACACACCTGCAATATTGTATTTTGCAAAAGGAATCATTGGACGAAGTAACAGTTATTGAAATAATACATTTGTGATACACTAATGCAAGTAAACAAAAAAGAAATATATAATTAATGGTATATAATATTAAATATGTATATATATAGTATTGATATTTAGGAAACAAGTAGGAAATAGGAACATTTTTGCACCGGATATTTTTCTCTTTAGGGGTGCAATGAAACATATTGTTGGTTGTACAGGGCGTTCACAAGAACAAGTCCATATTGTAGTTGTTGATTTTTAAATGAAAACACAATCTAGTATGCATATTTTATTATGCATAATACAAAACCTAATTTTAATTCCCTCTTACTTAAAGATAATTATTTTGGAATTTTCCTACCTGAAGTCAAAATTTATTTGTGTTTCACTGACTCAAATTCGAACATTTGGTAAAATTATAGAACAACGGTGCGCAATAATAAAATTTAATACCTTTTGCATTAGTTAACAGTTGCAAGTTGCATTGTAACGCCTTTATTTTGTCTTTGGGCTCCAAAGTACACATAAATATAATTTCATTTAAAAACATACGACTTCAATATAAATCTTTTATTTTAAAATATACGTCCTGGTTTTCATATAAACATCGGGGCGGTTGGGGTACCTCACCCTGTATATTACAAACATTAATAATAGGATTTTTTAAATGTCTATAGAGATTACTAAATAAATGAAAGCGAGTGAATCAAATTTTGTTGCTGTTTTTCCTGGTTAAACAAAAGAAAAGAAAACAACGCTAGTAGAAAGACACTTGTATTTTATTTCATCATGATTATTTTTATTACGGAATACAAAAAAATGTGGAAAGTACCCCATTAAGACTCCAGTAACATGGATTTGAAGACATCATAAGTGACAGTAGTCGTGTGTTCCTTTGTGTTCATAATTTTAGGCGAAAGTTATTAATGACATTTTTTAATTTGCCAATTTTGCAACGTGAACTATGTTTTTACCTTAACTTAATTACCTTAAAACAACTTGAATATTCCACACGATTGCATTCAAAATTTATAAATATATAGAATTTTAAGAAACAATTGTTTACTCTTTAACCTTGTAAACGATATAATAAAATAGAATAGGAAAACTTTCATTTTTCACTTTATTATCAAGTATTATCGCCAGTATAGTATTGACATTTGCCGCTTTAACTTCTACCCAATGAAAAACGGTAGGGCTAGCTATACCTGTGAATTTGTTAATTTAATCATTTATGGTCTTAGCCTTTGAGAAATCGGTTATGGTTTTTGATCGAGCTATGATCAAAAGATAGTTTTTTACATCACCAGTTCTGATATTTGTTTTAATCTTCCATGAATGTTTTTAAGTAATATTGGAGTACATCCTGTATATAAAAACAAGGCTGAATTTTGTAAAGAATAAAAGGTGGTTGATACAGCTTCACCGGATACAGCTGCCTTGTTGCCGGATGCTTTGAGAAATACACCTGCGTTATGTTTCTCAGACATTCTATCTCGGTCGGACAAATTTACTTTCCAATTTGGTCTGCCCTCCAACTACCTGTACCTTTTTCTTACAATACAAGGTCCTATTTATAAATCAACCCTTAAAAGACTTTTAAAATAATTTTAATTGCCGCATCGGACGGATTAGGGTTTCATAAGGGCCTGCTTTCGTTACGTATAAAAATACGAATATATATTCAACAGTAATAACAACAATAATAATTAATATGAATATGCATAGTGTTTTTTGATACAACGTGTAAACCATGAGAAATAAACAGGCTGAGCTAGGACTTCTGCATCTTTTGCCCATTAAATTATGACAATTTCGATTTAAACGCGAAACAGGTTTTTACATCATTAAGTATATATTCTTGCATATAATTTTGAATAAATTAGTTTAAACGCCATGCAAAGCCGCACTACCTCTCTAGCCTAATATGATACGTCCCTAAACACGCCACGAATTAAGGGAGTGTGAGATGCAGGTTAAGATGCTGTTTTTGACTGATCTTTCGTTAATTATGAATTTAGCAAAATTCTTTATAATTCATGTAATTACGACTTCATTTTCTTTCAGTGTTAGTTAGCCGTCTCACGCGGCAGAGGTACCTGGACGTAGACGAGAAATGGACCGAAGACTCCCATAGTTCCAAATATTCCACCCTTCGATTTGAATACAGGGTAACATGCGATTCGAACTATTACGGAAAGGGTTGCGAAAATCTTTGCAGGCCGAGGGACGACAGTTTCGGCCATTACAGCTGTTCCCCCAGTGGTGAAAGGGTTTGCCTCGCTGGATGGGCAGGGGACTACTGCTCCAAACGTATGTATATTTTTTTTTCTCTTATATAATTGGTTATATGGTTTATTTAGAAAATGATTGATAAGGAGTGCCCAAGAAAGTGTAATCAGTTCTAATAACACAAAGTGAAGCATACTTCCTTAGTAAAAAGGTCCAAAAAATATGTGTTTATTGTTCAGGGGTAACAGAATGCGCTGAAATATAGTCAATAGAAAGCTGACTGTTAAATCGAGGCGAGACGCTGAGAAAACCGTCCTAACGCTGTACTTAAAGTAATATAAAATGTAAAAATGAGTGGTGTAGAAAGCAAGCAATTTTTGACGGTTTCGGGCATATTGTGAATAATATCTCTGGTTAATAAAGAAAAAGTAAAAAACCTGGCATTTAAATTTGGAATCCCAGCTAACATTTAAAGACACTGAGGCGACTCACTGAGCCTTTATGGGATTATGGTAATGAGGAGTCTCACGGCGTCGGTTTTGTTATACATTCCTCGCGAAAAGTTGTAATAAAATGATTTAAATGAATGCATCCATAATAATAATCAAAATGTGGTTATCATCAAATAAATAGTGTACCTCAAAACCGTATTTTTAAGCTCGTTATAAGGACACTTCACTGTATAAGGTTAAATTATTAAACATTATTAATTATTCAAACTGCTCCGATGTACAATTATCATGCTACTATTTCAGTTAATATGTAAATATATTGTGACACTTATAATAATATATTATTAATAGCATCACTGAATTATAATGTTGCACAGAGGCTAAGAAGTGCAAATTTTATAACAATTCACCTCATTAAGAACTTAGTATGTTTCATAAATAAAGGTATATACATATTCATTAATTTTTTTATCTCAGGAAGTATAATTCAGTTTGAAAATTTCTCGATTTTGTCGGGATACCCACAAAAGAAACACTATACATACTGTAACATTTAACGTGGGTCTGATAATTGAAATTGTCTTTACTCTCATTAATTTATTTATTTACACTGCTTAACGTAATTATAATTAAGTAACATTTTATGCTTTGATTTTGTTGTCCTGCGTAACAGAAAAGAAAGTCTTACTTGGAAAAAATTTATAATTTCTCGTAACTTACTACACGTAAGGTACCACTGATTTCATGTGAAGACATACTTTTAAAAAAAAATGGAAAACAGCACCATTAATTCCTTTAAAGTAGTTATGTAACTTGATTCAGATTTGATGAATTATATATACTTGGGCCAGATTGAAGTAACCACCGATTAGCAGCCACTAAGTGATATTCTATTGAAGATTCGAGTAGAATAATTTTTTCTTTGAGTTAAGTATGTGTACTAAATGGTCTCTTAAGTAAGGCTAGGACGTCCGCATTCGAAATTGATTAGGCTGTGATTAGACACATATTCTGCTTGTGGTTCGGACATAATTTTCCGTATTTTTTACGATTGAAATAAATCTATACCGGAGGGTCAGATTGTGAATTGTGAACGAAGGAACAAATTACTCGTCGTCGATAACGGCAAGGAAAAAAATAGTTCCCGGCAATTTGAAGCAAATAACCATGGTAACACAGTTGAGTGAGCATGTGTTTTATTTGAGTATAAATATAAATAGAGTTCGGTATAAAAAATACCGAATTTTGTCCACAAAAGAAGCAAAAGCATTGACCGCGAGAACAAGACGTGAACGGCGATCAGCTGCTGTTGACTCCACAGCAAGAGCTTCCCACGATATCACGGCATACCTGTCTGTCTACAGGGTGAGTCACAATCCGCTGGCGATTCACTATTACGGCTCGGCCTCGAAACCGACGCGCATCCCCACCGATTCTTTTTATTCATTTTTCGTATTTCGATGGCGGACGACGGCATTGTTTTCTCACGGAATTGCTTCTTCTTACATTACGAGTTAATACCTATCTCGAATCGGATCCCTTTGAAATTCTCTATGGCCATGCAGACCCATTTCGAATCGACGAAACAGAATTTAACGAATGAGGTGAAAGTTCATTTGTTTCCGAACCGATTCGATCATAACAGTTCAGGGATATTTTTATTTCTATCTTGCCTACATATCGATTATGACTAGCTTTAGGAAGATATTTTTATTAGACGTTCATGGATACTCGAAAGTGGAACAATACTTCTTTCCTTGAGACAAAAGCGATAGCACCGAAACTACCTAAATATATTCGACGGCTGTTTAAATTTTTTCAATATCGTTTATATGCCAAGCACACGAGAATTTTGTACTTTGTACTTTGAGTAATTACATATAACTTGCTCTAAATCAGCATATTAATTACGTAATTACCGAAACACGTTCTCAGGCAAATATTGACGGAGGTAATAGTTTTATATTTTCAAAATCCGAAATGTTTAAGTATCTATCTATCATCAAACGTAGTGATCAAAAAATACACAAGATTTCTTCAGTTGCCAATTTACCTTTTCAAACTGACAACTTTGTCATGTCATTACGTATGCTATTTCAAGTGTAGTCTAACAGAGAGTCTTACATATATATGCATGTCGAGCCTACCATATTCATCGAAATATCCATTTACTCCAGATAAATGCTATTACACTTATTCTATTTCTCGATTCATTCTATTTTCTTACGTATTGTGTTTCATTTCTTTATATCCATGTCAGCCTCTTTCTACTTCGCATTCCTTGCAGCCATTTCAACTTCGGGCTTTCCTCTTTCTTCTTGCCGTGTTCAGTTCATATGTGACCTAGCCATCTCACCATTTACTCTTTAACTTTTCGATTTATATATTTACCTCTTAAACGCTGTAGGATTTGTTCATTTTCCTAGTTCGGTATGCATATTCTCCCATTTTCAAAGTTTCCATTTCGTATATTATTACTGATCTTAGTAGTGTTTTATAAATTGTTTTAGTTCTCTTTGCTAGTAGCTTACGCACGATTTTTTCCACTGGTGTGGAAGGCTATATTAATGCCATTATCCCTTCATTGGTTTAATTTGTCCTTTGGTCTGTTAAACAACTCTTAGGTACTTACAATGTTTTCTCTCTTCAAAGTCCCTACTGTCTTTTTTATCTTTTTGTTCCCTGTGTTTTATGTCGTATTGTCATCATTCATGTCATTTGGTTTTTTCATAATTATTTTCATCCTAATCCTTTTCCTTCATCTTTTTCTTTTACGGTATTTGCTTCATTACACCACTTCTCTTGGTCACTAATATTAAGTCATGTGCGAAAGCAATTGCTTGCCCTCCTTCTTATTCGTATTGTGCCATTATCGCCATATTAAAAAGTGAATCTCTTTGTTTGACAACTTTGTTTAATGTAATTTCATTTGTTTTTGTTTTTTGAGTTCTAACGCTCATTATCGATGTCTTCATTAATACACAGTTTTCCTGGTTGGTACCTCTCTGATTGTTTCATCGCCTATTACTATTACTCGTTTTCTATTTATTGCACAAAAACAGTGCTGACTTATATATTTATATGAATTATTATGAACCATATAACAGTTATGTAATCACTTTTATACTCTTTTATAACATGTATCGCATATGTCGTTGATTTTTTCGTTGTGAGCCATAATAATGGTATTGTATTTTGTAAGTCGTATCCAGAAGCATTATTTCTCTTTTTTGCGTTAGTTGAGTCTCTTTTTCGTGTACAGGTATTTTCTTTCGTATTTTTGTCTCTTGATGTTTTCTCTTCTCGCCATTTTCTTTGAATTCGGGCATGTATGTCCACTGTTTTTCATCTCTATATGTTTGTTTATTTTGTTCATTTACTTTTTGACTAAACCATTATTATATTGTTGTTTTATATACCTTTTAAATTTTTCTTCGTCCAGTTTCTTCTACTTTGTCTTATTACTATTTTGCTTTCGTTCGTCAATTTATTACATTCTTATCTGTCTATGCTCTATTTTATTACTTTTTAACAGTGTTTCCAAGCTGATATCATTTTTTTATTACAAAAGCAATATGTACTTTCTGAGCACAAAAATAACCAAATCCTAAATGTTACATTAAAAACTCGTAAACCACATGGGGAAGGGAAGGGACAAATCACAAGTATATTCCGCCACAAATCATATAACAATAGCAATAATAATAGTGGTTCTATTTTATTATGAAAATCGACAAAAAGTGATGAATATCGACAAGAAAACTGAAAATTTATTAAAGAAGTGTACCGCAGTGTGATAATTTTACAATTTTAAACCACGAAATGATTTCTGAACTCCACTTTGTAACTTTAGTCTGATTACACATCTAATAATAATGCCAAAAGAATTCAAATGGATTTTAATTGTTTCTTTTTTCTTTGTGTTTTACAGCTCAGTGTTTACCTGGCTGTGATGAACAACATGGGCACTGCGCCGTTCCCAATGAGTGCAAGTAAGTGAATCTTCTTATTGTAACGGCCGGTATAATACAAGGTGCTCCGTAAAATACTTACCAACTACGGGCGTTCTTTTATTAGAAGATCGCCTTGTATTATACTTCCGCGCTCTAAATAGAAAAAGAGACGTATTCGCTGGTTAAAAGAAATGCTGTTAGATAACATGAAGTACGTATGCTCGTATACATGATGTAATTGATATTTCCTTTGTTAATTAATACTGTGGAGGTATGGGACTATTCACCAACAGTAAAAAATTAGGATTTAATTAAAATTCAATTTAAATTATGGCTACATTTTTCTTGAATGGTGAAACGTTTAGTCTATTTGACACACTCGGTCGTCGTAAATTAATTGTTTTTCAAATTTGGTTTCCAATTTTTCATCAAGAAACAAAAAAATTAATGATGTAAGGTTGATAGTTCCACTCGGTTGTATTATGGTGGTAGACGAAACCGAAGCGATCATTTAAAATGAAGAATGGTTTTTGGATCCACCATTAAATCTGTGGCAACACAGTTGCATTCCTATACTCATATGACTTGGACATAAATTAGTTGCCCAATCTTTTTTTATTTAATTTGTATTCAGCTGGATGTGTAGCCCTTTAATTTTCCAGAAGTTTGTTCGAATTAAGCGATAATTTGGAATCGCTCAAGGCCTTTTTCGCGGTTGTTTTCGTTTTACATGTTGAGTACACGAAACGTCCTTATTAATATGTATCCCATGTCATGAGAAAATAGGAACTCTTACTTATGAATTCAACACCGGTTCTAAATTTAGTTGCGAGGATTATCGTATTATCTGTGACTTTTAAAAGTTCACAATGTGAGTATTCATTAATGAATTGCATTTAATTATAAACCAACTCGAAGCTTTTAAATTTTTCTGCTTCCGGTTGTAGTATATATTACAAAACTCAATAAGGTCCATAGTAAATAATAGTTAGACGCGCAAAACACTGGAAATTGTTTTATGGGCCATTTATTTAATTAGCTAGACAGTATAGTGACAGGTCACAGGTAAATTTCAAATGCTACTCAAAAGTTACAGTGTTGCTTGAAATTGGTTTTCTTACTAAAGTGAAAGTTCTAGCCATGTTTAATCATCTAATAGACTCTTTTTCGAGTTTCGCCACTATAGGTCAATTAGAAAAAAATCTGATTTATTAATTTCAAATGTTGTCTACCTCTACACAAAAAATTAAACGAACATTTTTTTGTGGAATTTTATTACCGCTGTTTAAAGCCAGTTAATGTTATGTCATAAGCGGGGCGGTGTAATTGTTTACTTTCTCCTGCACTCTTCCTAATTAACATTTGCCTGTTTCTGCTTTAGAAATTACGTTTAATCGTGACTTTTTGAAGTGAAACATGTCTTCTCGTCTGACGATATTTTTCGTAAAAGTAAAACTAAAGTTTACGCCTGTAAGGGCGGCTTTTGTGGCACCAGTGTTGCCACCCGTTCTAATTTGGTCATCGACACAAAAGTCTGAGCTTTATTGAATAGCTTGAATATTTTGAAGTTCTATATTGGCGTTACTGCACAATAGTACATCTAAGCGCTGTCAAGTAGCTTGATTATTTTAATCTTCTCGCTTCGCTGCGAAATGCCGCCTGTCGTTCATCTGCCAAATGAATGCACGTATACGGGGGCAACCATAAATTCGCATTTTCGGAGATTCGATTCCCGCACACAAAGAATATATATATATACCAAAAAACAGAGAGAAAGAGAGATATTCATTTTAACAGTAATGACAGGTAGAAATGAATAAGTTGACGTTTCATCTCCGTCCGCTCTTCTCGAGACAGCCATGTATATTATTTACAAATTTAAGGGAAGACTAATGAAGAATGTATAACGTCACTCGAAAAGAAAAAGTGTTAAATGAGTACATTTACGTCGAGTTTCTATTGTCTTTATTAAACAATCATATTTGTTTTCAACTTTATGAATATCAGATTTTTCGTGAGGTTTTTGTCATTTTCTTAGGAACATTTTGTTGATTTACTAGCCGTACTAGTATAAAATCAATATTGAGTATTAAGTATTTAAAATGTGAACGTATTGCTTTATGGATTACTATATTCGAAATTTCTATGACTATATTCGTCAGTATACCAAGAAAATAACTATTAATTAGTCACCAAATTCCTCTTTTACGTACATAGTAAAAGTAGTGTAAATGATTATCGAAATTGAAAGAAATGAACGCTTTATAATACTGTTTGAAAGTTTTGAATTCCATCAGAAAGCTGCAAATACATACTCTCTTACATATATCATTGCAGAGTTGTACCGGGACTAGTTGACATCCTGATATCACTTACAAAATATTTTTTAATAGAAATAATTGACTTCATAAATTTTGATTTATAACGGGGTATATAATACTATACAAGGGGTACGTTTCTGCAATAGCATTACTGGCACTACATATATATAAATTTTATCTGTCGTCTTGAAGTTTCACGTTATTGTAACAAATCAGTTCTAAGTAATTCGAACTTATTTACATTATTCACATTAACGAACCACAGGTTCTGTTAAGGAGCGTCGGTTACGTAATGGGAAGTTATGCGCATTAATTTCTAATTATTTCAATTTCTGTTTCCACCATCAAGAGTGATGTTTCGTTCTCTCATGTGTGTGCCGTGTGTATGTTTTCGCATTGCTTACGTTAATCCACCTATATTAGTAGTTTCGGTTACTAACGGAAGAAGTTTGTATGCAATCTGAGTATGCAGATTGGGCCGGCGACCTGCATATAACCTTTCCTTGACCTGCATACTTGCCAACGGGCACCGTGGGAAACGGCTTTGTAGGCGTGTTGCATCCCCCCTAAGATGTCCCCGCTCGATCCTGTCTGCTATCCAACCTGCAACTCAATGAGGTCTTGAATACGATACGAATATACTTTCTTCCAAACGCATGATTAGAATAGAAAATATTCAGATACGCGCCTACAGATGCGTTGCGTAGACCGAACATAGTTTTACGATGAACACACTCAAATCAAACATACACGCACGCGCGCACTCTGTCTCACACACACACACACACACACACACACACACACGCGCGCGCGCACACACACGCGCGCGCACACACACGCACTCGCGCACCCGCGTACAACACATACACACACAAATATTTTTTTTAAGTGTCTAATTGACGTTTGATATATTTAATATAACAATATTAATATAATAGTCGACTTGCGAATATATTATACTTCTATTTTCGATAAATTTCATCGACCCAAGATCAAAATTACCCAAAATAGTGGTAAATTGCAATCTTTTTAAAACACTATAAATATCCATTTTTTACATGTTTACGTCCCAGTACTTCATATTACAAAATTTTCGTGTACAACCCCAAGTCGTTATAAAAGTACTTAGTTGAGGGTCTTCTTAGTAGGGATAATTGAAAGTCTTCGGTAAGTGCTAGTAGGTACGCTAATGATCAAGAATTTGTTGCATGATAAAACCCTGTCAGACGATTCCAGCTTGCCTTCTTGCTTCTGCCGTTCAATATTAGATGGTTTTCCTTACATCAAATGTACATCTATACAGTGTCCGCTAAGATACGTACTTTAATTTGTTACATTCCGCATTTCTCGAAAACTACTGATTTTATAGGACTGAAAAAATCGTAATACTTTTTGAGAAAACTGGCTAGAGAACTACTCATAATAATACTTATCCGTTAAGCTGAATACTTCATCGCGCTACAAATTTTAAAATTTTAATCAAAAGGCCAATTTAGAATTCGGCTTTTCTTTTACTAATGTACTTTCTGAGTAAGTAAAAAAAGGCACATTTATATCTCAAAAAATTCACCACGTTTTACTAGTTGGTTTGTTTTATAACTTATTAATACCATGAGTGCCTCCGTTTCTGCTTTTGGATGAGTGAATACGGTATCCAGTGTACTAACAATGCGTTTATCTCACGGAAATTTTTCTATATGTTTTATTGTATTTTTATAACGAAGTTGGTTACCGTAGCAATTAAAATTCGCACATAGCGACCGAGCCGGTATTTCTCATGTGATAAAACAGTCTTGAACAATTCTAGCAAGGCAGATAATTGAATCATCTCTATTCATTTATGTCATTACGATTCTATTGTCGTCGCTTGTTTCTCATTGAACGGATCTAAATCGAGATTTCATTGAATGTTATATTTACATCGTTACCGTCTCCGTCGTTGGTCGTTTACAAAAACTAGTTGAAAATCCAACGTCTGTCCTTATACTAAAAAGATACACCTTTTTTCGTAGGTGCCAGCTAGGTTGGGAAGGTCCTTTGTGCAATCAATGTCAGCGTTATCCGGGATGCATGCACGGAACCTGTATGAAACCATGGGAATGCCTCTGCCACGAAGGATGGGGTGGATTGTTCTGCAACCAAGACCTTAACTTTTGCACCAACCATAAACCGTGTCGAAATGGCGGGACGTGTTTCAATACGGGACAAGGAAGTTACACATGTAGCTGTTCTCCCGGCTTCAACGGCACCGATTGCGAGATTCCTATGGATGATTGCTCGAGGAGCACTTGCTTGAATGGAGGCACATGCAGCTCAAATGGTGCCTACAACGTTTGCTCCTGCCCCTTCGGCTACAGCGGCCCCAGATGCGAAAATTTCTTCAAATCTTGCAACGAAAAACCTTGCAAGAACGGAGGCACTTGCATCAATACCGAATCCAGTTACCAATGTTCTTGTAGAACCGGTTACACAGGAGTGGACTGTGAACATCAGATAAACAGCTGCGTTCCCAATCCCTGTAAAAATGGCGGTACTTGCGTTTCCGCAGGAGACAGTTTCCAGTGTGTCTGCCCTTCTGGGTTTTCTGGAATGAAATGTGAAGAGAATATCGACGATTGCCAAGGGAATCCTTGTTTGAATGGAGGAACCTGCGTTGATAAAGTTAACGAGTTTCGCTGCAAGTGCGTGCCAGGTTATGTGGGACCTCTGTGCCAAAACCGCGTTGATTATTGTATTACGAAACCTTGTGCCAATGGTGGAACCTGTTTACAACTTCTCAATGACTATAAGTGTAAATGCGCTCCTGGATTTGCCGGAAAAGACTGTAGTGAAGAAATTGACGAGTGTCTAGTGAATCCTTGTCAACACGGAGGTACCTGCGTGAATCGAGTTCACGGCTACGAGTGCCGGTGCCAAATTGGTTTTTTGGGACGGGAATGCGAAGAAGTGTCTGCTAATGCCGCATCTAGTGCCAGGGTATCTTCAGAATCGAATCTAACTACTGAACACGTTGTCGTTATCGCTACTATTTCGACTTTCGTCCCATTAATAGTCCTCATCACTGTAGGAGTAGTAGTGTGCTTGAAACAACGTAAGAAACGGGAGAAAGCTCGCGCAGATGAAGAGGCGAGATTGCAGAATGAACAAAATACCGCCAACAGTAGTTTCGCTAAACGTGGCGTCGCGATGTCCACCGATCCTCACATGATTAAAAACTCTTGGGGAAAATGCACCAACAATGTGATAAGCTCAAATTTATCTTCCCCGGACGACTGCAGCGTTTCTAACATTAGCATCAACGACTGTGATGGCTACCCGAAGCCAATGCACCAGGTCATCGATGGAAGGCCTGTCTACACTCTGCAGAGGACGCGTTCTCAAAAGCAGTTGAACACCGAGACAAGTGCACGTGCGTCAGCCCTTCTTGCAGCTAAACTGCATGATACTGACTACGAACACATCAAACGTTTGTCTGTGATGTCCAACACATCGGCTGTGTGCGGCTCCAGGTAATTATACAATATTTATTTTTCCACTTTCCCATTTGCTTGCTTTCTCGCATATTGTTTTTTTTTTGAAAACGTGTTTAATTTCAATTGTCATCCCTTCAACAATGAGAGTGCCCTTTACTTGAAAACGTCTAAGTGGGCTGTGAATTTTAGGGAAATAGAACTGAAACTTACACTTAACTATGCTTGATGTTATTCCTAGTGATTTGGCTATCGCCAAAGAAAAGCAGTTGAACATTTCGTGGCTCTTTAGTAACTTAAAATAATTAAAATGCAAAATAGAGCCATAACATATTCGTCTGTTTGTTTCAGTGATCCCTCCATTTTAAAGAGGCCTTTAGAAAAGGAGTCTAGTGGTGTATATGTGATAGAAGAACACTTCCACGTTCCGGATGCGCTCTCATCTGGACTGTTTGCAACGGAGGTTTAGTTATATTTGTGGATGACTGTAGTATGTATGTAATGTTGATATTACCACCAGCTGGAGACCGCTGTACAGTTATTTATTAATTCTTTCCCCTGGTGATGACGTCAACATAAGTTTGCATGAGTACCTTCTATAATATTGAGCTAGTGCCTCGTGTCCAAGAATGCTTTGCTACAATTGTAACTCCGCTCTAAGTAACACAAACTAGTAGCCAGGACGATTGTTTCAGTGGCAGAACATCTTGTTTATATTGTACATAATTTTGAGTAATTATTTCTTTGCCCTTTATATCCTTGTATTTATATTTTTTTCTGTCATTGTTCAAGGTATCTGGTTGGAAACCAAAGATTTTGATGTTAGTTTTGAGCTCGATTTCCAACAGTAGCAAAGAAACTTTCATCATGTAGTATGTTACTAACTTAACACTTCAGTTGTTATAATAATATTGTGATGAATCTATAAAGAACTAAGTCACTTTGTAATTTAGGTAGGCTTTTTTGGATAAATACAATCCTTTTTTCATGATTCGCCTTCAATATCACCTTACCATTTTGTACTTTGACAGGCCAGTGTAAGTTCAAGTTGAAATTGAAGGCGAATTTTATTGTGGACCTATTTAAAAACAGACCCGATTGTTTGAACACTATATGTTCCTGTATTTTATACTATGTCGTGTAACACTCAATCTGTTCGAAAGATTTTTCGCCGTCTTTCGATAATATTGACTGAGACAACTGTTGTACACTACTGAAACAACTTGGGCAAGTTAAAGACTTAATAATTATAAAGACGTTTTTGTAATATATCCTGTATATTTATAGTCTGTAACTATGTAACTATTTAAAATTGTTCATGTTTCTTAATAAATACTTCTTTAGAGAAGCGGCTGTATTGTTCCTCACGTAAATAATGTTGTTTAATAGTTATCTTAATAAAAAAATTTTGTTCTACTATTTGGTTTTGTTTGAACCTTTTACAACAGAAAACATACAAACACAATTTCTGTTTTAATAGAAAGATTATATAAAAGTCATTACTTAAAAGCTATTCATAAATTGTATTCCTATCATTCACGACAGCGGTTAATTTTAAAGCATATTGCCACTTCAAACAATTCATCACTACATGGAGTCTATAAGAAGCCAATAGAGGTAAGTGATATTAATTCTTCAAATAATAATCTTAATTATAAACTGTTAAGTTAAAACCGTTAGTTATCAATGTTAGTTTCGTATATGCCCTAAGAAAAAATTCACCATCAGATACCAGCTTTTTGTATTATGCAAGCTTTTCCGAGGCAGGTAAAAAGGGAACTTTTGTTATACTATCGTTCCCAAAGTTGACATATGGTGTTAGCCCTCATTAAACGCCCAGGTGTAACTTTAGATGCATTCATATCCTCCGGCTAAGATCTTTTCAAATGAAATTTGGTTCTGAATAGAGGTAGGTAAGTATCCTGCTACTTCGACAGTTCTTTGAATTTTAGGTAAAGTCTAACATGCCAATCCTTACTCCGGCAGTAGTTGAATATGAAATGAAATTTTAGATCTAGAATTTCTGGTAATTAAATATTTTTAAATTAATCATACCTTTGAATAGAAACTTGATAATAGATCGAGCGCTTACAAACGTGGATATTAAAAAAACTAGTGTATTCAAGTCGTTGGTATAGATGTGTAATGTATAATTGCACACAGCGTGTTGATAATTTTAAGTATTATTTTAATTACTTACATTAAAATATTCAGTTGATATAACATATTTAAGGGCTTAAATGTTACTTAAGTTTACGTAAACTTTTATTAATCCGGAAGTATATGCAAGACAGTATTCTTTTGAATTTGAAATTACTCTTGTTTAATTTTCGAAGGTTTCCGATAAATTTTGAAATTTCACTAACTTACTACTTTCACACTTAATCAAATTTCATTTTGACAGAAATACTGTTCGACTAATTAATAACAGTAATTAGTAAGATTGCTGCTCACTAACGAGTTTCTGTTCTGATGTTTACCGGTCTCGAATGTTGCCAATAAAGCCTCGTTTTGACTAATTATCTTTCGCGTGATTAATTAATTCTCGACAATATAACGTAAGAATAAATTCTCTCGATTTGATCCATTAACGGTTATACAGGATGTTTCAAAAATAGTTAATACGTAAACCGTTCTACGACGAATTCAAAAATGTTACCTCAAATCGACTCGTAGAGGAAACCACGTCGGTAAGTATTTTATGATTGTCAGGTGAATGTTGAGGTCATGAACTGCCAACCAACGATCTATAGTTTGTAACCTATAAAATCCTCACAATCGCCGGATTTCATTTTACCCAAAGAATCGGGGTTAGTCGAATATTGCCTGATTCATCTTCATCGATTTATTCTCACATCAAGTGCTCTCTCGTTCCGAAAACAGGAACTAAAGAAGGGAACGGCGGATAAATTTCACTTAAAAGATTTCGCCTACTTTTAGCAAGCCATACTATCACGACTTTTTTATGCAAAAATCATATTTTTATTTCCCTCTAAATTTTAGTTCGGATATTTCCGGGCAGTTTTATTGTGAGCTTTCATTTTGTTGTTGTATTAGTTTTTATTGTTAATCTTTCACATGTGCAATACTACCAAATAGAAACAAATACTTAAATAGCAAACACAAACAGGCAAAAGCACCAACACAGGTACAAAACTTATATTGTTAACATATACTACAATATATTACAGGAAAAACATCTACATACAGGGTGTCCCGGAACTCCTCTGCCAAACGAAAACTACAGATATTAAACTTGATTCTATATCGATTTAATCTAAATTACCTTGATGCGAAAATGCTTCATAAGTCTTTGAAGTTACCTCCTCCAAGTCAGCTTTTTCAACATGCTTCAATAATTAAACAGTTAACAAAACGTAGATTTGTATGTACCAAAAATTAATTGTTTCAAGCGATTATTAAATTTTTCTGGACGTTTTTTAAAACAATCAACTCTTAAAAGAGTTTTTGATTAAATTTTATTTTAGGGTCATGCAATTATACGAAAAACAAAAAATGGAGCAAAATGTATAAAACAATTAAAACGAGTTCTCTACATGGCGACTGTCTGTTTTAATACACACAATCATCCTTGTTAACAAAGGTAAAGTAATGAATGAAGAAAATCCATAATTGTTTTAAATTTCGTTTCACATTTGTTGAATTCTTGCTTATGGTTGCTCTTGAAATGAACTAAATATTTTAAGTATCCCCAAAAACAGAAACGTCATGGGTTTAGAACTAGGAATCTGGCAGAAAAACTTATTAAACCACCTATTTCAATAAATTGGTATCCGTAAGAATTGCCAAGAAAACGGCGAAAGTCTCTACTAAAACGAGCCACTCATCCATGGTCAAATATCACAAATTTTCCATTTCCATCAGGGGAACATAGTCTATTGAATTAGGTAAAATATGTTCTGATTAATTAAGTCCGATAAACCCTCTAATTGAACGTTTATGTAACTCCACAAGTTCGAGAAGCTGATTACCTAGTACACTTACTTAGACATTTATGCTAAAATCTTTGCTGGAGTTTTATTTCCTTTATAATATAAGTATTTTCATGAACATAAGCATAACGATAAGCGTTATGTAAATTAATAATCCCATTTCTTGTACATGTGGCTTTATCGCAAAATGAAATTAAGGGACAGATTACCCAAAAATAGTATAGGGTTGAATCCCATCAGTTATACTAGTTGAATATTTTGTGGAAACAGGAAGAATGATGCGGAAATGTTAATTGGAAAGTATATGATAAATCTAAAAATTATCATGTTCAAAAAATTCTCTTCCCATTTTTTTCACAATAATAAATTGGTATGATTAATAGTGTGTCAAGCATGCCAATTCGTCAATATTAATGATTATATGCATTGCCAAAAAATAAAATATTTAATAAAGAAAGTACTTGGGTATGCTAGTTCTTACTAGGAATTCTTATTTTTAATAAATATTGACAAATATTAGTTACTATTACCTGCTGGTACTTGTTAATTACTATTAAAATTGAATCAATATCAAGTTACGTTCCTTTATATGTATCCTCTACTATTAATGCATGGGTTACAGCATTTCTCCAATAATCATCTGATATTACCTATTAGTGAGCTTAAATACGGAATGCGACAGTTCTGGATATGTTTTGTCCTCTAATACATTATTTCAGTTGACCCTATACTATTTCAATAAGAACAAATACGGAAGGTTAAAATGTGGGAACGCCTTAAACCAAAGTTTGCTGCGAAATTATTACAACTTCTAAAATATTTTTTTTAGAAAATGAATCTTCATAGGATATATCGGGATTTGTAAGAATTTTCCTGTTTGTTGCTTGTTATTCTGGACTTCGGCTAACCTACTGTGATAACTGTGATTATCAAAACTGTGATACTATTTGGGGGAAGTTTTGATAAGAGGGGATCTTAAAACCATTTTTCGAATAACTCTGTACTAGTAATAATGCGTCAAGTACCCGACTGCCTTTAGAAGCACAGTGTACATCAGGACCTCTTTTCTTTTGTAGAAAGAACTATCGACCCACCCTTTTCAATCGTATCGTGGTTATCAACCTTCGTCTCTTGTAAGTAAAAAATTGAATGAATAATTTTCCGACAATTTTCGATTCTTGTTAAATAGTCGATCCTTCATTCCCGAAAAAGGGGGCACTTTCTATTATCGCATGACGTTTATCAATTAACTTGAAAGAAAATACTTCAGCATAATTAAAGTTAATATTGTCATACTCTTCATTAAAAAATTTAACCACTTTTTATAAAGAAAGCAGACAAACTTTTAACAAGACACAAAATGCACATATTTCATAAGAGTTCTCGAAATAGCTCGTCATAGCTATTTCAAACAAGAGTACATTATTTTTAGAAGGAAATCTTACAGTTTACAGATATGACAAAAAATGTTCAATTTATAAAGATAAGTTATAAATGAAAATGTTCGTTATCCCTAACATTTTAGCTCTACAATAGGAAAATAAAGTTTTCAACAACCTGTAGGTCATTAAAACACTTCTCTAGATGCTGGAGATGTCATTTTTGAGATAATTTGAAAAAGTCGATTTAAAGGAGCCAACTTAAATGGACATAAACTCAAGTCTAATATCTAGGGTTTCCGTTTAGCACGAGTTGTGGGACTCTGTATAGTTAGTGTTCCCTATTTTAACCCTCTTTGTAACCGTTTCTTACCCTGAAGAACATTTGCAGCTCACGGGTTCCCTTTTCGTTCCTTCACGTTAACCTGATAACAAGTTGGGTTAATCATGGTCGTAGATAAGGGGAGATTAGGGGTTTTAACCATCTTTCCATCTCCATAACAACATAAAACTCTTCCCTCATTATTTTTACAGGAATTTTACAGTTTTGTATTATGAAAATACATAAACGGAATGACCATAGTTCTTGCAAAAAGCACATTCTTTAGGTGCACCTGAAATTGCAAAGAATGAAGTGCTAGTTCGAATGTCCCAAGTTAAAAGAAAGGTACGAGAAGGGTATACGTCTTCTAACGCAAATATATGAAAAAATTAGGAACAAACTGCTTGGAAAAAGGACAATTGTGTTACTACGGTTCCGAAGTTCCATCCAGTTAAAATGAATTATGCTGCTCACCATTGAAATAACCAAAAGGTATTAAAATACCAGAAAAACGAAACTTCAAGCTCCATTGCAGGATCTATAGGACGATGGTCGATCGAGTCCTGCAACAAGCACAGATAAACTTGCACAATAGCAAAGGCGCTTCGACCATTCTTGCTAAGAGCTTGCTGAAATACACACAACCATAGCATTCATTCAAGAGCCATGCATCGTGTAGAATTCTGTCAAAGCACTGGGAGGACGGTGGAACTTGTTTCATGCGGACACCCAAGAAATGGTGAGAAGCTACATCATAGTTAAGGAGGAACAGGCCATCTTAATGCCCGAACTGAGCAAAGCCGACTTAACTGTGGTAAGGGTAAATACACCTAAAGGGAACTCTGACCAGGCGGAATTGCTTGTAGGGTCAGCTTATATGCTCCATGAATTCGCGGAAGCAACCCCAAAAGTAGCCAAAAACTAATTGACTATGCCAAAGTGTAAGGGTTAAAACTCCTATTAGGCGCAGACACCCACGCTCACCATGTAGCATGTAGCACGGACCATGTAGCACGGACGTAAAGCAGAGAGAGGAAAGCCTCCACTACTTCGTTCTAGGTGCAGAAGTTATTATCCTCAATAGTCGAAATAAACCCACTTTCTTGGACTGCAGAAGACAAGAGGTAATCGACGTAACGGTGTGTACGGCGGGCGTAGCGAGCCGGGTCAGAAACTGGAAGGTTTCAACTGAACCCCAGGATCGGAGTACAGAAAAATCCGCCTATCCCTAGGCTATGCATCATGAATCAACTTGGGTGGAAACCCATCTAACACAAACTAGGACGGGTACGTGAGGGATCTCCAAATGAGGCTCCAACACGTACTCTAAAAAATACACACAGAAGAACAACTCGAAATCACGACCCAGTTAGTCCAATTAGCCTAAAAACTAAAAAACCAACCAACTATGGTTCGATGGTGGAACACTGCTTTGGCGAAACTCAGGAGGAAGGTCAAGAAAGCTCAACAAAGCAAAAAGCACCAGTAAAAAAGAAAACTGGAGCTGCTTTTAACAGCTTCAAAGACAATATAGCAAGGCACTGTTACCGCTAAAAACAAAAGCCGTAGAGATTATTGTAGCGAAATATAGTCTGCTTCCAAGGCCGCAAGGATAGCTAAAGCCCTCTGTAAGGGAAATACTGCCGTTCTGAGGTACAGAAGGCAGGCCTCTTTTCTGAGGAAGACAGATGGTAGTTATATGGAAACAAATATCTAATGGCTGAAACTGTTGATGGAAACCCATTTCCCAGGATTCAGCGAAACAAACACAGCCATACAAGACCAAGTAGGCCCCAGGGAAAGTCACTGCCCAAGGGACTGGAATCTGGCGGCTGAAATAATAACATCCTGTGAAGTAGAATGGGCAATAAAACATTCGACCCATGTAAGTCCCAAAACCGGACTAAATATATCCGGTACGGTGATCCCCTGACCAAACATTTTGGGGCAAGTATCGCCCATAAGCATGTCTCAGAAGCTTAGTCCGGAAACACGGTAGTTTTCCTAGCCAAACCGGAAGAAAACAGCCACCTATTGGCCAAGGACTTTCGACCAATCAATCTCTCCTCCTTCATATTGAATACGCTGGAAAGATTGGTGGACAAATACATCAAAAATATATCCCTCGCTCTGCGCCCTTTGGCCAACTCCCACTATGCGTGCCGGGAGTGTAGGTCGATGAAATTAACCCTCCACCACTTGCTGTAGAGAACTGAGGCGCAATTGGAACAAAAGGGTTATACCCTAGGCGCCTTTATGGTCATTGCAGGAGTTTTTATCGTCTTGAAAGCATCTCAAATACATCCATAAGGCGAGAATCTTCAGTCTTCTAGGCTGAGGTTTACGCTATCTAAAGGTTCGCCACACACCTGACAGGAAATATGATGACCGATGGGTGGATTAATATTCTTACCGACAGTCGCTCGGCTATTGAGACCCTCGTGAGTTGCACCACAGTTTCATCTGTGGTCTGGGACTACATGCAAGCCTTTACTGAGCATGCGACTGTAAATTATGTCACTCTCGTATGAGTTCCTGGACATGCAGGACTAAAGGTAACGATGTAGCGAACGAGCTGAAAAGTAAAGGGATCGCGAAGAAACCAAGTAGTCAACTGACTGGAATACCCCTGCCGAAGCAAAACGAGAATCGAAATTCATACTTGAGCGAGAACAGCTTGCTTGGTGGAAGAGGAACATCGGCTCCAGGACATCAACACAACTAATGGAAACGCCCCCAGAAGACAGCAGATTCCCTCTGGGCGATGGATCGAAGGAGGTAAGCAAAATGCTTGGACTGCTCACTGGACACATCGCATTGAGGGCACACTTCTTCCTACTTAAGCTGGTGGTTGAAAAAATTGCCGACTGTGTGGCGGAGAAGTATAGGACGCTTTTCAATGTCGCTGTCCGATGCTAGCGGTCCACAGGTATCAAATCTGGAGCCACGCGAATCTAATTCCCAGAGATCTAAAAGAAGCAAGGCCGTCGGGACTATTACGGTTTGCTAGGATTAGCAAACTGGAGTTCTTAGGTCTTTGAAGCGCAGTGGGTAGTCAAAAACGATCAACAGATCTAGGGGATGCAGGTGCCAGCATTAGAAGCCCAAACGAAAACGAAAAGTAGAAAGAAAGTTCCAGAAAAACATAAAAATTTTGTTCTTCACTGCAGTGTGATCAAAGAGTGGTTGTTAGTTTTTGCCCACTATTGAGTTTGCCCATTTATTGATCAAAATTGCCCGGGGGCATTTACTAAACTATATAACGGTCACATACGTACACACAACGTATATTATTGCAGCCATTTACTGATCGATGTTGGATTAGACAGAAGATACGCATGCAAAAACATTTTGAAATTTTAAAAGAAATATTCCTATCGTTAGGTCAAGAAAATTTGTTTCAGATTTTACATTAGCGGTCATAAATGCTTTTCTCGGGTTTTTTCCAGAAGCTAAAATGATAGATTTGTAATTGTCATAACCAGACAGTTTGGAGAATGATTCAATCGCCTAAGATTGTAGTAGTTTACAAAAAAATACATCAGGAATACGCTGCCAGGAAAATTCGCAAAATACGGAGAAAATGAAAAATTTTAATTATTGCTCTGTTTACGAGTGGAATGGGATCCAAAATTTTGGGTATGTTCAACAGCATCCACCGTATTACATAAATAGAACTGAAGGTCAGCACACAAGTCGAATTGGGAAAAATTCATCCAAATTTTTGTGAATTAAAGAATATGACGGTTTAAACGATATAGTGAAATACCATACTTGATTTAGATTTTGACTGAGAAAAATTACATTTACAGATTTGACGGCAAAACGGCTACTTATAAAAATTTTCTTTAAAAAAATGGCAGGGATTAGTTAGTTATTTTAATAATTTTCCAATCATAGTGTGAATAAAATATGATGATGAATTAGTTCGCAATTCTTTCCGTGGTCAACGGGTACGATTCAGGTTGTCGCAGTTCCTTCCTGGTGTCAGGTCTGCACGTTGCAATTGCCTCCAGATACAGTGTACTATCGAAATGGCACTCTAATTAAAGAAATTATTTTTCATTCACATTTTACCTGGCTTAGGAGTGGCAGTGTTTTTTAGACACTAGCTTGGTTAATAAATAATCCAACCGAATCAGTTAATCAAATGTCTACCATGTTTATATAAACGAAGTCAATACGGAAAGAAATACCTGTCGTCAACGATTAAAAAATTTAAACCGGAAGAAATGTGTAGGACAACTCGCGTATAAATACAATTCTGTTCATCAATTTTGTCTCAAAAAGTAACATTGCTTCAGCAACAAGTTTTTCTTTGTTGATCATTCCCATTCGTCATACAGCACTGCTTCTTAGTTTGATGTAAACCTCAGACTGAAGATTAATTAAAGCCTGAACAAATTGGTAGGTTTGGGATTAGATGAATGGAAGGGAGCGTTGAATTCGGAGTAAAACAGTTCGCAAGCGTTTGTAGTGTCAGTTAAAGAAGACGAAAATTAAGCCCAGATTGAAGGAGAAAATTCTTCAAAACCATTTTTAAAGATATAGTCAGTAGAAGTCGAACATTCTTGTTTAAAGGTTGAATAGATATTTAAGTCTACAGCGAAACAGAAGCCTACTTTACGTTCATGTAGAAAAGGCACATCAAAAAAATATTTTTGAATACGATATTCAGTAGTTTGACTTAAATCATGAATCACTCGCCACCGATTTTGTCATAAAAACGACAACCTTAAATTTCTATTGAGAGTAAGGTAGAACGCACAGCAATATGATTTGAACTGCTTTTCCAAAGCCGATATTTGTTTGGGAGCAAATACTTTATTTAATTTTCTACAATCTAGTACTGAATGAAATAATATGCTGGTATAAGATTCTAATTTTTTACCTAGAAATATACAGAAGATAAGTGATATATACAAGGTATTGTGAATTCCTTGATTAATGAAAACTCGAGAGAATAATGTTAGACAAGTGTAAAATGAACCGTAGCCAAAACTGACTCCATTTCACCCAGGAAAATTAAGTTAGTAGGAGTAAAAAAAAATAATTATATTATCGAGTTTATCAAATCAAATCAAATTTTATTGGTGTTCTTCTACAAGAAGAATCTAGTTACACAGGTCAGTCTTAACATATTTGAAAATGTAGTATCAAAGTCAACAACAATCTAAGAAAAGGAGTATTTGAAATACCATCACTGGTGAAACATCACACACTGAGGTAATACATGAAATTACATAAAATGAAAAGACAAACTGTGAAGTTCGTAAGACGAGTAAACGCATTTCGTAACAAAAACGGTTTCACTTTGTTGAAGGATTTCTTGTAAGGCAAGACCTTAACGTGGCTCGGAAGGGCGTTGTAGAAATATTAGGCGGTAATGATTTGTACCAGTTCTGGTTTTGAATATCCGATGGAAACGGGGTCTCAAATGACCCAGTTGTCTCGTAGAATGCTCACGAAATTGATGATTTCTGAGGAACTCATTTTCTTTTCGTTTGGCATGGAGTAAACATTGTAATATGAAGCAGCATGGAACCGTGCGGACATTCATATTGATAACATCCTACCGGCAGTCATCCCTACAAACCCCACCAGCGATTATACGAATCACCCGCCGTTGCAGGGAAAAGATATATTTCGTTCGTAGTGAATGGCCCCATGACAAAAAGGAGTCGTTGATATGGGAATGAATGAAACCAAAGTAACCTATCTGAAGGTATAGCTTTGTGAGTTTGCTCGCGAGCTTCCTCAACAGACAGAGGTTCCTCGATCATTGACAAAAAGGTAATTTTCTCCCTATTGGTCTCCATTGGAACACAGTCTAGGATATCTTGCAATTCAAATGCAGTTTTAGGTAGTCTACAAACAATTCAATACGGCTTATATTTAGACCTATAGTGATGTCTTTTTATCCCGTTTTCGAAGTTATTTGCATAGAAAATTGGACGGTTTCGTATAGGGTTCATCTAATGACTTTCTTTTTAATTTTCTCTACTACTGTTGTCTCTGTTTAAAATATATTCATTTTGTTTATCATTAAATTGAGGTTTATGGAAATGAAATGCAAGGCCGTCGATAATAATGAGTGATTCACATTTCTCATTCATCGCGAACTCCATATCAAGAGGTCAATAATTACAAACAAATTTGATGAAGATATAAAAAATTCAAACGTAAAATTTTTATTTTCACTGTCTGAAACCGCAAATATGCTGTTAGCCGCTTGTGTGATGTCCTTTGCTGCGTTTTCCACATCGCTTGTTCCAAACCCCTTCGAACAGCCTGCATCGTACTGATGACAGTACAGAAATACGTGTCTATGGTTGCCTTCTCCACCATCGTTGCGATTTTGCCCATTATTTTCGTTATAACTTATAATAAATTTGTAATAAATTTTAGTATACTCTTATATAAATTCAACATAGGAACTGAAAAGTAGGTGAAAACACCAGAAAATGCTGAAAATGGAGTTTGTCGCTATTCCGAAAATTTATCGTTATTCGCTAAAATCCGAAAAAATTCATTATTATAGAATGAAGACCAAAAAACATTTTTTTTTTCAGAGTTAATATTGTTCGTTTTTTTAAATTTTTTTAATATTTCGAACACCCAAAATGGTTTGAATTTCGCGCCATTTTTTTTTAAATATCGTGTTGTAGCCATTCGTGTTCCTACGATGCTTAGTACCGAAGATATTATCAAAATACCAAAAATCACGTTTTATTGAATTTTGAGGTCATGAGGAGCCTAGGGGTAAGAAATTTTTAAGTTACATTTATTCTTGTAGTACATGGGAATATTTTTAGTTTTCCAAAAAAGCCGGGGGCAATTTTTACCATCTTAACTTGCCAGATAGATAAGTAGATTTCTGATAGATAGCGTAAGCGGTAAAGGTTTCATAAAACCTAAACTCGCCTATCAATTATGACCAATTAACATTTTCTCCAAAATTTTCAACCGTTCGTACCACCCACGCCACTTTAATTCACAGGAATTCCTTCAATAATCGACATAAATTTTGTTTTGGATTATCCACCCGATTGTGACGGTTTACTTGGTACTGATTTTTTAACAAACCTATAGGTTAAAATTAAAGTAAGCGATCTTACCTTAGGAACTCCTGGTGCCATCGTAACTGTGTTATAAAAACAAATCAATTCTTCTATTGCAACCCGCAGAAATTATCGTTCCCTCCGTATACGTTTCAAAGATCAAAATTCTCGCTAAACAACCTCAAGGTATATAAAATTACACTACTTTCAAAAACGCAGTAATGCCAAAAGCACTGGTGATATCGTTCTCATTCGCTTTTTCGATCATCACTAAATCTTGTGTAAATCGTAGAACGAAGGATAATGTTTGTTGTCGCCGAGTATCTATGAAGGAAAAAACCAAAAAATTAAGAAAAACATTAACATAAATTCGACGATCAAAGCAGAAGGAGGAGTTGCGACGTTGGAACGAGGGAGTAGCCTAGCGAGGGCGGTTGCTGGCGTTCCCGGTTCGTCACCATCAGCCTAAGACATCTCGACGCAGGAGGCGGCGCAGAACATTGCTCGCCCCGACGCCAGTGAGGTATTTGGATTGTACGGGCTTGACCAATAGTACAATTTCTGGTCATTCGACGGGGCGACCGGGTCAGTAATTCTTTTGGGGTTTGTAAAGTATTGCTATTAGGTATTGCATTAGTAATAAAAGTTGTATATTATAACTCTCTTTTACTTCACCAAAGTACATCCGAGCACCCACAATTTTACAATTTCAAAATACGCTCATGCACATTCCAAAGTCCAGTAAAAATTAATTTCACGCAGGCATTTGACGTACACCCAATAGATGAAGTCGAATTAAACTTACGAAGACGTAATCAATGATTTCGAAAAATAACGAAAACAGAATTTAAACGTTTCAGTTTTAACTTTGGGCAGATAAAATGCATATTTGACATCTTGAAAAACTGCGCAATAAAACGTAAATCAAATTGTAAAAATATTAACATTTTGGACTAAATATGTAAAAAATATCTTTAAAAATTTAAAATTTTATAGGGAGAGTTTGTACTTATCCATACTATTACCACGAGGATGAAGAAAATCCTAAAGAAATGTGTAAATATAATAAAACAGTGCGGGAAAATATGTATAGATAATTAATATCAATTACAGTGATTTTCATTTGGTATTTGAATAGGTTTTTCTTTGTGAAAATGGCGCTTAGATGTTTAAAAGTATCTTTAAAAATTTAAAAGTTTATAGGGAGAATTTGTACTTACCTATACTATTTATAACGGGGATGAAGAAAATACTAAAGAAATGTGTAAGTATAATAAAATAGTGTGAAAAAATATGTATAAATAATTAATATCAATTACAATGATTCTCATTTGATACTTGAATATTTTTTTGTGAAAATGGCGTTTAGACGTTTATTGTAAGACGATTTATTTCTGCAAGCGTGTCGAATTTTATTTGTGGAATACAACTTTATTTACAAACCAGAAAACACTAACATTTTATTTGCAAGACCTTAGTTAGTAGTTGTAGTTAGTTATAGTTAGAATACGCAAATATAGAAAATTTATTACCGGACTTTGATTGTTTTCTCGTTTTAATGAGAACGGATTGCCGCTATTGCGATCAGGTATTAGTTTTTAATGGAAAATCAAGTATGAGACAACATGTGAAAACACAAAAACACAAGCAATCTTTAGGGTTGAGACCAAAATTTTTAGGAAGATTTAATGCATTTTTTCTGCAAACATTCCTTTCAAGAAACTAAATAATCCAATTCTTAACAATTTTCTTTGTAAAGATACTAAAAGTAAAATATCGGAAGAATCCATAATTAGAAAACATTATACACCAAAACAGTACGATAAATATTGACTGCAACAAAACGAAAATTTCTAACAAATATATTTGGGTTAGTGCAGATGAAACGATTTACGTAAAGAGTAGAAATTTAACCATAAAATAGATTCTGTTATTAAAAGAAACCCAAACTTGCAAACTCTGAAACAAATCTCCCTTAATAATTTTGCCGATTATGAAACAGCTTTAAAATATTGTACATTTATCCCATATTTTTCATTTGTAAACGAGTTGTGACGTAGAACGATTGTTTTCTAGGCTTAAAGATTTATTAACATGTAAAAGAAGTAATTTCCCAGAACACAATTTAGAAAAATTTGCAGTTATACATACGAATGTTTCAAATAAAGAAGATTAATATTTGTAAAAAATAGATAAATTATTCATATAATTGTGTATTTGTTACTTAGGGTAGAGGGTGTATATTGGAACTCTCTAAACATCAAACTAATGGTGGCCTATCCTCGCTAATATATTAATTAAAAATATATTAATAGCAAATAGCCAACATCAACCCACAATGTAATAAAATACAAATAACACTATTTGTAATAATATAATAATATCCAACCGAATTTGGACTAAATACATAAACATTTAAAATAATTGCAGTATAAATGAAATAATAAGCCCCCAACGTTACTCCCAGGCGCTAGAAATGGAGTACTTCACCGATTATGGTCGACCAGTTGATAATAACTTTTATCTTCACGCTGTTCTATATTCAGAGTAGGTGGTCCACTGGTCAGCGTGGTTTTGTTAATAAAAATAGATTATTTTGTGCGCTCTTTACTTATTACAAATTGGAAATTGTGAATAACAATGAGTTCTGCTTATTTTCATAAGTACCCCAGTCCTTCCAAAACTGATGCCTTGGAGAGGCGATACCTAAATTGAAAATCTGTGTCGTCCAAATTGCGGAAATGGTCTTCCCGGCCGCGAATCCATCTAGGCTGACGAACACTCTTTCGAAAATCTTCGTCATCATCTATCGCTATCCTCGAAAGCCAGGTCGTAAACTCTTCTCCAGGCACCAAACATTTCAAGTACAAAAAATTAAAAGAGTATCAAATTAACGTACCTCAAATGCCAGTAAAAGCCACAAAAACCGTCATTAATGACACTTTTCACTTGTACGTTACCCTTTTTAATCTTAGTTAAACAACATATCGTCGGTTATAATTAAACCTAGTTTATCACTTAATTATTACATTACAGCCTCTTATTTATCAGAAATCAGTATTGTTGTAAAAAATAGTAGAAAATGTTTAAAATACCGTTAATTTTAAAATGCTAACGTTCGCAAAAAAAATTTTTCCTGAAAGGTTTCGTATATTTAAAAAAATATTACTCTGTGAAAACTATTTTTAAAGTATCGAATAAAAAAAAATACGGTTGTATTTATTAATTGTTATGAACAATACCAACGCTATTTAAAGCAGAAAAATTCAGTTATGTTATTCATGCCCTTGTTCATGGATTCAACAATTTACATGGTTTGAAAACGACGCAAATATCCAGCGCGCAGAGAAGGCGATACCGATTTCTTCCCAAATCGTATTTACTTTGTTTTCAAACCTGGTAATTTTTTAACCTATGAACAAGTATGCGAATAAATTGGTTCTTGATTTAAATGGCGTCGATTTTAAAAAATAAACATTACTTTTAAAGGCGAATCAATTTGCTACAAATGTAATTACGTAGACCCGTAGATTGTATAGTTTCCGAGATGTTTAAAAAACAATTCTTTTTAATTTTCAAACATCGTTTATAATAATTTGTAAAATTTCGTAGGTTATATTGTGATTTTGTTCACTGTCATGAAAACTAACTAAAACCGAGGGGACAAACGGTTAGGAAGGTATCACAAATTTGATCTTTCACTAAAATACCGACAATGTACAAAACGAGAAGGGACGTCTACCTTCAAATAAAATTCAAGAAGCAAAATGGTAACTTGTAAGGCAAGAAATGAAACAATAATATACGCAATGAGGGCTAATCGTATATGGACTTCAATTACTTACTTTCATATATTCGTCAATTGTTAAAACAACAACATTTTGCTATTGTAACAAATATTTTATTTTTGTTAGATACTTCACCACTGCAAAGCTTCAGAACTGAACCAAATCTTTTCATATTATTTTTTTTATTTTTCGATGTCATAAATATGGAGCTTTAGTAAGTAAACTATTACTCATATTTACATGCTACTTTGTTGTCAGTTGTTGCTAAAGGTTCTAACCATTTGTTAATTGAGTGGTGCCACAAATTTGTTTTAAATAAATTAATGCGGCGTTAATATGAAATTTAAACACTACGTCGTTGTAAGTAGGGTAAAGTAAAGGTAGAAATGCTGTTAGAATATTTGCGCATGTTTACTCCAATTTAACGAAGTAGGATATAGCGTTATTTTAAAGTATGCAATCTCCAATGTAAAGGGTTGTCCATAATCCCAAAGTTGGCCATGTTAATGAAGGGGAAAGACAAAGGGAACTCTATAGTCTTGCCAACTATTTAAATATATAAATAGTTGGCAAGACTATAGAGTTCCTTCTGTCTTTCTCTTTCATGCAATCTCCATTTCGGCAGATTTTTAGATACATAATTTCATATTTTTAGTTCTTTGTATTTTGATTGTTTTATTTTGGCTGCGTGCTTTTTGAGACGATGAAAAAACATTATTGCAAAGTCAAAATGTTGTAAATTGTGACCTAAGAAATTTGTAAATCTATGAATTTCAAACGTAAACATCGCGAAAATAACACTTTGATAGTAATCCGTAGCTTAGTCAAATTTAGTAGGATGATTAAAATTAAGTACTACAAATTTTAACTCGGCACCTTTAGAATATTCAGCAGATATATTTAAATTCATATAGATATTATTCTTGTACGATTATTAACATATTTATTGACAATTAGATTTATAATTTTATATAAACAATAGAAGGAATAAATTTTAGAGAGAATAGAAATGATAATTGTGTTCACACTTCAAAAATATAGTTTAATTTTATTTTGTCTTGAATTACTTATTTAAATGTTAATAGTAAATTTAACAGAATATTTTCACATTATTAATGCTTCATATTAACTCCGGCTAAGTAAATTCTTACGATTTACATACTATTACTTCAAAGTTAATTATCAAATATAACGCGTACCTATTAAAAAGGTCTAGTATATGGTACATGTGTGTAATTTGGATTTTAACTAGAGTAAAAACTGATGTAGAAGGAAGTAGACAAAATTTTAAATGAGATTAATTTGAGAAGTTTTAATGAATAAAGAAGGAATATTCAATTAGGGAACGACTCTAGCATATTTTGTTTCTGTTATACTACACATCAAAGGATGACAATCATGTAAATTCTTTGAATTCATTCATTGCCGAACTTTGACCACGTTACGAATGATTAATTTATTCTGTTCAAAGCACAAAACTTCAGACATAAAGCGAATTAAAAACATGCCCAATTGCAGGTCCACATCATTCAGTTTATTCCATTGTCCTGCACGAAAATCTTACATTTTGATATTAGTTTTAGTTACATTCGTGAATCTCTTCCCTAGTCTCAATGTAAAATGAATGTAAGTTCAATGTTAGTTCAACATTAGTTTCAGTGTTCAATGAATCCCCCCTTTCCAACACAACTGAATAAAAAATAACACCCCTATCATTCAACAGCAGCTATTACTTTATGCCATCCATTTAACTTCCAGCTACTGTATTTTGTAGCAGCAAAATTTTTCATATGCCAAAACCACGATTAAGTTATAAATTGTCTGCTTAATCCCTTTAACCCTCGCAGGACCTGATTCTGAAGGGGAAATAGAATGACGCTGAAGCGTTAATAATAATGTGATTTAGAATTGGGCAGGGCCGTACTTATGATTCCAGATATTTCTTATGAAAATGTTATTAATTTCGTTATCCTATCGTGACGATTTGAATATTATTAAAAATTAGGCACAATCAAAATGCTACCATCCTAGATTCATTTCTATGATACATGCTAATTTACATAAATTTCTTAACCTCGGTATAAACATCGGTATCAGTTGGAATTGTTTTATCTTTGCCTAACTAGTCATAAATTGGTTGGCTTCATCGGTTTGTAAAATAATTAGTACAATGAATTAAGATTAATCGGTAGGTTTGTTGCTGTTACTGTTTTCGAGAGGGAGCTTCAACCATTACTGCCAATGTACAGTAATGGGATACCATTATCAGACCCACACAATTGTTGTCTTTCCAGTAAGTTGATAGTATTGCCTGAGGTTTCTACCTCATGGTAGAAATGGGTACCCCCACTGAAAGTGTTAATTCAGTGCACTGACTGCAAATAAATTCTTCAGCAGTTGAGCATTTAGTTATATCAAATGGCATTAATGTAAAATAGTGTAGTACTGGGTGGCGCAAAATGACCTTTACGACTTAAATCTATTGTAACTTACTTATTTCAGCACTGTTTCAATTTTTTGTTTAAGAATGTTGTAAGCGTGACTCCAGAATTTAGTATGAAAAGATATACAAGAGAACAAAAAAAATTATCGTCGAATTTTAATTTGAGAATCAATGGTCGCTTGTTGTGGTGTGGTTTACAGTGCGGGGAGTAGTTTCAGGACAGGAAGGACGAAAACATCAACAAGAAGGTACTCAGGTTCACTCGGGATACCACGGAGGTCTCTTTAGAGAAATTTAGTCACGTTGCTCATGTTCCATGTTGAAGTCGATGGACTACTAACAACGAATTGATTGTCATTTCGTTGCTTAAGAAACAAGACCAGAATCTCTATTTCAACCACAGTTTAATAGGGGGCGTCCAATAGTCTCCAAAATTGCCTCGCGTAATTAATGGACGCCCCCTAATTTTCGGTAAAGCCTATTTATGAAGCTAAATATGGTATACTTTTAGCAGTGAATATATTTGAGCACCTTCTATTAATATAAGGAAGGTTACAAGCGGTTTAATGAGTAAAGATAAATCATTTTCAATTTTCAACCTTTCCAAACTATGTAGGTGCTGTTAGCGAAAAACACATTCCCTAACTCTGGTTCAATGAATTTAAACTATAAAGGATACCTTTGCTTTGTACTCCTATTAGTACTTGATTCAGACTATAAATTGTATTTGTTAATATTGGTTCAAACGGAAAATCTGCGCTTCACCTAGCATTCAGCTCCCAACTTTTCATCAACTACTTACAAAGAGTAGTTGCAAATACTACGTACTACACTGTATCCATCTTTAAGCAACAAAATGCCTTATGTTTTAGTGGATGATGAAGCTTTTTAACTGGCTATTTATGACTTTATGGCAGTAACATTCCCTCTAAAAAGAAATGTATATTTAACTATGGACTGAGTCGAGCACGAAAATATGTCGAATGCGCGTTTGGCATTTTGGCAAATAAATGGTGTATGAGTGTATTTCATCTCCCACTAAATACTTCTATCAAACTAAGCACAAGCTAGGCTAAGCACTTGGTTAGGGCATGGAATATTTTTCATTAAATTGTTTACAAGGGAGATGGATACGTATATGAAGTTATGTTAATAACGCGCGATGTTTTGCAGTGTCTGTCTATGTCAAGTAAACAAGAGGTGCGAGCTGCTAATGATATTCGGAATAATTTTGCAGATTACTTTGTTAGCCCTGTGGGATCTTTGCGATGTCAATTCCAGAAAATCTAATAATACTGTTTGAAAATAAACGTTTACTCAGTAATTTTACTTTCCTGTTATTGTAACATCCGCCGAGTGATCCCTGTTTCACCATGTTGCTTAATGCAAATATTTTATATTTTACTTTTGCATAAGCGGAGAGTAAAACATTTCCAGAACTAGTCCGTGGACAAATAGGAGTATGTTTGGCGTCGCCCAGATTTCTAACCGTTAAAAAATTAGGGTTTCTGATGCCGAGATGGCCGATCTCCGATGTTGGATGTCTTAGCGATTCCTGGCAAGTCAAATAATCCCACACAGTAAGGCAAACAACACCACCACATATGGATCTTGATCAGTACTAGGGAGGTAAAGTTTGAATTGTTCCCAGATGTCGTGGATAACGATGGTTAAGCCGATATTATGATCAGCACTGTTGTGCGCCATTGTAATAATTTGTATTTCTCGTTTCTCCCCGTTTTGTCGTTTGGACACTTTCGATCGAATTTTCGATTTTTTTTTGTTCGGTATAAGTACCGTAGCGTTTATAGACTTTTTATTAAAATGGCACGATTCAGTCAGTGTTGAACGGTGACTGAAATTTTAAATGAATTAGAGTTTAATAAAATGACTGAATTCAAGAAATCTTTAATAACTTCTGTCCGATTTATCCGATTTTTGTCAATTTTGCTAAATAACAATATAGCCTACCCATCCTAAAAATTTGAACTCTAAAAAACAAAGGACGCGGTCGCGGTTCCTATTGAACGGTAGACCTTTTGGCCAAATTGTCTTATTAGGTTTTTAATAGGTTTGTTTACTATTATAATAAAGAATTTTGCAAACCTCACACGTGATTGGAAGAAGAAAATAGAAAGGTTGTGATTGGTCGACAGACAGGGAATTTAGTGAAACGTTGCCGCCCTGCAGAGGGGATTGGGATGGCAGCAGTAACAAAGTTCGGACTGTATGCGCATAGGGTTAGGCATTGACGATGGGGCTTTGAGGCCAAAAAGGTGTTAAGTTGAGGGAAGTGGGATTTGAAACCCCAAGGAGTGGTAAGGGATAAGTGATAAACGAAGTTGTCGTTTCCAAAAAGCAAGGTAAGTGTTTAAGGGTCCCTAAAAGGAGAAGGGACTCCTTGTTCCTCTTACGCCGAATCCCGTTGCAGTGCCGTGTTACTTTAGACTTCCTCCGTTCCAGAGGGATGTTACCTGTTGGAAAGACAATACATCTCCTAGTAAGCGTTCAAAACATCAGTGACAGTGAAAACCTTAAGGTATGCGTTTTTACTTACCGATAAGTTTAAGCAATGGCACTTAGGTAATAAATCATTTTGATTGAACTTTGGGGAGTTAGCTCTAATAAATTTGTTTGACTGAACTTTGGGGAAGACAGCTAAGATTTATCTATGGGTGTGAATTTTGGGACTTAGCTAAGAGACATTCACTTTATTGACTTGGGGATTTAGTTAGGATATCTTCATTTTTAGACTTAAAAGATTTAGTTAGGGTTAATCTATTTGTATTATGGGCAACTATTTAATATGGCATTAAAAATCGGGTGAACTGAAAATTTGATTATTTTCTCCTACTCGACCCATTGAAAGGTTAAAGTGTTTCAGTAGCTCTCACTAGACGAGTTGAAATTTATTCTTAAAGAAATGATTATAACATTCGTCTCTGCAATTTTCTATCGAAATAATCTATAGAAAGCGCTGAATTGTAATCATATTGATATCAGAGTGTTGAATATCTATAATATAGGGCGATATTGTACAGGATGTGCGTATTATTGGACAAACAGAGATAAGAACATGAAGGCGACTAATTCGGATACCAAACTCGTAATTCGGAATCGGATGTCGTGGAGAAAGCTCTTAAGCCTACCCTGATCGTTCTGATTGCACAACGCGTGTGCGTGGTAACAATAATTAATTAGTAGAAATAATGGGGGATATTGTAAGTGCGTATGTTTCACCTAAAATTTTATCCCCAGTTGACTTATTCCATTGAAAATATCATATACCTCATATTTTCGACTTTAGAAAATGTAGGAATCATAGATTGGAGTTTCATTTTAAGATTAGGAATAATAAAATAATATTTTTTTACCATTTACGATTAGCTACACACTATATATGTAATGTGTATTACGTCTGCAACGGGTCGCAGCGAGCACTTGCTTTCTTAGATTTATTGAAGCATTTAAAGTATGTACCTTTAAATTCAAGGACAGCGCAACGTTGACTACACCTTTAGACATTTTCATAAGGTATTTCAAAAAGCCGATACACAATTAAATGTGGAAATCTCAAGCATCAACTACTTGTAATTCTTGCAAATGTGAAATATCAGACCGATGTTGCTTCATTTTCTTTAAAGAAATATGACTGTGAGAAACGGGGAGAGGTTCTATGTCGTTGTTATACACCTCAATGCACAAATGTTGTGTAAGATTATTTAAGTCGTGGGAGAGACAAAAAAAGTGAGAAGAAAACAATTGATTCAACTATTAGGTAACAGTTAAAAAGTGATGTTGAATCTTCCATCATTGGGTACATCGATTACTAATACGGATATATTTGACGCATTCCTTTCGATGACTCAAACTTCAGGAATATTAAAACTGTCATTTTAATCCGATATACCTTCGTAATTTTTAAGTAAATAAATTTAATAACTCATAACAAAAATTTAATACGAACAGAATCGTTATTGAAATAATTTTCAATCGGACTGTGCTAGCAAGGTACAAAAAAAGGCAGGAAAATTGAACGAATTATGCGTATATATAGACAGATATAATATATTTAGGCATATGAGCGGAATATATGCGGTATAAGTATAAAGACACCTATGTTCTTTACTGATTTAATAATTTCATTATAGTTAATTACCAGAGCTCGGATTTATAGGCAAATAATACGAAAAGAAATACATAAATACACAGAAATGTACATAATTTTATTGTATTTAGTGGTAGTTACAAACCACTTAAAAACCATTTTAATGCAAATCTACATATTATAATTTACATAATATGTATTTTTCTATATTGTTCTATTTAAATGATTGTATTCTGTCACTCAGTGTGTGTTTATAGATAGAAAATCTATGTTCTACATTGACATATGTACTTGGAGCATATTTTGATAAGGTCAAAATTTGTGGATTTCTATTCACGTCATTTGAAAATTATTCATTTAAAGTAATGACACTATAAAAATAGAAAGTACTCTTAACTGATTCCAATTAAATAATCGAGGATTTAAAACCAAATGTCAATAAAGCTAAAGGAAAAATTGCTCAAAAAATTTCAACCAAATTAGAAGGAACACCAAGTAAAAATAATAATTTTACCTTATCGAGCATAATTATAATGGTTTTTTCACACATTATATTGTAGTTGTTATTTATAAAACTTAAGTTTTGGCTCAAAGTAGGGGGTATTTAAAAACATTTTCACTTTTTCAGCAGAGCCTTGATGGTAAAAATTTAACATTTCTTTAATTTGGCAAAAATATTTAAAATGAAATAACGTCATTTCAAGCCAGGTACCAACTTCACGTAATAACAGGTTTAGGAGGCAATGGTCCATCTAATAATGTCAATTTGTATATTTGTACTTTTAAAGGAACCTCAACAAAAACCTTCTGTTATATATTAAACAATTTACTAAGGAAGACGGCCTTCGTACATTTTACTACTACGTACTATTTAATTAAATTATTTGTCATTTAACAAGTTTAATGAAATGTTTGTAGCAACTATGAAATCGAACTTGAATATATTACCCTTTTTTTGGCAGTCGTGGCTAATAATTTTTCCGATATCGAAGTTTGTGAAACAATGGTTAAGTTCTTTTTTATCCAATTGCGCTTGTGAAGGGGGATCTACAAGATTTTCTTTCGTTTTTGAAACAAAAGAAAGTGTTTTAAAAATACATCATATTTCATTGTATAACAAAAATGTTTGGAAAAAATATGGCGAGTTAACTTTCTTTCTATTAAAAAGAAGTTTCCACAACTCCCAATATTTTTGACATTTTTAAAAATCAGTTACGGTACTACGCAGCACAAACCTAGCACATCACAGAAAAAAATTATCAAAAATCGAAAATGACGGCGTTAACTTGATGGACATTCTTATATTAGTAAATGCTTTATGCTATTTTTCGATGCAAAATAACACATAACTTGAAAATCCTTGTATTATTGTATTAAAATTGACAGAAAGATTCAGCTACTGTTTGTGAAACGTTCAATATGCTAAATATGCAAAAAATGCAATTTGCCTATAAATACGAGCTGCAGTAATAATATATATGTATATATGGTGAGCCAGGTATAGGAAACGTACCGGAAGGCATAACTGTCATAATAAGTTCATGTCGATGTTAATGATACGTCCACGTAGGTCTTTCAATGTATCGTGTGGAGTGCTATAAACTTTTCTTTTTATATGCCCTTATAAAAAGAAATCCAAAGGACTTAAATCGGGAGATGGAGGAGGCCACTGCACCTCTTCGTCCTGTTCAGGGACCTGAAAACCTTTCATTTAAATAATCTCACATATTTCGCCAGTAATGCGGAGGTGTACTGTCCTATTGAAATACGACTTCCTCTTCAATATATGTAGGACTGTTCTCTGTGATATTGGTTAAAGCGAGATTAATGGCATTGTCGAGCAAATATAGATACATATCACCTCAAATTTCCAGGAGGAAAAAAAGGACCAACAATGGAACTTACCGAAAATACCAGCCCATAAGTTTAATATTGGCGGCTTTTGCGTGTGTAATACGCGTATACCGTTTATAGAAAAGGTACACTCATCTGAAAAACATGCACTAAATAAAAAAATATGCGTTATTTATTGCTCGTTTAGTCATGATAGCTGAGTGTGTAAGCGACGTATCAGAGTCATCTTCATTCAGTTCCTGCACCAATTAAATTTTATACGAATGGAACTTATATTTTTTTAATATTCTCTGGACACTTGTATTGTACTCATGATGTGCATTGTAACTTCGCCCAACAGTGCTACTTCCAAAGGTATCTTTAATATCAGATTTCATTTATTATAAATACAACCAGTGTTTCGAAATTTCGGCACTGGTTCACGTACAGAAACAGTTTTGTTAGCATGCCGTTGATTGAATAGCTGCAACTCCAGTCCCACATAAAATTCAATCATCTCCACTATTTCTGGAAAAGTGTACCTCATGATTTATAAATTTCAAATGTGTAGTTTGAAAATACTTAAACGCACATTTCGCAAGACAGCAATCGAGCAACTACGGGACCTATCTTAACGAAATATAATTGTTGGCAAACAAAACACAATTTTTTACTCACTGAAAACCATTAACGAGCCGAAAACATCAACAAAACCACAAATACAGTAGAAAAAAGCTTATTAGATCTAAGAATTTACTTTCAACATTTACTTGAATATGGTATATTTTTAAGTAAAATTGATTTTATGATGAAGCGACATTTCAATACTGCATATCTTGTAAATGAGTTTGGGCTATAATTTTGGCGTCAAAAGTTATACCCCTCCCAAAAAAATTTAATGGATTCTAGGTATTTTTCGACATGATCTTATCCTGACAATTTTGCCTTCCAATACGTTTTCGATGGCCCATCCTGTATTTCTTGAGAGTATTACATGTTTTTGCTATTACATACGAATGGAGCTAAAATAAATCCACTATTCTAAACTATCAATCAATCAAATTTTCAAATTCAAGGCTGTTCGCTTTTCTTTCTTCAAGTAGTACAAAACAAGTTATTAATACTAATTGTAATTCCATTTATTTGGAAAATAGATGTTTTGGAGCAGTAAAGGAGATGGCTGTAGATATACGTCACTATTTTGTCAGCCAGCTGTCTTCAACACTCAAGTTGCCCAACAACACGTGACACCTCGTCTGCTTCTAAGAACGTTTCAGCAGTAATATCGGCTGCCGTAGTCAGCAATTACAAAAATAATTACTAAAAATTTGTGCAATTTTATGAAATTTGAGAACGTCGATGTGGTATGTCGATTTGGTATTGGTTCATGTTGTTTGGAATGGTTCGTTGGTTATAACCCCATGAAGCATAGGAGTACGGAGGTTATCCATTTCAATGGAGCATGTAACAATTTTGTATTTGTTGTTAACTAGAATGCCGGCACTTTCTTTAATTTTCTTCGTGAGTGTTTTTCATCCTTCATCAGTATTTGAGAATTTACTTATTGGATTATATGATTACTATTCTTTACAATATGTTGTCCAACTTTGATTCATGTGTGAATTTTCCTGACATTGTGTTGTCGTTTTGTACATATCTTCTTTTTTACGAACAGCAAGTGGTCGTGACGTTTCTTCAGTATATATTTTGCCGCAAGAGCACCGTAGAGTGTATATTATGTTCTTCGTATTCTGTGTCTCGTTTATTGGTTTAGTTTTTGCGATTTCTGGTCATACGGTATTTTATGATACTGTTCAAACGTTGACTTTGTTTCCTATTTTCATCAATATCATCCAACACAACAGGCTGTTGTCTGGCTAGCATTTAGAAGGGGGTAAATTGAAATGTATATAATTAGCATTTATTCGTACATCCGTAAGTTGAATGATCATATGAAAAGATCGAGTTATAGAGAATTCTACTTATAGGTGAACTTCTATAAATTGAGTTTTTGACAATGCGAACGACATTGTAAAGAAACCACTCAGAAAATAATCTTAGAACCTTTATTATAATGTGTATAAACATAGAGTTCATACAAAAAAATCTAATATCACGTGACTCACTGACGTCATATATGTACCAATTGTAAAGGGGCGTAAGCAAATAGTAGGCTATTGAGATATAAGACTAATAATTTACTTCGGTCACTTGAAGCAAAAAGTTATAAACTATTTTATTTACCTATGCTTCCGTTTACACATACACTATATTTATTCATATAAAATTATACTTAACATTTACCGTTATTACGAATATGGCAATGGAAATTTCTAATTTGGTACATATGCTGTATGCATGTTTGCATGTATATACTGATAACACCACTAAGGCGAATCTATTACCTTCTCTTCTATACCTACCTGATTATTAGTGAGCGAATTTTTACTTGGTATTACATTTTTATTAAACATTTAATCAAGTACCCTAAAATGGCCCACTAAAGAATTTGTTTGTGTAATATTCCATATTCGAACTTACGTTGTCCTCATTATTTATGTCTTAAATTTATTAATTAAAAACAAATGCTTAACTACCATTTGCTTCTGATCAATGCATGAAAACATCCTCTTCGGTAAAAGCGGTATTATACAACCACCGGTCCCAGAAGTTTACGTAACGTTAGGTCAAGATGATTGAATTTTTCAATTATAGTGTTAGGAAGTTATTTGATGATGACTCGTTCTCGATTACTTTACTAAGTCAGTATTTCCTTACCTTCCAGCAGTATTTCTAATGGCGAAATCGACTCAGATCGTCTGTCCTTTCTGACTCTGACTTTCGACCCAAATCGTCACTATTAATCTCCAGGTCCTCGAAACTTCTTCCCTCGAACGTATCGATTTTAACGATGAGACCATAGCACGACATATCGAATTATTATTCCCAGTAAGTTTTCAGTTGTAACATAACCTCACTTTTATGTTCCTAGGCTGAAATTCACTGACGCAAATTTATTACGACGGTAGATGCACTAGATAACATACTGTGTGTTCATCACTTTGAATAACCGATTTGCTAAGAGTTTTCAATGAAAAGCATTTAACCACGTCAACCATAAGTAAATTCTCAATATTAATATATTTAAATTTAAACAAAAATATTTTTTTTGCATTTTATCCGGAATTTTAAGTGACATCTATTCGAAAGCTTACGTCAATATTTTAGTAAGAATTCAATGAATAATTACCCGGTGTACGTTCAAAACACAAAAAAATCATTACTTTGAAACCAAGCAATAACTTCTAAAACTGAAAAAATGATATTTTGGATAATTCGATAAAGTAGTATGGGAAATTTTTCGAAATTTTTGGTCCAGTGGTTTAGAGGATAAGGAGGGGGGACATGCCTTTCATGGCGTTTAAAGCGTTGTAATTTTTTACACACTAACTGTTAATATAAGACGGAAATACATGTCCTACCCTAAACACATTTATTTTTTGATATTATTACGACATATTATTATATGATACGACCTTCAAATCAATTGCCAAATTTCTCAAATCTCCGAGTCGAGCTCCGTCAATCTCCACATAAGGGTTATTGGGGAGATGTTGCCAATGATCCCTAAAAAGAATATTCCTCAAAATATACTAGCCGGTGGATCTCCAGCACCCCTCGACAACAAGGCACCATGGCCAGGAACATTTGTGTTTTCTGGAAATCGCATGTGTTATTTAAGAAATATATGAGAATTTGTGTCAGTTCAACATATCACACTTCGTGTGTTAACAATTCCATTTAGAAAGAAAATAAGTTCGTCACTAAAACAAAATGTTCTTAAGTTGTGTGAGTGTTGGCTAATTAGATTGGATATATTTTCATAAAATTTTAATCTTCTGTCGGGGTCACCATCTGAACGTTTGTGCACCATTTTTAATTTGTAGGTATGAAATTTGTTTTTGAGCCAGCACCCTATGTACCGTACTTTGACTAGTTCATAGATAGACGCAACTTTGGCTGCAGAATAAGTAGGGTTTAATACAATTTCTGCAACTGTGTCAAGTTTATTGTCATTACTAATTGTTGGTCGACCAGATCGTGTTACTTCAAATTTCTAAAAAAGCTTCCTCAAATAAGTCCTCGATATAGAGCGATCGGGATACCTCTCATTAAATTAATGTTTCGCTGCATGGAAATTGTTTCTATATTCACCAATTATTAAAACAGCTGCTACTTTGTCGGCTGGAGTACGTACCAATTTGCCTATGTAGGTGCTTGAACGTCCAGTTCAATAATAACTCAACTTCAAAGTATAAATATTTTTGCAAATACTTTGCAAAGTTAAAAAACCAGGGGATTGAAATCGTCAAATTTTTTGAAAATTAACCAGAAACGTACTTTAAAATCTTTTACCTCAAGTTGTACCAACCCCATGTTGCTAACAAGGAGAAACACTTGTCGGCGGTTACCCACTTTTTTTGCATTTTTGACGGATATGTCAAAAGTAATGTGTAAGTATTGAACCATCAATATTTGTCATACATTTTATATTACTAATATTTGTTATCATTATATAGATATAATATAGACTAATATATTATTATTAAAATGAATCAGAATACTTTTAGAAATTTATTAAAAACCACTAGTGTCTTTTAGTGGCCTTCAAACGGCTTATTTGCCTCCCTACTACTCTTCTGTTCCTCCTTGGAAGAAGGGGGCGGAGTTAAATTTATGTTAATTTTCTGTGAAGTGCGAGACAACCTCTTAACTTCAAATAAAACTGATAATTGTAAAACCGGCATTTGTTTACAGAAGACAAGACCACTGGAAATAATTGGTATTACAAATAAGCATTTCGACCAGTTACTTTATTTGACGATAGCAAGGTCTCTCTGAACTTTTATGGCTTGAAAACACCGGAATTTGATTTATTTTAATGGAAATTTTTACATTCCTTCATTGAAAGAAATTCAATTAATGAACAAAGCTTATTGCTTTTTTTTGTAACGTCGATTTCATATGAGAATTGTTATTATAGGATTATAAAAGTTTATTTTAAATCAACAATCGCAATGTAAATAAACAAGATGTATTAAACACTAATTATATCTATCTTCAGTTACATATAAAATGTAGATAGAACATAAAATTTTGTTGCTGCTTTATGTTGCTATTAAAGTATCTGTGGTTATTACAAGTTCTTTATATTATAGAAGTATGGATCGCTACTAAGAATTTATATCTATTGTACTACAATTAAGATCACCAGGCAAAGTTGATCACTTATACAAGGAACCAAATAAGTAATATAAAGCAGGACTACAAGAGATTAAATGAGAAGAAAAATTGAGATACGATATGCAGGTGAAGCAAATCAAAGAGGTAGAGGAACTGTGCTTGCTGTAAATAAGTAGAAGTTAAATTGTTTCAAGCAGTAGACAAGAGAATATCTCATATCAAATATATCAATAACCAAATATCGGTTGATAACCAATATACAAATGGAAATGCTGGGTGACAATTTAAAGAGATTCAATCTGGTTTAAATTTAGAATTAAAGCCAATTATGAAAATTGGCGAGACACGTACATTTTTGATTCGAGGGGGAATCATTTTGCGTATATTTTTAACCCTGTCGCTTCAACACTTTAACTAGAGTGAGTTTCACCATTAAATTTGAAATAGAGAAGAGAGGTCAGCCTCGTGTTAAAGCTTATCAAATTCTGAATTCGACGGATTTTTGTTTCTTAAATCTGTTTAAGTCTGTATATATATGTCTTATAAATAAGGCAGAGACACACTTCATTAACAAAACATTAACAGAAATCGAGAAAAAGAAGGAACAACCAAAACCACAACAAAAATAATTGCTATCAACTCAGTTCCATTTTGTTCTGGATTATCAGAGATTATCAGACGAATAGCAAACAAATTCAACCTCCGAACAGCATTCAAAACGGAAGCATCTTAAGAAGCAAAAATCATAAAAACGAAACCACAAATTACGACACCAAATACCAAAATCGTTATATATAGTCTACCATGCTCTTGCGGAAAATATAAACAGGAAAAACATCACGACCACTTGTTATATATAAAAAGGAACATTAATACGTTAGAAAAGGCTACACAGATCAATCAAAATTGGCAGAACATATTAGTATATAGCAATATATAGCAGAATAAGGACAATATCATCTCTAAATAAATATTCCATCACTTTCCTAAGTATATTGTGGCCTAGGCTGAGGGAACAAATTCCCATGTAATAAATTACAATATTTTTTGCAGACTGCTAAAAGTGCACTATAGGTTTAATTTAGTGTTTGTCGGCAAAAGAGAAAGGTTGTAAGGGATAAGAGCACTCGATTACCTAAAAGGCCCTTAATATAATACTAAAGCGATGTCTGCTTTAATGTGGTACTTAAATACATATAAAAAACGCACCAAATGCGATAAAGCTCAAAAGAGAAACGTGGTTTGGTTATTGTCTTTTCATTTTTAAATCTTCTGTAAAAAATTATCTACCTATGCAGCTACTTCGTGGGAAAATATTAGAGGCTGTTTTCATCGTAAAGATGAGCAGATCTGAGTAATTATACACTTGATGTTAGTATGCGTTGGTTATTAAAGGTACACTATTCATAAAACACCTCATAGAATTATCAATTATGGATCCATACCGGATACAACTTAACACCGTTGCTTTTAAGAGGTTCAGGCCGGAGATAATAACTCAGAAATCAGAAAAAAATATTACTTTAAAACAAAAACCAACCAAAGTAAAAAGAAGCACGCATCAGTATATTAATATTTTGAAATTTTTTGTTTTCTTCGAAAAAAATATAAAGTTGCTTTATTTTACTTAGTATTCTCAGATCTGAATCTGATCAAAATCAGAGATAATTCAAATTTTGTTACTGTAAAGATTTTACATGTTCCTTTTCTCGTTATTAAACCCTACTTCATTTTGAGAGGAACATACACTAATTTAGGGTAATACTTTTGGTAAACACTTACACGCACTAAAATGCTGCCGCCATACTTACTTTACAAATATAAAAATCTTGTTACTGGACCAGTGTATCTTTGGAGTTTTCACGGCGAATGGTTATTGTTTCAAAAGGAAACCTTAAATTGAATCGGGTAATGATTTCAACTTTTACAGTATATGTAAGAAATTCTGCACAGGTATATTACAGTTGGCACATCTTTATGAATCTATTCTGGTTAGTAATGGCCTGCAATCTTATTTTGCGATGAGTTCGGTCCATCATCAAACGTTCTAGAGCAAAGATTTGTCTTCGCATTTTATAAAGTGTTTCTCTCCTTATACGACCAATTTCACCATTTATTTCTTATTATTTCAGCTGCGAATAGGAACAATATGTTAACAATTACTTATCAGCGCTCGTACTCGGATGATATATTTACATACATAAATAAATATCATTTAACTTCTTTTACTGCATTACTCTACCTGAGCACGCGACTGAACAGATGGCAAGCAAATCATTATTACACACATTAATTACTAGAGCAAAATACATCGGAACCATTATTAACATATGGCTGTCACATTAGAATACATTTAGTTCGTATAGCAAATATTTTTATAATGGTAATACCCCTGTTAGAACCTTTTAGCTTATTTTTGCGACAATATGAACTCTATTGAAGTGATAAAAAATTACAGAGGTATGATGCCGAGAATCCAGAGAATATTTCTCTCCCCATCTCCAAACAATTCTTCCCTCTCCTCGAGGTAACTCACAATAACATTACACAAATAATCCGGCACCCCTGCTCAAACAGCTCTCCCACGATCTTGCTCCACTTCGGGGTGTTAAAGGCATTCTTTACATTCAGCACTATTAGAAGACACAACTAACTCTCTTGTCCTTCACCTGGAGCTGTTCTTATGTCCGGGTTAACTCTGTCGATCTACCCTTCCTATACCTACTAGTCTTCTGACATTGCCGTCCCCTCTATAGCCGGTCCAAGAGCACTGGCTCCCCTAGCTTACACACTGCCGGCAAACGGCAGATGGAACGAGTCCCACTACCCCTTAGTTTATGTAGGATAGCCACCCTTCAGAAAAATGAAAATTTCCGCTAGAAATGCTCATTTCATGAGTACTGCGTTTTATCGTTCATTTTTTTTTTTTGACGCTGGATATGTTTGTGTATTAAAGTACATTCAGAAAAAAAAAAGAAAAAATAAAACATTTGTTGTGGTTACTGTTTCATTAGCAGCAATTTCCAAATTTCCATTGTACATTTTCCTTTGTGCTTAATTTGAATCTGTTATTAAAATTCAGTCAGCAATCTTTGCACCTCAGCAGGTTATTTAACGCACCCCCGTAGGCGCTTATTGTTGGTCGGGGGGCTTACAGCCGCTCTCCTCGACAAAAGCTGGGATGGGCTAAACGAAGGAACAGCTTTGGCTGGATGCTGGAACATCGGGTATCAAACCCTGGTGGGAAGGCACTAGCCATGGGATAGATAACAAACGGTAGGGAAGCCACGAGGGGTGGGGGGTTGGTAACACAAGAAAGCCTACTTAGAAGATGTGATGTCCACGGACAAAGGGAAAGATGCTTCATCTCAAGGCAAAGACAGTGGCTCTACAATAAAAATGAGATGCTGCACCTCACATCTTTGCATTAGCAAGGAACTGAAGATGTAACCGGCCGAATAACAGGAAGCTGAAGTCCCCCGGTAGAGAAGCCAGGAGACCTAGTATTTGGTGGGGGCCCGTCACCCTCCCCTTTTCGGCTCCGGCAGGAGGGGTAGTGCCCTTCCTTCAGGCGGATATCGAAGAAGAACTGCATTCTGTTCAAACGCTATAGACAATCCCCACATCCCTCGCCCTCCCCTCATGTTAGGCAAGTCGATTAAAAAGAAAGAGGAAATCCACCAGATCCTTTTGAGAAGCCTGACACGAGGATGAGGGTTACAGCAAGAGACTGCCTCTCTTCAGATCAACTGACGACTAATATTATCTTCCTAGCGAAGCGCCAAAACAGATCTGTTGGGGTTACCATACCAAACCGGAGAAGTTTTTAGCAGGTATGCGTGAAATCATGAGCGGTTTGGATTGGTTGGTGAACTAAATGTTTCTTCGTGCAATCGATGTCTCGCACAGGGCGGGTGTCTACCTAGTAGCACTCCCATCCCTGGGTATCCAGTCGCCACAGGGCTGGTCTACCGGCTGGGTGTCACGATCTCCACAACAGTTATGGTGCACCGAAGCCTTACACGGATCCGGCATAAGCAGCCCGATTTCTTGGCTTCGAATAAAGCCCTACATAAGGTATCAGACGGGCATCTTTTGAAAACGTCTCCTCCAGAAAAGAAGTCTAAATTTACTTGTATAATTGTACTGTGGAAAGCAAGACGTCCTAATATTATGTTAAGTTGTTCTTGAATTGTGGATTGAATCTTTGTAATATGGTGGGAACTTCTCTTGATTATATCATAGAGGCATTAATTTCTTGTAAAGTTCATATTCTCTGAATAGAGGTTCCGAAAGAGTCACTATTATGAAGGTCGGACCAAGAACTAAATCGGAGACGCACAATTTTGGAACTTTTCGATACGTATATCCTGTGTCGGTATCGGCCATTTCTTTCGCTTTTAGAATACTGTAGAATTCTTTAGAATAGAATTTTAGAATTTTTTTGACTAGGACAGGGAAGAGGTATAACACACATACCGGGTAAGACGAAAAACAGAACATGACAGACAAGTCTCCAACCCAGAGCCACACCCGAAACCCTAGGCCGCCCCGCCCCCGCAGGACTCTCCAGTTGGAGCCGCCTGACAACCAGGCCGAGCCTGGAGCATCAAAAACTTTCAAACAGATCTCAAGGCAGTCACTACCGATGCCCCACCCCCTCAGCACATACGGCCCCAGAGGTCCGACAAAGATAAACGGGTCCCTCCCACCCTAGTGGGTGGGTATCGGTTTCTGTAGTTTCCGAGGTGTTTATCAGAATTGGTAGTCACCATCCGAGGGATAAAGAACGCCGCTGCTTTCTGCCGGGCGAAGCGCTAAGAGTAGTGACCAAAGTTGAATCTTTGGCGCTTCGCGCCAAGTGTAGAGGTAAGTAAGGTATGTAAGTCTGTTATCCAGGGTAAGTAAGTCGAGCGAGAAGATTTGGAATGATCGCGTCTTATCCTAGAACATTCTTGGGAACGAAGAGAACGACGAAAATAGATTTAAAGTTCGTGGTTAGGTTCGGTATACAATTTTCACTAGAGTACCTTAGTATGATCGTCAATGTCGTTGCTGTTAAGATTTACCAACAACTTTTCTTGATTTTTGAGCTATATTATTGTGATATGTGCCCTTGTGAGTTTTTAGGGGGATTCCTACCCATTTAATTAATTTATGTTTTTAAATTTTTGGTTATTTTTTGGCTATAAATTTTGTCTGAACGCAAATGTTTTATTGGTTTGAGTAATCAGCTAGATTTAATTGAAATCGTTGTATTAATTACATTTTCTTTAGATTTTACGTTAGACTCGTGGAATTTTTTGCAGGCTTCTTTGTAGTCTTGTATTTATGATTTGTAAGCTTACATCTATGGTCTTATCATGCACGTACGTACCCTATACTATCATTTAAATCAAATGGACTGGGATTGTTAATGCGTCCGTATAATGATTTCCTAATAATTTCAAAGGGGAGAGTTTACATTTAATTACAGAGTAGATCGAGTTGTTATATGTTAAAATTTAGCTTTTCTTTAATTGTTCAACTATTATTTTTCTATTTATTTATCTCAAGTATTTAAAATGTCACTTAGAGTGAATTTAGAATGAAATCATTGAAATGATTAGTTCGTATTACTATTTTTTCCAGTTTTGTATTTCCATCTTCTAAATTTTCAATCAACTGCTGCAAATTTTAAAGGAGAATCATGTGCCTAATATAATTTCATAAATTTTCTAGAATAAATATTCTAGTAATATTGGAATAAAATAAGTTTTGTATTAAGAGACTGAATCGATTATAGTGAGAAGAGGTTTTCTTGAAATTCAAAGTACATTAATATGTATGATCGAGTGGTTTACTAGCTGTCTGTATAGAAACTTTATTACTGAGAGTTTTCGATCGTATTTGTTCCATAAGCAAATAAAAAAATAAAACAAAAATCAATAAACAACCGTTATAAATAAAATGCACTGAAATGGTAACTGATGCCCATTACACGTTCGCCCTGGTTATTACTATGGTTTACTAACCGAGAATAATTCAATCACGTTTAATTGCACAAGCAAACTAAACTTCATCATATGCAAACGAAACAATTATTATCAGTGGTGTATGTAGATACTTAAGCAAAGTCTCACTTCATTGATAATAGAAGCGAGGAAAGTATCAGATCACAGATGTCATGTTAAAACAGATGTTGAACTGTAAAGGATGGTACCTTTTCATGATAGTTCACGATTTCAAGATGCTCCATAGGCCATTTCTACCTGGTTATTTTTACAAACGGCTGTCACTCTTGGTTATCTCATAATCCCTAGCCTTGTCTGAAAAAAACGTTAATGATTTTATTCTTAAATAACTTATATATATATATATATATATATATATATATATATATATATATATATATATATATATGTACGCAATTCAAAACTTTTAGTGGAGTTTAAATTTAGAACTAACGATAATTATAAAAATTGGAGAGACACGTCAATTTTTATTTGGAGGGGAAGCCATTTTACACATATTTCCAACCCTTTCGCTCCTCGCTTCAACCCTTTAGCCAGGGTGAGTTCCACCCCTAAAATTTAAATAGGGAAGAGAGGTTAAATGATACCTCATTTTAAAGCTTATCAAATTCTGAATTTGACTCTTTTTGTTTTTTAAATTTGGTTCGGTAATGTTCGAGAAAATGAACAAAAGGTATCCCTTAGATAAAAAAATAAAGTGATAATTTAGAAGATTTTGTAGTTAATTTATTACTAAGGTATTGATTTTTTTATGCTTCGTTTTCGGGCGGACACCCTCAAAACATGGAAATTTCAGCCTTTAAGGTGTTTCGCTAATGGTTCAATGGGGTGGATTTGGGAAATTTTAATATGAATATCGATATCGATTCCAGAGATATAGCTATGTGCTGGGCTAGTTTAAAGTCAAGCTGGCCCAGCCCGGATTTTTGTAGTAGGAGTGTAAAGATGAATTTTATTTCCCGGTAATAACATAGCAATATATTAGCAATAACATATACATCCTTTATCATGTCCATATGAGCTATTTTATCAATTTCAAAGTTTCAGCTTTAGGAGATGATTATAAGGGAATAATGGGGTGGTTTTGATAAATTTGGCTGAATCATTCCGGAGCAATTAAATATGCCGCTGGGATCTTTTCGCTGCAAGCTATTTCATAAAGATTGGAAACTGAGGGGTGTTTCGCTAGTAAATATAGGGGATGGATTTTAGAAATTTGGCCTGTACCATTCGACAGAAATAAATGAACAAGAAAAAATACCGCCCGGATTATGTCGATATCTCTTTTGTTTACAGATATACGTTATGTACCGGGGTAGCTTAAAGTCAAGCTGGTCCAGCAAGTGTTTTTCGTGTAGGAGTAGAGGAATAAATTTTATTTTGTGGTAATTAATCGGCAAAAAGATATGCACCAGGTCCGGTTGATTTTGGGGTATGACATTGCTGGGCTAGCTTGACAGACCTGCAATTACCGTTGAAAATTGTCAAATAATCTGCAATCTTCTGTGCAGTATTACTGAATGGAATAGGTTGAATTACGGGAACGCTATTTCCAGTAACAAACGTTTCTTTAGCACTTTCGATAAGAATTCTGATGAATGGTCGCTTTTCATAAATTAACATTGGAATAGTCGCAAAATTATAATTCTTAAATTGTAATTACGAGTATTATAATTAAAATGATATGAATATATATGATGAAATATTGTGATCTTTTTTTTATATAAACTCTAAGACTTAATTCACTGCTTTCCCGATGATATTATTAGAAACGAGTTTTTTAAACATAATGTGAGGAGATTGAGAGAAAGTACAACTCTATATTTTGACTCTTTCAGCGATGGCCTGTAATAGCCCTTCGGGGAATTGTCTCGTAGTCCCATGGGAATAGTGAGTTCCTCGTAGTGAATGAGTGAAATAAATCTTCGGGATACAGTTTCCTTGCGTCGATTGAGAGCTCCAGGATTCTGAACTGGCTGCGTCATTTTTGTTTCTCGAACATCAATTAACGTTTTCAACAATACGAATAATACGAATATTTATTGAAACTAGGTGACTAAACAAGTTTATACCACGATGGCTCTCTACTAATTGTCAGTGCTGTCTCAACGGTGGATCCTTAAATATGAGTTATAAGAAAATATATTCCATGGTATTTATCTTTCAGCAAATATTGATTAAATAAGTATATAAAGTTGTTTGCTTGAGAGAACTACTGGTGTGCTACATTTTGTGTCAGTTTGAATATGTAACATTTCCCTTAAACTTAACTGAACTGTCTATCATTCTCTATATTTTCAGTGATGTGTTACGGGACTCGTCTTTGTTAATATCACGAAGAGTTGTTTAGCTAATTATCGTTCATCACTTTTAATATGAAACCCTAATATATTTCAAATAAAATACGTGTCTGTTGAGTATTAGTAGATACCTTCAGATGTAAAGACTGAAGCTGAGTGGATGCAATTTAATAACGTTTAAATGCGTTCAAGGAAAAGTGAATCCTTTCATCTGCAGACATGTTTATTTTTATGCAAGTCCATAGAAATCACCTTGGCTAATAATTATCGTTGGATGTCGCATAAATTTAGACTTCGACTTATCGGCATCCGATTTCGCATTATGTTTAATGAAAGTACCCGACCGAACACCACTAGGTATTCCTATCTAAATGCCATTATAAATTTATGCATAATATTGGCGTATTAATTCGGATTTACATAAAATATGTCCATCACTATTTATCAATTACATAAACACCGTTTTTAGTAATATTGTAAGTATAATTCTACCAGTCACTTATCTACATGAAAAGTTGCAACACTACTTTCACGAGAGGAAGCATCTTCGTATTAGAATGTCTTATAGTGTAAGACATATTACAGCGTGGTATTGTATCCAGTGGTGTACCGACTTGCGGATCTTTCAATTTAGTCGAACCATAGATTAAATATTACTATGAGAGGAGAGTTCATGCGCAGTAGCAAAGAAACACAGTTATAAGAAAACAAGTAAATAAACTGTACATGAAAAACGAACAAAAATGAAAAATATTTTAGGAAGCCTAATAAGCTAAATTTTAACACGAAAATGGTACATAAAATTATGAAGGATTTTAATTGTAATTGACGGTAAGGACTGTAATTGAAAAAAGACGAACAAAAAAAATGGAGGTCCTTAATAAATTCTGACGTAGAAGATATGCTGAAGCAAGAAAATATAGCTATTGACTGAAATTTAGAGCATCAAAATGCACGGAGAGATATTTGAAAGTCAGATAAACTCACGAAAAAGAGCTACAACCGACCAAAGAATGCCAAGATGAAGATCGAAACCTGGATGGAAGGAACGTATAGAGAGGCCTAAAAGTATGGAATTAATTGACTACAAATGAAGGTTGAGTAGAAAAGTATATGCCAAAAGTATATAAAAAAATTTTAACTAAATGACGGTCAAAGATGTGGATTAATCTATCACGTAAGTCAATTAGAAAGAGAAAGAAGGAGAGCGAGAGAAAGTTTTGTTTCAAAAATGTATTAAAGGGCTTGCCATGTCTAACAAACCCTCTTTCACATTTGATTTAGAAATCAAATGGTAGTTTTCGTTATTGTCCATATCATTCATTTTACCCACTTTAACATATATAAAATCAAGTGATAGATCCCTTTGCATCTATCAATATCAACAAAATTTCGACCTTTGAGAGTTGTCTTCGTCTTTTAACATGTGAGAAAATTTGTCCTCGTAACTTTTCTTTTTTAGTTTCACTTTAAGCAAAATCCGTAATCTGAAAAAGATAAGAGATGAAAAAAAGATAGGAACAGTCCCTATTTTCATTTTTGCTCCGAACCAAGAGCGGATTTGACACACCAAAGTGCTGCTGCGCACGATCCGTTTGAATCAGAACTAATTCAGATACTTGGAGCAAAACGTCATGTACTCATCATACAGAGAGACCAGACCGGACTAACCCGAAGCAACCGACATTCATTCAGTCGCTATCTGGTTTTACGGATTTACCCCTCATCTCAACGCGTCTAAAGAAGTTAGGTTCAATATAACTTCAATAAAATACATATACCGAAATATTCTTTGTAAGCGCTTTACAGTGATGTTTCTTTCACTCGATGTGGTGTACAAAAACTAGAAACTAGTTATTTTATAATGTACTTAATACTACTTACCTAAACGTCAATTCTATCTAGTGGAGTTTTAAAAAGCTTAAAAGACGGTTCTTACTCGAACGAAATATTTGATGATAAACACATTCTTGATTTCTTTAGAGTTAAATTCATTTCAAGCTTATTTAAAATTATTCTTTTTACGGAAGGCAAACTATTTGCAATGAAATTGTGATGAGATGAGTAACAAAGTACTAGATAAAGTGGTAATTTATGTATACGGAATTGCACTGTTCAACTTTTTATAGTTTCCCTTAAGAAGAATGAAAAGGTATTTAATATTATTTAAACATCGCCTTCCCTCCTATTGTAAGTGCGATATAAATAAACAAGTGGAATAATAATCTATCACAGTAGTAAATATTAATTTTAAATCTATTTTGTACTAATAACAGCACTTCTATATGTATTAAACGATTTTATTGTATAGAGGTCACATGAAGTTTTCTCCTATTTTCCTATAATTGGTGAGGTAAGGTTCTTAACCTGATCCACGCTACTGACGATACCTATGATTTTACGGATGATCCTACATTCCACGCAAAATGATGTCTACGCTAAGCGACATACATTCCACAGAACGTTCTCTTTGTTTTTATTAGTCACATAAAAAATACTCCTTACAGGGCGATTCCTTTAGAGTGAGGACTTTCAAAAGATGAAGAGGCTAACCGGAAAGAAGTATGCCGCAGTCTCATTAAGCGCAGAATAATATTTAAAACTGATTACTTTATTCAGGAAATACGTCAGTCGTAATGTATGTAAGATTATGAAGACGAGGTTTTAAGATGAGTTCATTTCCTACTTCTCGTGTGAATTCAGCTTGCGTATTTTGTAGCAAAACTTACCCAAAATTTTATTGTCAAATTCAAATGCGTCGCGTAGACACATTGTTTTTTCGATTCTCCATGAAGCAAAGTGAATTCAAACCATTTCTGGCGATACAAATTCGTATATTCTATAACTAAGATATAATGATATAAGATATGTAGATATAATAAAAGAAAATGTTTCTTAACGTTAAACAAGAGATTTAGTAACAATTGTTTATTGAAAAACACAATAAAACTAGTAAGAAAATTAAATAATAAATTAAAGAAATTCTCTTTAGTAGTTTTCGCTATTCTTCTCGAGTTACAATTGGCTAGGAACTTTCCAATCCTTTAATTGTTCCGCAAAGAACATAATGATTAAAATCTGGTGATCGCAGTGACCAATTTTGAAAACAGTTATTTCTTCGCTCCATCCATTTATTTGAAAATTGTAGCTTCAAAAGGTTGCTAACAACTGTACCAAAAAATGAGATAGTGCTCCATCACGCATAGACTAAGGTTCAGACCTCAGTCGTAATGGTATGTCGTCCAGTAGATCAGAAAAAGTATTTCAAAGGAATTCCAAATAACTTTCGCCGGTTAATCGATTTGGTACAACTTCGAATTAAACAAAGACCAACAATGCCGGTCCACACATTCGTTTTAAGTTCGCCTGGAAAATGTCGAAAAGTTACTGCGAGTTTCGTCGGTTCGAAGGGGATGAGACATTTTAAAAATAAATGAAATTACAGCTACAACGGTCGTATTAACTAGTCGGTGAACAGACAGTAAATATTTGTTAATCTGACTACAACATTTTACACGTTAAACTTGAAACTATAATTGAATTCCTCATGGAAGCAATTAGCGCTTCCTCCTTTGTATTTCTTCATTTTTCGCTAAGTCTGGTAATCTTGCCCACATAACTCCTCCCTCCTTCAGGGGCGAATACGATGGAATTCGGTTTTTTAGCGGCTTGTCCTCCTGATCTTCTATTTTCCCTGAAGAATAATCTGATCTTCCTCTTCTTCGCCAAGACGTATAAGCTGGCGTCGCTAAGTCCTATAGTGTAAATATGTGTAGTAGAACTTATACAATAGATGTATTTTTTTGATAGGCATGGGTTCTGGATTCGATAAAGGTGGATTTTAATACCTAACCTTTCGTCTACATCTGTGACATCATCAAAGGTCAGTGTTATTCTAAAGGTCGATTATTACAATTTTCGAGTGAAAGATAATATATTGTTCATATTTTAACTTTTGTGTGTGATTTTTGTACGAAATGTCGAAACCAAAAATAGAAAAATCAGAAAAAAACATGGTTTGCATTTTTCCGCCCTTTAAATATTACTAACAGAGGGTTCGAAGTAATTATAAACAATACCCAAACATTTTCATAGCTTACAGTGATTTAAATTTAAGGGATATAATAATGGGAATAATTAATGCAAGTTTAAAGCAATAACCAAAATATGGTAAATCGTCCTAAAATGGATAATATTTCTATTACACTTAATAACATGATTTTCGAGATACCAACAAGTTATCCACAATGATCGATTTTCGTACATTATTTAATTTATCCTCGCCATAAACCGATAACATTTACAGTAATATTAGAGAAATGAAAGTTGATCACCACATAACTTGAGATATTTAACTTTCTGTGATCATTTCTACTCCCACATTTTAATATAAATGCAAAATATATTTTTACGCCTGCATCTGAAATACAATTACACAAGGAACCTTTCACAATTAAGAAATTTGCTGTTAGCTTGAGCTCACTTGTTACTAGGAAGTAAATTGAGAAGATTCGCGTTTGCATTAAATAAAACGACAAATTCGTCAAATTAAATAGAAACAAAATTCTCCTCTGCGTATATTTAATTAATAACCTGTTAGAATTACCTCGCTTTATATAATTAATAATAATTAAATCCTTAATTATGTGGTCTTCTTACATATCAATGAAACAAAACAATGTTGTGAGAACGATAGAAATGATACATTACAGACAATGAAATGGTCAATATTTCTCGAAAAATAATTAATGTTCCTAATTTGAAATTTTGGCGAATGTTGTACTTATAATATACAAACGTATTCTATTCCTACATTACATGGGTTAATTATTTACGCGGATCTTACACTCACAAATTTGTTAATACGTAACAACCTATTTCACATTAGAAATAAATTTATTTAAATATTGTGAGGCCCAGTCTATATTAAGTATCCCTGAACAGTGAACTGGGGGATCCAGATAGACAAAAGTAAAAAGGGCTAAAAAATATAAATTCATTACTGGTTGCACAAAATACCCCAATGTAAGAAGGATAAGACGTAAAGGACACGAAGGAAAAGAATAATTAAAAGTATAAACAACTATAAGAAGAAGGAAAAATTGGTTTTCCACTTATGGACCTATTTATCTGACATATTCATGAGGGTCAGGGTGGCTGCCATGACATAACCACGCCTAACGACGAAGTAGACTATGATGAAGAGGACTATATCCACTGGTGCTTTAATAATTAATTTTGCGATATTTATATATGAAAATTTGCTGATTTGTTAATTACTCAAAATAATCTAATATCGTTCAACCTATCGAATGTTGTCAATGAAAGTATCGCAATTGTTTAATAAACGCAAGCAGTTTTTTCATCCAATTGGATCCTATTAGATAAAAAATGTTCAAAGTGGCGTCCTCCATCGCGTATACAGGACCTGAACTAACTGAGAAAAGACATTTTTTGACTGCCCTCAAACTTGTCAAAGATTTCCGGTGCAGCAACGGATTGCGTTTTCTCAGTTCGGTTATGGGTTTTAAATATATTTCGCCCCATAAACAACCCCAATAATAAAACTCCAGAGGATTGAGGTCTAGTGAATTAATTGCCCACAAAATTTCAATTCCTCTTCAGGTTCACCGGTGGGGATATGTTTGATTTAAATATGTAGTTACTTAACCACTGTGATGGGCATCCATCGTGTTGAAAACAAAGATTATGCCACAGCTCCAGTAACACATCTTTCTATAGAATGGGCAGCAGGTTGATTAAAAATCCCAAATAGTTTTTCAGTGATGGCGGCAATTCGATCGGAGACAACTTTTAAATTGAAATCAGAACTGTTTTTCTAGAACAAAAATATATTTTAGAACTATTAGAATTCGAGAACACAATAATATTTTATTACCGTTCTAGTATTAAAATAACTAAACTCATTGAAAATAAAAATTGTATTTGTTTAATTTGCATCAAGCTAAATGTAATTTTTCGGTGAAATTTTTAGCCTCAATCATCCGAAACTTAATTTACAATTCACTTTCAAAAGCGCCATTCCATGTGAACGTCGTTCGCGAATGTGTGCTGGACGCAGCCTATAAATCGTTTCGGTCACTCCTTTTGTTTATATCTTAAACTCAACGCCTCTCCACTTAATTTTAATGGCAGTAGCATTGCCCAATTGGAATTTACTTTAATTCCATTGAGAAATTGATGGTTAGAAGTGAAATTTAACGTACTTTTACTATCCGTTCGAGAATTTTTTACCGACGCACGTACGAATTCGTAATTATATTATATTGACCTCGTCCCACACGAACTTATGTAATTTGATTGATGTTTGCATTAGGCTTAACTGTAAGCAAACCTCATCTCTCATAAATCTCATTTGAGCGTTGATAAGATATGCTTACAGTTCAACGATGTACAACTGTGAATCATGAGGGTGTTACTTTTTGGAATTTTTTGGAAAAGGTAAGATTAAGTACACCCTGCGTTACTCTTCAATCAGTTATATATTTAGACATTGAAATATACTTAATATATGGTCAATATAGCATTTCAGTGGACTTCTTTCATATGTTTGTATGAACCGGTGTTACAGATAACTAAGTTTAATGGAGGAAACCAGTTCATCACATAATCACCTTTGTTATTGGCAAATAAAAAATTAGCAATATTTGAAGTTCAATCATCTAAAGATACAAATTTATAGTTAGAATTTTAAATAAGAGAAATCATAATTGACCCTATATTTAGTTTTTAGATAGTTTTATTAAGTTTTTTAAATAGACATTTCATGCTATCAGAGTGGGAGAGTGGGATTACATTTTGGGAATGTTTTATCTTCTCACAGTTTAAGTATGAATTAATTGAAAGTTTAGACGTACATTCACCACTTTAAACATTTGAAACACCTTTTAGGAGAATCTTTTTCCTTACCACACATGAACTCCAATCAATTATTATATAATTTTCATTTTATTTTTTATTAAAATGATTAGCACATTTCTTCATTAGGATTTTCACTGTGCGTTTCTCTTCACCATTTAACTTTAGGTGGAATTTTTTTTTCTTAAGGAACTGTTTTGAATAGAACCTTTTGGAAATAGTCATTATCCCAGTCCAGACCCAGATCAAGGAATCAAGGATATAGATGAAAATTTTAATCGGCAAACTATATCTTTAATACCAGCATTAATACCAATTAGTACGTAAATCCCTAATCGGGATATTCGTTACACTCATGTTGCCGCTCGTCCAGATTTTCTCGCAAGGAGGAATTCCCTCCCACGTTATCACTTCTCTACCGCATGTTCTCTGGCATCGTATGAGCTGCGCGTGGACCTTTTTTGTTAAAGTAAGTTCTTACTTCATAAAGAAGAGTTAGTTCCGAATAAGCTTTAAAACAGAATGACGGCGCACAACTGTCCTCTGTCAAATAACTTGATTATTTTGAAGTTCTATTTTCGCCGCGATATGGCGGTACTGTACAAAGTCATCAGACACTTTGATGGTTTTAAACTTTAGTCTCTGCCGCGGGATGGTGTCTTTCGTTCTTTTGTGAAACGAATGCAGAGCAGCAATCGAAAAACAACATTTTTTTATTTTTGGGGTCGATTCGGTCACGGGGTCGACATTCAACGAAAATACGTGCGGAAAATCGAGTTCTGAGTACAAACAATACGTATGCTGAATTTGGTTCTTACCCCCTTAAGCACCGCGGAACCTATGCGAAGGAGGGAGACAGAATGGAACAGCAATGACAAACTCTAGAATATAATAAGATAAAATTTCACTCCTGTTAGTTGTGCCCTAGAGAGTCACGTACGAATGTTTGTAAATTTCATCACAATAGCATTTTTGAAGGCTCTAGCTTTGTTTTTATCATACGAAATATTAAGTATTGCATTATCGTTGTCGTTGTTAATGACTGTTAAGTTTCTGGAATCACATAGGCTCTAAAATTTTTGACAAAGTTTTCGGAAAAATGCATTTAATATTGTCATTAACAATGGTTTCGTTGTTATTTATATTTCGATGATATATTTGTGGTAGCAAATGAAATATAAACATTAGTGTCCCTAAATATGTACTTCAATTTTCTGATTGTAATATACATTAAAAGCTTTCACAAGCTAAAACAAAAAGAGAACGACAGTCGCGAGACTGACTGACAGAAGTGACTACTTCTTATCACGGGTTATGGCTATATGTTTTTCCTTGAAAAATTTAATTTACTTATTTAATTATTTAAATTTAATTTAGTTATTAATTATTTAATTAATTTATAACCAAAAGATAAAACTACTCAAGAGTGTGGTCGCATATCTAGAGACACTTTTGCGAAAGTTCGAAAAGAACTTAACAATAGGATTTATTATCTTGAAAATATCGCCAACCATTTTGAATATGTCTTGTAAGAACCCCTTTTCCAATAAATTAATCAATTCTTTGATAATCATTATTTTATTTCAAACTTTCGTAAAACTTTTTCTAATAGATTAAAAGCAACTAAAGCATAGCAAAAATCAATACTAAGTAAAAAAATAACTTCGAAATCTACTAAATTATCACTTTATTGTTTTTAATCTATGGAATTTTGTTCATTTTCTCGAGAATTACTGAACTAAATTTAAAATGAGAAAAAAGCTTTAAAATGAGGTGACTTGACCCCTCTTCCCTATTTAAATATTAGGGGTGGAACTTACCCTGGCCAAAAAGTTGAAGCGACAGGGTTCAAAATATGCGCAAAATGGTTCCCCCTCGGAATAAAAATCGGCGTGTCTCGCCAATTTGTATAATTGTCGTTAGTTCTACTTTTAGACCAGATTGAAAGTTTTTAAATTGTCACCCGGTATGTACTTGGTACAAAAATTAACAGGCGTAGATATTACATGTTTTCATGAATAAGAAGCATACAAATGCCACAAGCAAAAATTATTTTAATTATTTTTAGTAGAAATTTTTCAGTATTTATTAGATGTTTAGAATTTTTTTAAATATTTTAATTTTGTACACAGAAATGAACACTTATATTTGGTAATTACTATTATTTTTATTATTCTATTTATTGATCAGTTACAGTTTCACCATTATCTTATATTTTTGCAGTAATAGTTTAATTTTCATTATCATCCCATTCTAAAAATGAAACTTTTATTTATGATACCTGAAATATAAAATAAATACTCTTGACCAAAATCTATCTAAATATCTTGTAAACTCATCGTCTATTGTTGTTCAGTTTATTTTACTTTCGCCCCTTACACTCTCTCAATCAATTTGAGGCTTCTCACATATTCACCTGAATCTGTTTTCACCTTCAGAGTTCTCACTATGTCATCATCACCAGGAAACACTTCCATAATCCGTCTTACGCGACAATGGAGAGGAGAAAATGTGTTTTCTTTGAGGATGATCATGGCGTCAACCCCTCATATTGCTGTGGTTTTGTTCTGCCACTTGTAACGGGTGTCCAGGTGGTTCAAATACTCATGGACCACCTTTTTTCAAAAATGTTGCGTGATTGTCTGAATATGTTGCGACATTGATAACCGATTGATGTTTATGCTTGAGCGATCTCTATTTGGAAGTGTTGTATACTGTGCTTCTCTGATTAGGAAGCGTCCAGGGAAGAGGGCTGCTAAATCACTTCGTTCAGACTAAAATGGAGTTCGCAAAGTTTAAGAAAGCTTCTATTACGGTTTCAAGTGTAGATATCTCCTCTTCTAAAAAGTTACTCACTAATTATTCTGTAAAATTCTGTATTCTGTAAATTTTTTAGTCGTTTCACTTGATTTCTTTGCACTGCCTCGTATGGCATGACATAACCCTTCATATTCGAGTTCAGAATTTATGACGTATGCTGTAATGCAATGCACTCCCGCATTAATTGATTGTATTGTTCCGGAATGTCCGGATCTCGCGCTAATTTCCTTTTTCTCACGCCCGAAACCGCGGATGAACTTCCACTTGATACTCTTCTTCAGATAAATACACTTGATCAGAAATTTCCTTAATTTTCAAACATTTCGACATTGTTTTATGGATTGAATCTAAAGTCTAAATTGATTTGACAGACATATAACAAGTCGTAACAAATTTGAATTCCAAGCAGAGCATCTACTTCTCCTAGTTTATGAAAATCTGTATCTGTAAGTTTAAGGCCTAGCGGAACCCTCAAAGCTGTTTTATCGATGAAAATGATTAATAACTTGTTACAAATTGGGGGGAATATTAAAAATTCCGACTTTGAACAATAATGTCAATATATGACATTGACTTTTGTCGTCACTGACTCTTTAACTGTCGTCTCTATTTGATAAAACTGGTAAATTTACCTTTGTGAATGGAAAACCCAATGACATGAAATTAGACTGCGACCCGTTGTCTAATATATCTTTATTACTTATTATATTATTTATTTATTTTATTAAATTTAATTTATTATTAAATTTATTAAATTTATTAATTAAATTAATGAAATATTAAATTAATTATTAATTTAAATTAATTAAATTTATTATTATTATATATTATTTATTTTATTATTTATTATATACTTTATTCTTTCACTTTGTTAACTAAATTTCTTCTCTCTTCTTCTCTTTCAGGATGAGGAGAGGGAATTTGTTCCACTGTCGAATGCAATAATCTTGTCATTGTGAATTCTGCAATAGTTGTGAATTGTGGCTTTTGTTACATTTTTTGAACCCCTGTAACTTGCATCTAATAATACGGTGTCCACCGTTCAAGCAATTAAAACACAATTTATGAGATTTTACTATATCAAATCTTCCAAAAACACTTTACAATTAACACACTTGTCAAGTGCTTTAGTGATAGTTAAGGTATGAAGCTTTGGTTGAAAATTATTATTGAATTTTATCGATTGTTCGGAAAACAGGATTTTCTAAAAATTCCATTAATGTTTTCATGTTGGGTATGGATGTACCAGTAACCGACCGTTCCCACTCCTTATGGGTAAATCTATCAATTATAGCAGCGATTGTGTAAATAAGAAGTTTACGAAGTGTCTACACTTTCTCCCAATATTTTCAGAGCTCTCACATGAATTTGTACACTATCAATATTCTTAGTTCACTTGAGGACTCGTTTGCTATGCTAGAGAAATCCATTAATGTTGCTACATAATTTTCAACAATTATCCTGAGGTTGTCAAGTCTGTGTGTTAATAATTTCCAAGCTACTTAATAATTTTCGGCAGATGATTCTAGTGAATTTATGATTGACGCAGCTTTACCCTTTATGCATGAGCATAAATAATGAAATATTTGAATATTTGACAGATTCAGAGTATTGTCTACCATTGCCTTGAACGAATCGTCAAATTCCAACCACTTGTCAAAAGATCCTTTGAATATTATAAGTATCCGTAATTATTATATTAATTATTATTTTTGGCAGGCAAATATTATTATGAATTTGAATGTTTTAAGTTTGGATTTGAATGCATGGGGCGATTGCAATGATTATTAGACTTGATGGTCCCGGTTTTGTAGCGCCTCGTACCGATGCTCTACAAAATTTAAATAAATAGCTTAGTAGGGTGCGGCATCATAATTAATTTTTTGAATACGCAATAAAACCCATTTTATCAATTAGAATTTTTTTCATAATATAGGTATATATGTAAAGTTTTATTTCACACAGCTTTAAAAATTGTCAGTTAGGTGACGCCCCCATTGTCCGTACACTGAATAAGCTGATTTCTGATGTTTGTCATAACCCTTTCCAGCAGGGCAGCGGGTATGTTGCCAATATTGGCCTTGAGATCTTCTAGCGTCCTTGGACCGTTGATATAAACGCGGAATTTCAAAAAACCCCACAAAAAGTCGCAAGGGGCCAAATCGAGAGAGCGGGCTGGCCACTCCAAATTGCCCCTTATTGAGATGAGGCGCCCCACGAAATTTTCTCTCAAAACAGCCATCGATGCCCTGAAAGTGTAAGCTGTTGCACCGTCTTGTTGAAATGAAACATTCCTTAAATCCAGTTCTTCGAGTTAAGGGAAAAACAATTCTTTCAACATGTCCACATACTGTTCAGTATGTGAATTCACTGTCACTGTTACCTCATTTTTTTCAAAAAACCAGGACCAATATTCCCAGCTGAGAAGACTACACACCACACTGTAACTTTAGGTGAATGCAGAGGCCTTTGATGCATTTCACGGGGGCTGGTGTCAGGCCGGTAACGTATCTTTTGTTTATTGACGCTTCCACTTAAGTGGAAATGGGCCTCTTCACTGTAATAAACAATCGCGTCCTCAGGAACGTTTTCGAGAAGTGCCTCACAGGCATTCCTCCGAGGATTGAAGTGACGCACACAGAGTTCCTGAAAAATCGCCAACTTGTAAGGATGGTAATGAAAGTCACCATGAAGAATTCGCCTCACCGAACGATCGGAAAGTCTAAGGGCAGTTCTTCGTCTTGTCACACTCTCGGTATGTCTGAACGAAGCCACCCATGTAACAATCGATTTTCGATCTAGGGCAGGGCCCACCGGGGCTACATCGAACCGATTTCGAAAGGCACGCTGGGTTGCTATCACTGAACGTCCATTTGAAAAGTACGCCTCGACAGCAAACGTACGCTGTTCACTGTTCCAACACATCATGGCAACTGACTGGGTGAGGTACAAAACTACGCCCACTACTATATCTATGACCTGAATGTCTACGCATTTAAAAAATGTTTATGGTTGTTATGATGCCGCACCCTGTATATTGCTGTCTTCGCGAGAAATAAACACGAATTATGTGAACTAAAACACACATTTGAATATAAAGGAGACAAAGTTCCTGAGTTAGCTAAAGAGCCCCATATGATGAATCCACAGCAGAGTCAATTAATCACTGCCAACCAAAGTTATCGGTCATAATTAATAATAAAAGTAGATCTTTCACATTGTATGTAACTTTTGAATTAATAAATAACCATTGTAACAGAAATAAAATTAGTATTCAAAAATTGTAGTTGCAAAAGTGGAATTAAACCCACGTTAGATCCGAACTCTTCTTGGATGATTTAACGTATCAGGAGCATTCGGACACTCCTTTTTACCCCGCGAGACCACATGGTTTCCTGCCTGCCTCGTGTGTGAATATGGGTGATTCGGGTCCGACGGCTGCTTCCTAGTCTTAAACTCCGTGCAGCCACAATTTCTTTTACCTGCTTTTTCACCCGGTATTCGAAGAACCGTGTGAAAATGCCTGTTTCTCGTTCAATACGTGGCGAAAACACCTTATATAGGGAGCAAAGCACACTTTAAAAGTTAAGGCTTTACTTAAAAGCACAAAAAAACCACACCAAAAAGGAAAACTAAAAGAAATGACTAGGAAAAACTAACTCACTGAGAGAGGCACGTTTCCCTTTCACTCGTGATGTGCAACTCCCGATCTTTTCGCCCGCCTCCCTCTTCCCAGATTTCAATCTTAGCCAAATCGGGACTCTCATTAGCTCATCGAAAATTGGTAATTAATAAATTAATTGTCAACCAGTGAGAGGTATGACGATCATCCAAAATCTGGGAATCGAAAGGACAGTTTTGACATCACGTTACATTGTCATCATGTTACTATTACTTGTTTTTATGTTATTTATCAAACCCGTCGAATCGGCATTAACGTATCCTCAAATTTGATAAAATTGTGCTAATTTGTGCTAACAATATTCTAATTTTAGGTATTTTGCTAACGACGGCAGCAGGTATTGCTGCCGAAACATTATAGAAGGAGATAAGGTGTCATGTGTTGTTAGACAACTTCAGTGTTGAGAGCTGGTGACCGATAAGTTGCGATCCATATCTTGCAGCCTCGGAACTTACCAAAATCTGTTTACTTTTTATCTATTTTAGTAAAGGGGGAGAATATACCAAAATAAATCGAAAAACGTACAGCTAGTTTCACTTGTACAAGCAGTATTCGTCATATTGAGGCATTTTCACAACCATTCCATGTCTTGGAAAATTTTAAAGTATTATTTACATTTTCATTACTTACCACAATGCTTCGGATAGTTATGTCGAGTTTGAGTTGAGAGTAGTTGGAGCTTGCATATTAACATATGCAAATACATATTTTCGAGCAATCCATATAAAAATGCATATTTCAATCGTTTTTCTATATAAATGCAATTTTTTCTGCAATTCGTCCAATTTCAATTTTTCTTTGGAGTTTTGGAGCATTCTTATGGAATTTAGTTGGATATTTTGGTTATTGCTATCCCTGAAATCATTGGAGAAGAGAGGTTTAAAGATGCTTTTTAAGAGATATACCTGCGCGTTAATGAGATCATCGGTAATCCGAGGTGTGTTCGTTTGTAACACCCTTGGGCCTGAGCTATTTCGTCAGTTTTGATCTACCATTCGTTGTTGTAACATCGTGAATAATGGCGGAAGTAAAGTGCCCGAAAAAACAGTCTTCAATCGATTTATGCCAATTTTTCCGCACTTCACTACCGACAAAATCATTATGTTGTGCAAATGTTGTGAAATAGGAGTACCTATCACTGCTAACAACAAACTTCAAGTTACGCAACATTTATCACGTGAAACGTCGAGAAGAGAAGAACAAAAACTCCGTGTTTCCATCAGCAAGTTCTTCTATATAATCTGGACCCCAACGTTCCAGGTTTAACGAGGAATTATGCAAAATCCTGATCAGCGGATATTCCATTAAATACATTAAGTAATCATATTTTCTAAAGGTTGTTATTACTCTTGTTACTCTCATGTTACTGTGTACTTTCGTATTTGTTCTTGTTTAAGATGAATTATACATTAAACAAATTTATATTGACCCTAAACAACTACTCTCCTGGCACTATACCTCGACGGGCATTGAACTACAAAGGTTGATCTATGATTTTCGCTCAAATCCACAAATGTGAAAACCATCAAGTTTAATAATTGTAAAAGGAAATAAGAAGAAATATCACCTTTTCCTTCTTTTCTTTTACAATTACTATACAAATACTACGATTCCACATGAATCAACATTGAGGAAAAATTATGTACCAATATAGTACGCCAACACTCTTCTACAATTTCGAGAAAAAGCGGAAAATAGAGATATATGGGTCTCATTAAACGAAATAACCGATGTAGAACACAAGTATATTATGAATTTGGTATTTGGTGTATTGGGATGGGAAGAAAAAAATTGGAAAATCATATATACCGACTTTAATTCATCGTATTTCACAATCGTTGCATTTTTTAATGCCTGCTTAAACATGTTATGGCTAGCGAATATTCAATATGAAAATGTTATGAGTTGTAATAGATGATACAAAAAATGATACACGCTAGTTGCCTTGCTCATGGACTCCATAGAGTAGCTAAGCAAGTACATGCAAATTATCCGGATGTAAACATATTGATTTCATGAGTTAAAGAAATGTTTTCAAAATGTCCACCTCGTATAAAACCATTTACAAAGTCTGCAGAGGACAATCGTTTTCTCCATCGCCAATTATAACTCATTGAGGGACGTGGAATAGATAAATATTATGTGGAGCATGTTGGGAGCGTTAGGAACGAACTTGTTGAATTTAGTAGGGAAAATGTATATTATATTCAAGAGGCGCAAGGTGTGTTATGGAAAAAAAAGTTGCATGGGGACTTACTATGTATTAAAAATACATTTTGTTGTATTCATGATGTATAAAAATGTTGAAGACAAAGAGACTTATTCTTTTAAATGGCACAGAAATTTCGAAAAATTAAATAAATCGTTAGGTGGTATTTACAATAAAAATGTATCGTAAAAGCGTATATCTGTATTAAATAAAACTTGAGCTATCAAAAATTGAAAAATATTTCTGACTTTTTGTCTCATAGAGAACTAAAAATATATATTCAGACATTGTAGTGAGTGACCGTCAGGTGTTAGGAGACATACATATTGTTTCGTTGAATCTTTATTCTCAGATAACAGAAAGAATGAATTTGTTAATTTAATACACCATTTTATCGTTAAATATAACTGGGATTCAAACAAATAAGAATTTGTGTCGTACGCAATCAACCTGTGAAAATGGGTTTTGTTTATATGTACATGTATCAACTTTCGATTAATTTCTCAAATAAATTTTCTACATGGCGTTCTAGTTTTATGACTATTCATATTTTTGTTGAAACAAATGCGTTTGAGATAAATGATAAATGATTTAAGTGCATATTTCAGTATTTTTGAATGCCTATTTTTAATATTTTAAATGTTAATGTTAATTGCTTTAAATGTTTTAATTGATAATTTAAATATTTCAATATTAAAATTTAATATTTTAATTTCAATTTAAATTTACTTACCACTAACTTGGCCTCAGACGTACTTCGGGAATCCGCCATCATTCTTACAAATGCGAGAAAATGGCGAAAAATCCATTTTTACAATACAAAAATGTCTATATAGACAGTGAAACAAGAAAATAGTTGTATCAAAGATACCACTAACACTCTTAACAAACCCTCAACCAATGTCAAATTACACAAAACTGCAGTACGATTTGTCTTACTAACTTCACTGGCAGAGCTCCGCACAACTCTTCCGCGTCAAAAAGATCACCAGAGCATTCAATTTCTAAAATGACCACCAAAAAGAAATTTTCTTCGCAGATAGTCATTTAATGTATATTTCTAGTACCAGATATAGGTAGAAAGTTGCTTACTTTACTTATTTATTTACTCATTCACTCACTCACTTATTTACATGTACCATAGTGCATTGTTGACACCCCTCAGCAAGTTTCATCAAGAACACTTCAGCCAAGCAATACCACCCCCTTATCAGTATATTTTCTGATAACGACGGGCTCCCTGAGAAGAAGCACAAGAAATGTCTTCGCCGGATAATGCATCACTGCCGTAGAAGTAACAAGTGAGCTAAGAAGGCCGCCACACTTTCACTTGAAGCGTTGAAAAGTTGTACAGCAGAACCTTGCCCAGTCGGAAAACTAGGGGAGAAAAAACATTCAACTGGAGCTAGTCCAACTGCAGGATACACCAATATCTGATAAACTAAAAAATATATCAGGCATTGAACTCTCCGGCAAGCCCAGAACAGTTACGGAAAACTAGGAAGATATTGAAGGCAGAACGTTGGAAGAATAGATTAGAAAAAAAGAAAAAAGTCACAGCTAATCCGGCAACCGAACTCGGCAGCCAGAGAACTCTCTAGTTCTTATAAATTGCCGGGATCCACTTCAAGCTGCACAAAGGGCGCTCCGGACCACAGGAAAATTCAGAGGAAATGACCCGCATAGAGTGGAAATACGGCAGTCTTTATCAAGCTATCGAAAAGTCTCTCCTTCGCTGATCTTCCAAAAGGCATCAAAGACAACTTGGAACTAGTAGATATAGGCATTGACATTAAACTCTTGGGACAAACTAGAGATGGTATAGAGTGCTCCATAAAATCAGCCGCAACACCGAAATAGGCTAGCGCGTTCACAGAAGCAAATAAAAGTTCGCGGCTTAACACTGAAAATTGGACTGCGGGTCTCATAAGCAGCCCTCTAGATACATATCTCCGAGTGTGGTAACGGAAACAGCCAACTCGTGGTTTAAGCTTCTAACATGCATGGTCAGCGTATACCTTACACCAACCGAAAGCACAATGATGTTTTGTAAAAAAATGTATTAGTAGAGCGTAGCGTTACATTGTACCCTATTAGAAGGTTCATCTATGAAATACTGGTATCTGACAACTTTCAAGCCAAATCTCCTGAATGGCGCTGTGACTCCTCGGACATAACGTTTACTTATAGGCGTTCCCGATACAAGGAAACGAAACGTCACTCTTAGCATGTCCAATGTATCACGTTCACAATTAGAAACAATACCGTCCGTGCTCGAAATACGAGCAACGTAACGCGCAAAGGCTGAAATCCGAATAAGCTGGAATTGGATGAACTAAGGAAGACGGTGGGCAAAGGATTAGTTTCGATGAAAAACATGAGATTTTCTCCAAACCTATGGAAACCAGCCTATTGTTAGCCGCACAATATCGCGAAACTGAAGATGAGCGCCACCTGCTCAGGCGTCCATAGACCAGAGAACCAACAACCTGGCGAACTAGTAAAAGAGGTACTAGTAAAAGAGGTAAAAGAAGAAAATGGTATGATTAAAAATTATACAAAAACCAAATGTAGAGTCTTGAAACGAAGCTTTTAGTGGTAGCTTTGACGAGCGTTACGCCTGGAGAGTTATGCTTAGCATTCTTCCCTTTATTGTCGCCCCCATTTTGGGTCTATTTGACCCCCACTTTTAATAAAAAAAAACACTCTACCAACGCTCAGGAATACCTCATTATACATATTCTCCCACTCTACCTCCTTCCCTCCCTCTGTTTCACTCTCACACTCCGTTTATAGTATGTCCTTTATATACGTCTATATCGTACTGCGCTAATAAAATTCTAAAATCTCAAACACGTCTAACTGAAATTATATCAATTCAACCCTGGATCTCCTGACGTAAAAATCACAAAAATGCCCCAAAAGGCGAGCGGTGATAGCTTTATGAGTGCCATAAATTACCGGTACCACTGATAAAGCATTTGCTCCCGGGAGCTCGGGAAACAAGATCAATGGACACCCTTGGACTAGAGGCCATTCTTATAGGTTTTTCTGTCATAATAAAGATTGCTTGTAAACATGTGATTGTCCTGGAGAAAAGATTCCAATTTCAGATCGTCGTGTATTCCCGTTATCTTCGACGAAAGAAAGAGTTACATTTTCTAAACTCTTGTTCTTACAGTTATACAGCTGTTACTCGGTCGCCAGAGCCTCGTTACTACTAGCAGGGTGCACCAGGTGCAGGTAAGGTTGACATTTGGGACATTATGATGTTATCGTGTTCCCTTACACCTCGTGCTATATTACTTCGTCTAATTTCAATATGTTTTTTTTTGCAAAATTTAGTTAAAAACGGACACACATAATGAGCTGTAAGTACACTACACCATGTAGTAGAAAATGTTTTATATATATATATATATATATATATATATATATATATATATATATATATATATATATATATATATAATATAAACCCATGGCATTTTGCAATATAACCTAAAATTTTCCATATTCTTCTTTTCTGTTAGAACATTATAATAATGTTATTATCCTTTGGTCGTTTTATTGTGTATTTCTAGCCATACCCTTGGAACATTATTTGTTTGTGTTTATTTATATTAGTAAGACATTTTGTTCGATTTTTCAACAAACGTTGCTTCTTACAAAACAATAAACTAATAAATGTCATCTTTTTAAATAACTTTTTTGTATGACATTGTCAACATCTACCTAGTGTGACAAAAAATAGTAAACAACTACCTCTTGACATTCCATTTTTAAACTGCCTGAATTATTTCATTGAGTTGAATCAGATTCCTTCATTTTTCGAATTAGTTATTTGTTAAATATTTTTCAAACAAGAAATAAAAATTTGATATTTGATACGTATGTATACCCCTTTAAGAATAGTCATAAAAAATAGTAATGCCATTTTAACAAATAGTCAATGACGTCATATCTTAAATTTGATACATGCTGTATAACATTTTCTTACATCGAGAAGAACGCAATTCAAAATACTAATCGACCTGTCTGAGCATATTTCCAATAAAAAAGTCTTTGATTTACTGAATTTATTCCAGTTAGAGATTCGCACTATGTAGGCTGTAGACATATACTTTATTACAATATTCCTTAATATTTTACGTCTACCTACTGTAGGCAAAGTTCGCCAAATTCCCAAATTAGTCAATTGACCTGAAGCTCTTTGGGCGATAAATGGGTCATCGGCGGCTAGTGTAATATAGGTCAGTTTCGCAATTAGCGTGGTTCCATTTTAGTTATATCGATTTCATATTGTTGTTTCTTCTCAACGAAACTCATAACGTTTCGCGTAACATTTTAAGGTCATAAAGTTAATATTGAATCGCCAGGCTTTTGTCGCTTAAACGTGTGAGGTCGCATATTTTACATACGCTGCCACCATCGAACTGTGTTGGGCTAACCAATCACCGCGCCATCTTTGATTTGTATTACCGGCCAGTGGTCAAAAACCCAAAGAAATACTTTCTGTAACATTCGATCAAAAATTCTCACCTCTTCAGACTCGTTTATCGGCACTTGTTGAAACTGTTAATTATAAGTAGTAAATTTAAATATGGTTGAAAATTAGCCAATAATCTTGAGGTTGAGGTATAAAAACCACTTAAAAAATTATTTACATAAATATATAGTTGAGCAATCAATATTCCAATCAATTCCCGACATATTTACGGTTTTCCTAATTATTAGATATTTTTGAAAATTGGGAGTGATTTATTCAACAACGAATCGGAAGAAAACTATAATCCGGTCAATGACAATTTTTCCATATAATTTTGCCAAGCAGCACCTATTTTCATAAAAATCCACCCTGGGTGGATGCCACCCCTTCTCGGGAATGAAAAATGTTACATTGAAAAAAGTCCGGGAATGGATAAACTGACTAATTCTAAGCAACTTTCTATAAAGTTTTTTTTCTGATAGTCAATACTTTTCGACTTATTCGCTAGCAAAAATGTCAAACTGTCAAACGGTTTTTCGCCAATACCACAAAAGGTATGTATTTTATGAAAAAATTTCATCAAAAATGTAACTTATAAAACAAAAATAATGGTGGGTTTATAGTGTCTGTAGATCCTATACATACGGAGTAATGGTTTGTTGAAGGTTAGTTCTTATTTGTGAAAAGCCAAAATTGAAAGTTTCAACGTGAAATAACCAAAACACAATGCTTTTTTTTGGGAAAACGGGAGATCTTTTTAAGAGTGCTTAAAAAACGCTTTATTCTGTTTTCTTACATAAGTCGCAAGCACTAGCATCAAAGCTAGGCGAGTTATGACATAAAGTTGGTTTCCACTTTTTTCTTTGAAGAAAAGAAAATGTGAAAATCACCCCCTAATTATCACCCTAAATGAAACTAATTGTTATCATTTTACGGTTCACTTTATTCATGTACTTTTAATATCCTCTATAAGTTTGACCGGTTTAAAGTACTAAATTTTGAAAAAAAAGTGCTTGAAGTGAATAGAGCATTTTTGTAATGTTGCAAGAAATGGCTTTTGTTCAAAATAACTCAAAAACGATTCATGATACACAAAATTTTGTATAAAATTCTATGTTTTGCTTTTCTAAAAATTCTAGTGTTTTTTCTGTAGGACAAAAAATTCAGTAAAATATGACTGTTTAAAGTTTGCTTATGTCCGTAAATAGTACCTTTTTCAAGTCCTTTCAGCTTAAACCCCTTCAAAAATAAGGGCTGAAAAAACTTAATTCATAGAAGCTTATAGCTCCTAAAAAAACCTACAATTCGGATTTTTGAATGACTTTATGGCTCAAAAGCTGTGCGAGTTATGAGTAAAAAATCAATCACATTTTTTCCTGATATCAGAATACGTATATTGGAGCACTGAAAGAAATCTCATATTATTCTCTCTATATGATTAAATCATTTCAAGTTGTCGAATAACATTTTTCGACATTAATTCTGAATCTTTACTGTCATAAGGGGTGATTGTTAGGGGTTAAAAATATACCAATGTATAATAATTTAACCCTCAGAATGTCTACTGACGTTTACTGCTCTCGATTACAAGCTGGAATCTACAGTTCTAAAATTATTTTCAAATAGGGGTAGTTTTAACAGTACAGGGTCAATTTCGAAGTAGTGGGTAAGTAGAACCAAAATCCAAATTGGGCAAATCGGTGATACATTCTGAAGATTTTTTTTAATTATAAATATTCTTGGGGTGCTTTTAAAGGTTTAAACTGTTCAATAAATCATAAATTATGTCTCTTAATGGTAATTGACGTTCATTCAACTTATTTAAAGATGATTTAAATCCATTACACTGGCGAATCTTCAATTTTGAAATTATTTTGGAATAGGGGTAGTTTTCAACCATAAAAAATGAAAATCAACTACCGGCACAGGATATACTTTGAAGTAGAGGGTAAGTAGACCCTTAGTCCAAATTTTTGTGCAAATCGGTGCTGCTTGGCAAAATTATACAGTATCGCCGTATTTTACCTTCAATGACTAGACTGCTAGGTGGAGATTATAAATAACTGACAAAACATCCATATTAGGAATTTTCAGGTACAGTGAATATATGGATCTTTTTTAATCGTTATTTATCGATTGTAAGAAATGGTATTAATTTACCAAAATATCCTAAACAGTATCGATATTGGGAGTATCAATCCTCTATTAGGTTTTAGCGATTTGATTTTCTGATAAAAATGGGCAATATGTCCTTCAATAAATTTCTTCTATATGTTATCACATAAATATATATTATATATTATATAATATATAATAATAATAATATTAATATCCCACATCAATAATTCATATGAAGGTTTTTGCTATAAGGGACTATTATGTAATATTAATGATAATATATCGAAAAATGCATTCATCTGTTAAAAAATGTAATTTATTTAATTTGGAATTTATTTTAGAACTCACATTTCATTCGGATCCATAATCTATTTAAATGCATTCCAATAGTTGCGTACAAAATTATTGAATTAATTACTTCAAAATATAATAATTTACCGAATCTCGTTTGCTATAATGATAAAAATATTGGTAGTCTAATTATTTCTGCTATACTTTACACTAATGATCAACACACAACATCGTTCCGATTAATTAAGGCAGAAATAATCGGCGGAAAGGCCGATAAAAAATATCATTATTTGAATACAAATACGCATGTGAATTAACCAAATTTCTACAAAATTAACCTTTCAGATAATATCCCACGGGAAGAATATTTTTGTTACTTTTATTTTGAACCGCTGCAATAATGGCCATGGAAAGAATGACAAACATTCAAGAATTGCCTTCCACTTTTTATGTTTGAACTGCGGTCGAAAGAACGAAAGATTTTTTTTTAATTTACTGTCGGCCACAGCGGCGTCCACGTTTATTAAAAGTGTTATTCTTTGATTAAAATTACTAATAATAAAAGTAAATACGTTACACGTAGTACATTTCTAATTATTTTAAGGATTGTATTTTGTTGGCAGTGCCATCTTTTTGGCAGAGTAACCCATCTTTTGATTGAAATGAATATTTTATTACAAAATACGTGCGTTCCATTTATTTCGTATTCCTGACCCACTTAGACCTTAATTACCGCTTTTATCTCCACCACGGAAATGTAAATTACCATTTTAATATTTCATTAACTCAAATTATTGATTATTCTTGAAACTATTTTTAAGAATAAGTAATATACAGCAATGGATACTAAGGTATATGAATTGATAATTTAAAGTTATGAATTTATAATCAGTAAATATATTTTTCTTTTCTTGAATGAACTGGGAGGTATTAAATGCACATTCCCAAATAGCGGCGTGAAACATATGTAACACAGGAAGCTGGGGGCTCGCGGATACCAGTGCTTCGCTGCTGCGGTAGTTAAGCGAAGCTTTTATTAAAAAAAGAGCTAGGGGTTTGCACTTTTTGCTCCTCTCTCTTTCCCTCTCGCCGCGAGGGCGTTGGCAGTAGTTGGCGGCCTGTTTGCTGTGTTGCATATGTTTTACGTCACATTTTAACGACACAGGTTTAAATACCCTTATAGTAAAGGGTTCGTATTCTAGTTCATAACTCTGAGTTATGCTGCAAAGCCTTTTGAAATGCACTTATCTAAAAAAAAACTTTATAACAATTTATTAACACTTCATTTATGACAGGACCTTTGATCCTAATATTGATAACGTTACATTTTAAAAAAAAAACAATTGAAAACAGTACCCACGACGAATTAACAAGCTAATCGAAAGCGCTCTATTTTATTCTACGTTACTTTAAAATAGTTTACATATATATTAACAATCCCGCCCAATTCCAATTAATCATGGGACACAATTTATACACGGCTAGCAAATGGGTACAACTTTGACTGGACGCAAAAAGAGAATTGTTTAAATATTAGCAAATTATCCAATTAGTAAAGAAATAAATGTCGACGTATTGGAATGCATACAATTCAACAACTTCAGGATTCAGGATCGGCCTTAGCTTTAAATCTGGTCGAACAGGTATATGTTAGGCTACAATTTGGCGGTGTTTTTCACAATAAGGTATTGAATTGAAAGTCTGCAATTCTGAAGTTTGACCTTTTCTCTTCTTCGTCTTAATTTTTGGGTTCTTTTGCAGGTTAAAATATCTCTTGTGCCCTTGGGCTGCGATGCTTCGTTTTATAATATTTATATTATTTGTATTATTATAATAATATTTATGTACTATTATATTTATAATATTTATAAAATCCGGGTTTGTTAGGTAACCTCGTGTATTCATTATAAATGTTCATTCGATTTATATAAATTTTATATAAGTATAACATATTTTTAATGCCGTTCTTATGCCTCTATTGTTTATTTTGTCGAGTTTAGTGCACTCTTTACTCTCCTTAGAAATTCCCCTCCTTAAGCATGTATTTTACTTTCTTCTTTTCTGACTTGTCCATATTTCACTACAGTATAGAAAGATTGGTATAGCTATAGTCTTATAAAATTTTGTTTTTGCATCCCTTTTGGTTTTGATTTTCAGTATCCTTTTGACAGTTTCACAGATTTATGTGAACTAATCGAGTCTTTCTTTTTTCTACCCTTGTCATTGGCTATAGGTTCTATGCCTAGATACTTAATACATATACATCGTTTTCAACTAAGTTGGGATCCCCTTCTTTTCTGTACAACCCGAGAGACGCTAAAGTTCTATAAAATTATGAGAAAAGCGTATTATTTAAGCTTTATCTTTTCAACGATGTTATGAATAGAGGGATAACATATTTTATAATTTACTCATACTACAGGTTTTTCACGAAATTTGATATCCGATATAAAACGGGAAAAGGTGAGATCCTAATTTATATATAATTCTATATTTAATCCTGATGAATTGCCAAATTTCCTTCTCAATAAATTCGCCGACTAAGGAATTTCACGAACATGAGCATATTATAAATAGAAATCCTAATGGCTCCAATTTAAATTATTTCCTTTTTATCATATACAATAAATATTGTAAATTATGTTCCGATTTACAAGTTCTAAAAATATTTTTAGTATAATTATCGAAATTCTCGTTCTCGATTCAATGTTTTAAAAAATTATTATTAGTTTAAAGTATCAAATCATAGTAAATGAAAACCATTTGGATCTGTTATTTTCAACAAATAGTGGCTAACAAGGCTAACAATTAGTAGAACTAATTTTTTTTATTACTTAAAATTATGCACATTTATTCTTTTTAATTTAGGAAGCAATGTTATTTTTGTTAGCTATACTCTGTTGAAATCACAAAATTGTTATCGAAAACTTTGAAATTATAATAGTTAACGAAAATTTTGTTAAAAGTTCGATGATCGACTGAGAACCAGGGAGTAAATTTTTCATTTTGTCTCCCATTTCATAACAACTGAAATAGACAAATGGCGTGCTAAAAATTAAATTGGAATATATGCAAAATCTCAGTAAGGTATTTGTACACTTGCGTCAAATTTTCTCGTTGCAAGTAGAATTGTGCCTACAACTGTAAAACATTTATGAAAATTATTTCATGATTTCATGATAAGTTCTAAATCTTACTAGAATGGCCGCTGTTATAAATTTTATATAGAAAATGTACTTTACTTTTTATTTTTATTACTACATATTTATCCAAGTGCCCAAGTATTGCTTCATACATAGTTGATTTTACTTAAAAAAAGATTCCAAACTGTTTTAATCACATTTTAAAACTTGTTCGACTTTTGACAGAATTCGGAAATTTCAAATTTTTACAAATCTTGCTATGACAGAAACATTAAACGAGCAAAGTTTTAAATTTATATCTCGAAAAAATATGATTTCATTAAATTTTTACTCCATTCAAACGGAAAAGTAGGTATTTCACTTTTTGTTCCTTGTAAACCGACACATTATGCACCGTGCTTTACCAAAGGTTTGTTTCAACACCCCACGACAACCCTCAAAATAGTATATTAATGTACTGGTGCGACATCATAATTTCCTTTTTTGAAAATAGTCTTATTCGACATTTCTAAAGTTTTATTCACCACCCGGTCAGTTACCATCATGCGTTGGAAAAGTGAACAGCGTGTGTCTGCCGTCGTGGCGTACTTTTCGAAAGGACATTCTGTGATCGCAACCCAGCGTGCCTTTCGAAATCGGTTCGAAGTAGCCCCGGTAGGCCCTGTCCTAGATAAGAAATCGATTGTTACATGGGTGGCTTCGTTCAGACAAACCGAGAGTGTGACAAGACGAAGAACTGGAGTGCATCGGTCCATTAGAACACCAGAGAACATTGATGCTGTGAGAGCCTCAATATTGCGATTTCCACGGCGTACTGCGCACAAACATACTTCTGCCCTTAGACTTTCCGATCGTTCGGTGAGGCGAATTCTTCACGGTGATCTTCATTACCATCCTTACAAGTTGGCGGTTGTTCAGGAACTCTGTGTGCGTTACTTCAATCCTCGAAGGAACGCCTGTGAGGCACTTCTCGAAAATGTTCCTGAGGAATAAATAATAAACAAACGATGAGTTAATGGGCTGACACCAACCCCGGTGAATTGCTTCAAAAGCCTTTGCATTCACCTAATTTACAGTGTGATGTGTAGTCTCCTTAGCTGGGAATGTTGGTCCCTGGTTTTTTGAAGAAAATGAAGTAACAGTAACGGTGAATTCTGACCGGTATGGGAACATGTTGGAAGAATTTTTCCCGACTTGAAGAATTGAATTTAGGGGACGTTCGATTTCAACAAGACGGTACAACGACTCATACGTCCAGGGCATCGATGGCTGTTTTGAGGAAACACTTCGCGGGACGCCTCATCTCAACAAGAGGCCACTTGGAGTGACCAGCAAGCTCCCCCGATTCGCCGCCTTGCGATTAGGGGCGTCATCTACCTGACATGATTTTTAAAGCTGTGTGAAACAAAACTTTACATATGTAGGTACCTATATTACAAAAAAAGATAAAAATATTTTAATTCGCAAAATGGGCTGTTATTGCTTTTCGAAAAAAAGAAAGTTATGATGCCGCACCCTGTAAGTAAATTTAAATGTACTTCAAAACAATGTAGATTTCATTTCATTATAAAATGTAAACGTAATCTTTCAATAATTCGGGTTTAGAACTACTGTTAACATTTTAATTGACTACATATCACATATTATATTAATATGGCACTAAGTTTTCTGATAGCATCGGAAGTAATTTTATCGTTACTAATACATACTAATGAGATAAACGATAAATATGTATATATATGCAGGCAAACCGAATAATAATTATAATTTCATGTAATTAAATCCGTTTTAATTACCACTTTCTATGTTTTCTAATTTACAAGATGATTTGCGGATATTTGTATTAATCAATAAATCAACAAATTGGTTAATTACCAGGTATCGATGAATACCCAACCATTTTGAATAACATCGGCAAAATCCGTGGGAAACCTCTATCAGATTGTTTTATTATTAATATTAATGATATTCCAAGCGCACCCTGATTACTTATTACTTACATATAAATAAACAATATTGAAATTCAAATTTTGTAAATGCATTTAATTTGATATAGGTATTTTATTCGTCAGTTTTAAGTTCAAGGCTTTAGTTGGTGCAATCCCAAAGAGTTTCAAACCATTGCTAAAATTGTAAACCATACATGGAAACATGTTTCCTGTTAATTCGAATTCGATTTATTAATAAATTAGGATGGTTTAAACTAATCTCTATATATCAAATTCTAACAATCTATCAATTTAATACATAACATTTTTAAAATTATTATTGAATTATAACTTTAATTTGATGACAACGTGCGTCCACGGGCGAACACACTAAAGCCGGCTCTTCTGCGCGTGTTTTGCCGTACACACTACACAAAAACATGTACACAAAACATTGTTTTGCTACACATTTTTGTCGATAAAACTATGTTTCGTGTTGATAGCAAGCAATGTTTTTGTTTCCCGGGCCTGACGAAAAATATCAACATATTTTGCCCCGGTGTGGGTGAAGGGGGGCGGAGTGTATCTATTTTTCAAAATCTCGCGAGTATGTCGCACTGGTAGTTACCGCACATTCATCATTTTGAGGTTATTTGATAGTTAATTGGATATGTTTGTTTTGAACATGTCTCGCGTTAGTTTTTGCGTTTTTGCAATTTGGTTGGGTTGTATTTACGTAATGGAGTGGAATGGTAATATTTTGTATTCAAAATTTGATTTTCTATTCGTAATTCTTGGTAATTATAAAAATTCCGAGTCAGTAAATAGTTTACCTTGATATCAAATCCACTATTTTTAAAACTGAAAATAATCTACGAATTCTTCGTTTGAAGCCATTCTTGAAAACAGAGGCACAGATCTAGGTTAGGTTAGAGCAGATGGTTTGAAACATCAAATAAAAAAGACGTGAGCAGGAGACCACATGTGTATATACACATAACATGTTTTGTGTAGATGTTTTTGTGTAGTGTGTACGGCAAAACACGCGCAGGAGACCCGGCTTAATACTCATACGCACACGCACACGCACACACACGCACACACACGCCCAAGCGCACAGACGTACACACACGCACGCACGCACGCACGCACGCACACGCACACACGCGCACACGCACACACACACGCGTGCGCGCGCGCGCGTCTCTATTTTAAATGTAAGTAGGGCTAGTAAAGTCTTATGGGAAAATTGGCGACACGGATGGAATTGCAACCCCAGACCATTGATGGCGCTGCGATACAACTTTCAGGAAACTCCGTCGCAGCGCCATGTCGCCTCACACGTGCCTGTGACGTCCAAATTTTCCCAATTAACTTGTTGTTAGGTAAATCTTGCAAATTGGGCGATCGACACTAGTCATGCGGAATCGGTGAATCTACGATACTCTCAATATAAATATATTTGAACAATCATGTGATCCCCAGTAGTTTTGGTCAAGTTGCCATGCTGCCGCCCGGCACCCTGAGATCATCCCACAATCATGACAGCCTCCCTCGTTCCTCTGGACCATGTACGAAACGTATTTTCGTCTAATGAAGTTAGTTGCCTTGTTAAATATTTGATTTGCCCTCCTAATTTTTCTCTTCCCTCAATTATTTTGTATACCGATCTGTTTTTCATTTAGTTTTGTTTAACGCCTAAATAAACGCACCTTGTTTCTGAACCTTTTTATTTTCTCCTCCTCTGTGTAAACCCTTAGGGCACTCCCAGGGACACCCCATACTCTCTAGGCGTGACAATATGTAATTAATTTTTTCACGTAATGAATTTTTGTATAGCATATTTATTTGCAAGTTTAAGGTTATTTAATTAGATTTTCTGTTAAGGGTAATGTAATTGCTGCAAATATTTTTTCGCATATACGAGGATGTGTTAAATACTTATTTATTTGTTACACAAGAAAATTGTTACAATTACATTCCCATCTCAGTCATGCATTAATATTGTGTTGTGTAATTTACGTATTGAATTCGCTTGTTATTGCCAATATTGGGAAAATATAATAACTTCTGTTATAAAAGTAATTTTATTACAGCGGGGGGAGAAAAGGAGAAATTATTAATTTGAAGTTGCATGGTAGTAGAAAAAGACTAAATTAGTTCTAATTACGATAACGCCTAAATGAAGGGGGCGCTCACTTCGTTGCATTTTTTTAAAATTATAGGTTCTGATTTATTATTTTACCCTATAAGTATAAGTATATGACAGATATGTGCATGAGGATGAAAGAAGCTATGAGGAGCTGGCGACATCGGTGTTGATACATAAGGCTCAAGGACCAAACACAAAATTATGCTGGATTTTGTTGGTGAATCCACGACTTTTCTTGTTTCAAACTAACCTTTTACTAATCTGTGAATTTCGTGAATTTCACAAAGTTCACATGGTTAGGTACAATATTTCGTAATTAGTATGATAATTGGTGTAATAACAGTGTCAGTAAGATTGTTCAATACAACATATTTCAGTGCAATGGTCTTGGATGTAGAATATAACCAAATATACAGTTGCATCATTTTAAGGCACAAGTTGGATTTCTCCCTCTGGAAAATTCGATTGATTTCACTTTAATTTTGTTGATTGCCGTTACTTGTATTGCAATTATTACTAGTAGTGCCGCAATTAGTCAAATATTTCATTACGGAAGCAATCATATTTATGCAAGTTTCCTTACTGCACAAATAAATACTGCTCACTAGTTGTAAATCCTGGTTATACACCAAACTAGTGTTACAGTTTCCATAGAAACGCTGCACATATGTTAAGATGGAAAAAATTGATGTAAAATTCCTATAGAGAAAGATTTTATAGAAAGATATTTGTGAATGACATTTTGTTACATCGGATTATGCTGATCCCAATTTAAAAATTACTCTTTTACCTGCAGCAGTATCAAAATGTATTGATAATTGTAACACGGAAATAAGTTGTGGGAACATTTACCATGTTACCCAGCCCACCTCTTTAGACATGAACATCCCTACTTCTGTATCCCACTGTAAGTGGTTCTGATAACACCAATCCTGATATAAATCCAGAACATGAGATACCTGATCACACTGATAAATTTTCATTTCTGAAAACAGAATTTCTGAAACAATTAAATTTAAATAAAACAGATTTATCAAGTCGTGAAAGTAAAATATACCATATACATAAAAAATCCAGCTAAATATCTAAGCAATGTGAACTGTGTTAATAAGAGAGAGACTAATCGAACACTTAAAAATCTATATGAAGAGGGTAGGTTTAAGGTCATGCAAGTTTTCGTTTCCAGTTTTAAGATACTATCGAACGAAAAAAAAAAGGAAAGATAAACTTCATTTCACAATGTATTCATGATTTTTACTATAATCTGGAATTTGTTTTAGGAATCATGCAGTTCAAAACTAAAGATGAAGGACGTCAAATCTTACTGAAAAGCGTTTAATTAATTAAAGTTATCGATATCTATTCTTGTTATTAAAATTATATTTTAATAAACAGTCTATAATGTTAGGATAATTACATTTATAAGCTCTACTCATATCACTAAATAGGAACATTGGTTTAAATTTGTTTTATCCGTTATTTGTCATTTACTAACATTGCGTGAAATAGAGATGGCATTTATTCATTTATTAAAAACACTTGGGATCATTTACTCCACCCAATATTTAAGATTACTAAAAATAAGTGACATTAAAGGATTTTTTTCAAAAGAACACGTTCTTGTAAGTAGTACTTAATTTTATGCGAGCTAAAATATCGCTTGATGTAAGCAGCCCTAGAAATGTTAGAATAGCCTAATTTTGGACTTCCCGCCAAATTTAAAATTCCGCAAATTTTGAATTTCCCGCCAATTTCATAGTTAATGGTGGGGAAAGCAAGGCATGCATCTGGCGGCAAGTCATCGGGGTCGCCTTCAGATAACACGGTTTTTACGCTTCTCTATTGTAAATGTTTTGTGGATGTGTGTCCTTGTGTCCTGAACATATGATGTTTTAATACGCAATGAAAGTGTGTCGCGTGAATTTTAGAGAAGGGTTGGTAACCCATGGCAACTGTATCTATGCAAATCCTTTCATTTTCACACATTTTCAAGCAGCTGGTTCTCTATGTAAACGGAATTTCTTAACTATAAGCTGGAAGCAACAGTATATTTTGAAATATATGGTTTATATGGCGATATGGGAAATATATGGCGATCGATGGTGTGAGTGTTTTGCTTTTAAGAGTCAAGAGAACTAAAAGAACTAAGGGAGTGGGAGAGAAGCATCGCCCAACTCTCGTTTCGTATTCGTTTTTGATTGGTTTACAAATTACCTGTAAAGGTGCCCCATGTAAATTTCCATAAGGAAAGGATTTGTGTAGATACAGTTGCCATGAGTTACCACCCCCTCTCCAAATGTTTACTTCACACTTTCATCTCGTATTGAGACAACAATCTTATATGTGTATATTTATTGGTTTATTTATCAGAATAATGTTCTGTATCGCCGTCTGTGAATATTTTGTGTCTTCATTCCCTCTATCCATAGACATACTGAGAGATAAGGTATGGTGGGCAGAATATTGAAACGCGGAGTCAGCGAACAGTGGTCTATGTATCTCTCTCTACTTCCACATGCTTGCCCATCTTCCACCATCAACCGTCTTTTTTTACTTCTCCGAAGGTAATCGGGACGGTCGACCACACACGTGTGAGAGACGAAGATATCCAGACCACTCGGAGTAAAAGTCGACGTTTCATACTTCAATACAAGCAGCCTAAACGTACCTAGTCTACTCTGAGTATATCTATGCAAGTATCAAATAATTTAGATGTTCCGTGTCTCAAGTTGTTGACCCAGCTTGGCTTGTGTTGGGGTCTTAAAAGTTTTTAAATAATTCCATAACTGTTTAAGGGTTTAAAGTGTAAATTTACAAGAAATAAACATGATAAGCAAGCGTTCACATACGATATCCAAAAGCAGCCAGAGGCATAATGGAAAGTTAAAGGATTCTATTATGACGATAAAACATAAAACGGAGAAAATATTTATTGAACCCGATTTGGTTAACATCCCTATTGTGAAGCAATGTGAAAATGCTAAATTGTTGCCCAAGTATTACTCAGGTAAGTACTTTCAATCATTACCTACAAGAAGTCTAGCAATAGATTAAATATATTCCTTATGTAAAGTGCTAAACTACATTAATTTCTTAATGATTGACATATATATACATTTACTTTTTACTTACTTTAATAACTTTTTACAAAAAAAAACACGAAGAAATAAAAATTGCAGGTGTATCAAATTTAAAGTAAGGAACTTTTAGACTATGACAGTTTGAACATACATAAACAAAATATATATAAAACACTATATAGAATATGCCTGATAAAGATCTTGAAGAATTAAGAATTGATTATCTTCATTATTAACAGTTTGTTTTCTGGTCACTACTCCTGATCTTGCATTTCAGGCTCTCTTTGTATTTTGGTATTGTTATATACAGTCAATTTATTAATTTCTTGACATCTGCCTTGCTCATAACGAAAAAGGTCATATAGACATGTTAAATTGAGATGTCCTTATGACCTTCCAACTTGAGAACCAAATAGGCTTTTAACAGTAGTCGACCAGTATAATGTAACCAAACATTACAATGAATAAATAAAATTAATAAATACATGAATAAATAAGATTGTTTACATGAGGAGCTTATTACAGTGTACCAAATTTGCTTTGAGGGGGTTTCAGCTTAGAGAATTATATATTAAATTTAATTGGAGGGTATAAAAGAGTGGAAAACAAATACGAAACTATATGTATATGAATCCACAAAATTGTTTCTGAGTACATTTTTCAATAATATACCAATTTAGGGACAAAAAGAATATTTTTCTGTTCATGATATTTCAGTTATAACTAAATCTGGAGAAGATGGAGTTTCCATGGATGATTTGGATCAATTGCAACAAGATTTAGAAAAACTTCTATCAACTAGTGCTGTTAGGATACGATACTTACTGGGAGAAATAAATGAAATAGACAAAAATGAAGATAATAATGAACGAAGATCTCATGATAAGGTAATTTGAATGCATTGGTAATCAACTTTTTTTAATAAATATTCATCATGTGATTATTACTACCAACAGAATTTGTTTTATTTTTAGGTTTCACTTAAGAGAAAGCGGCCAGAAGACAAATCTAAATTTAAAGATAATAATAAGAATGGAGTACGGGTAAATAAGAAACAGTATGGATTACCAGTAAATAAATTCATCAATACCTTTCATCAAGAAATACCTAAAGTTACTCTGCCTAAGAATGACAATTGTGATAGATTTTGGAATTCCATCGAGCCATATTGTGCGAGTATCAGCAAAGAACACATTGCAGTAAGTTATTTCATTAACTTCACAATTACAGATTTCAACTGATTTTTTAGTTGTTAGAAGAACTTCTTCAAGAATTTTCCAAAGATATAAACACTAGAATTCCTGATTTAGGTGAACATTATGGTTCAAAGTGGTCTCAAGATGTTTTACTAGAAGAACAAAACATGGGAAAGACAAAATCAAAATCCTCTAATAATGATGCAAAGAAAAATAATAATATACAAGCGTAAGTATTTAAATATGTTTGAAAAATAAAATAGAATAAAAATGTGAAATTGGTGATATTGAAATTATATAATAAGCCTAAAATCATTGCCGTGAAGCCCAAAAATGTTTTGTTGCTGAGAATGGCAAATAGTTCTAGTAGTGAATCTACCAATAGTGAAATATTGAAATACATTTGCTTAATATCACAGTTGCCAGGTTTGGCACATAACACAGGTAAAGGGATTATAAACATTTCTTATTTCGGCACACTGGGATGTGAATTGGGTTCTATCAATGGGTATAGAGGCGCACACCTTAAGACAAAGGTCCTTTATTAATTATGGCTACAACAAGGTTTGTTGTCCAGTCATTCATTGCCCTGATGTATCAATTTTGGCTTAGCTTATATACAAGTTATGCTTAGTTACAAATGTATCTGTGGTTGAGTGGTAAAGTGTTCAACTACCAACCCTATGTTTTCGGGATCAAGTACCCACACACACCTTTAATTTTTTTCCATTTTCTAAATTACATTAAGTGATCTACATTTAATGAGAAAATTGTTTTTGTAAAGTCCGCTAATAATAACATTTCTACTTACAAAAAAATCAATGTATTTAAAAAAATTCCAATAAATTACAGAACATTTATTGCAGGAGGCCTCGATCCTAGGGTTATCAGACTGAAAATCCAGCACGGTACCACTCGACTACTTGTGTGTTTGTATATCTAACGATCTATACTTTGGATTTAAGGCATGCTGAAAATTCATACATCAGCGCCACTAGTGATTGGGTAACAAACTTTGTTTCTTCATTTTTAGCTTTTTCCATAAACATTATTCTAAATTATATTTTTATTTGATTCCTTGCAATTTTTTACATTGAAACATTATAAAAACAATGGGACCCCTAAGGGATCTCCATATCCAAGAGCTTTCCTTCGCGCAACCGGCCACTCTCCGTTGGTGCACAGTGCAATAAAGCACTGCGATAATACTCAATACATTCAGCTTAAAGGATTTTATTGCGACAATTTGGATGTTACCTGCTTAATATTCATTGAACTAATTGCCTCTTTCTGGTTAATGTAGAAATAATATTTACTATAGCGCCTTTTATCTTTGAAGTGAAACATTATACAATATTTCTTCATATAAACTTTTATTTTGGTAAATAACGTGCACTTCACTTTTTTTCACTTATTTTACATGCCTTGTATATATGTTCTTACAGAAAAAATATTTTAGTGTAATAGATTCATTTTCGATACCGCAGACTCAAAGGCTTTTGGCTGCATTGTTAGAAGAAAAGCATGTGAAAATCCCTAAAATTGTGGAAACTAAATTGAACAATAAGAAAATAAAATGTAAGTGTCAAAAATCTTTATTACAATAACAATTGTTATGTTATTATTGTTAACAATAATATTTCTGATTTAGCAGCAGACAAAAATCATTTTGAAGGAAAAAGACTAAATGCTTGCTTAGACCGAAGGCTTAGAAGAGAACTTTTGGATCAAGGGATAATAAGTACTGAAGATGTAGCAAAGGTAATAAGGAGTACCTTGGTTAACAGTTCATTAATTTAAACAAATTTCAGTATAATCCAGATGATGAAATATTAACAGAGATTAAAAAATGTAGACAGGAATTGGCTGCAGTAAATGAGTACAATATAGAAGAAGTAACAAAATTAAAAACTATACTTACCGCTGATGTACAAATAACTACTTTAAAAAATCAATTAAACAAAGTTGACAAGCAAATATTTGATTTATATAACAAAATTATTGAAGCTAGAAAAGTGGCACAGAAAGAAGGTATAACATTTTCAGAACAAATTATTAAAGAATATGAAACCCAAGCCGAAGTTCTAGTTAAACAACAAAAAGATTTAAATCAGGAAATTACCAAAAGGAAATTGTTTCATGAAACATCCATATTTTCAGAAAGTATTATTAAAAATTTTGAATGCCACTCTTTACTAAAACATTTGGGACTGAGATAAAACAATTACATTGATCTACGCTGAAGGCAAATGTGGAGCTACATAGAAATAAAAAGTTTTTTAACGCGTAAAATACAAAATAATTGTACTTTTAACTTTTCTATATAATTTTTACTTATATTTAAATCATTAAAAACATCCTAGTTGATCATAGAAAAAAAGGTTACAAATTTTTTTAATCAATTAATTTTAAGTTCATACTTGAAATTTAATCTTTTAAATTCAAAATATATTTATTTCAAATTATTGATGAAACAATATGTTTTGGCAAATTTTGCTATATTATAGGTGGTATTTATATAACTATTTTATTCATTTTATTTTTATTACCCTTGTAGCAAAGTACCAAACTGATGTACCTACTGCTGAAATCTACATCAGCTCTAGTGCAAGATTCATTGATGAAGTGTCTTGATCAATATTTGCTGTGTACTTGGGCTACTTAAAAGAACTTGGGCACAAGGGCGTGAATTAATGCAGGCTACTATATTGCTGACTTACAGCAAAATTGATCAAGACATATTGTGCAAGTCTTTTACGTAATACTTGCTGCAAATTTGACCAAAGATACTTGAGCTTAAACAACTTGATTAGTGCAAATTAACTTGTTTATGAACTGCACCAAAATTGAGCAAAAGATATTGTGGAAGCGGCGTGTTCAACTTTTGACCAAAGACTTTTGACCAAAGGCACATTTGGTTCTAAAGAGTTGAATTAGAAAATAACCCAGAAACTAATGTCTAGGCTAATATTATTATTAAAATAATGAAAACAATGAAATGAACACAGAAAAACTTTTATTCTTAATTTTTGTTGACTGAAAAGTATATTTCTAATTAGGTACATGTATGAATTATCACATTTATTATCTGAAAAGGCACCGAGACATAACAGTTCCTCACATAACGAACCGTGGTGTGCGAGTAACTAATGTAAAGTACACATATGAAGTTTCATGACTTCTAAAGGGAAATGAGGGCACTTTAAAATTTGCACAGAGCTTGGTAATAATATCCAATTTATTTTTCTTGAAAAATGTGTATTATTTCCTTAAACACAAAAAAGTTCAACGAAAATAAAAATTTTAAATAGTATTTTATGTGAAGCAACGGTCAATATAATTTATAATTTATTTTTATTTTATCATCTATCCGAATTAATCGCTAAATTGGGGATTCGAAAGTAAATCAAAACGTAAAATTATTCAAAATAAATTGACATCACCAAAATAGGATATACTTGCCTATTTCCGATTACTTATGAAAAATTCGAATGACGTCAATGCGAATTATATCTATTAATACATACGCCATGTCGTTTATCAAAAAGTTAGTGCTCCAGTCTAAATTTTTATGAAACCCAATCTTTTTTGTTTTAATACAATGTTTATATGTTACATATTAGTAAGAGTTAAAGTAATAAATAAAAAAAATGAGACAGACTTATTTCATCTCTGCGCGTCTACCCGAGATTGACGAATTATTTCGTAGTTTATCCCAAAAAACTTTTGTTTCAAAGTGATTTCAAAAGAAAACATTTTTTTGTTTTAACACAGTTTATATGCTATAAGTAAAATTCAATGTAATGCTAAAAAAAGTTATGAAAGCTCATTCAAAATCATCAATTTTGGATAAATACTTTGAATAATCTACCTCCTTCAAGTACCCTTGATGAAGTATATTGCAAGTACGGAGTAAAACGCTAGCACAATATATCTTTTTCAAATTATCTACCATTCTGTAACATAGTGACTTACACTTCCCCTCGGGATCAAGTATCGTGATCAAGTCTACTGCAAGTATTAGGGAAGATACTGTGCCCAATATATCTTGCTCAGTTCTGCAACGTGATGACTTATACTAATTCACCCCTTTGAACTCAAGTACTTTTGATTAAGTCTGGTGCAGTTATTAAGTAAGACACTTGTAAAAGTACCTTGCGTAAGAAACGATACAGATTTCAACAGTAGACGCGGAACAGCCTGACACAATTCGACTATTTCAAGAAAATTTGAAACAACTTGCATTAGAATTGTACAAGATTGTGCCACCAGGGACTTTTTAAGTTCAAAAGGATTTTTCAGTTCCATTATATGAATGTTTCAAATTATTCATGAAACGATCTTCTTTGGTACATTTACAACATTATAGGTGGTATTTATAACTTTTCATTTTATCTTAATATCTTAAATATATATATATATATATATATATATATATATATATATATATATATATATATATATATATATATATATATACATATATATATATATATATAATTTCATCTAAAAAATATACCGAAAATAATTTATGAAAGTAGTGAGCTGTTGTACTCTACTAGCGAATACTACAATTTTTTTCGTGATTGTAGATAAATCCTATCAGTCGTTTATTCATGTGTTATACAAAAATTTGATTCACATATAGCAACCATGTAGGCTGATCAACAGAGGAAAGAATCACATGTACGTAACAAAAATATGAACAGGTAGAGCGTAGCTATACAGGGTTGTATGGCAAAAAGTAAGCTAATACACTTACATGACACACTGTAGCAGCCCAGGCTGTAAAATTAAACAATAAAATGATTAATAAATCCCTTGAAAATGTCTACACATATTGAGAGAAAACTAGTGAAAAACCACCATGTTACAACATTGTAAGTAGTTGAAAAACAAACAAAATGAGCTACGGTAATGAAAAAAATGGCCAATCTTCGAAAAAATGAAAAGGGCTTAATGTGGCAATTTTATAAGTAAAAATGATTTTTCAATTTTCAGAGCAATAAATGTACCAATTTTAGCTTACTACGTAGCTAGCTACCTCATTTTGTGTGCCTGTACCGCAACTCAAATCGCCGCCGTTACCGTGACCACTTTGGTGTGTGTAACACATAATTGTTTAATTTTACAGACAAAACTGCTACGGAATGCTTAATTAAAATATGCAGCTTACTTTTTATCCATATATCTCTATGGTGCCACCCCTACCTGATCATGTTTTTGTCACACCAAATTGCCCATTCAGTGACCTAACGAGTTTAGTGATGAAAAGAACTGTTCTGCCACTTTTTGCTTCTTTTATACAAATACCTAAACGAAATAATTTGTGAATTCAAACTTTTGTTCTAAGCGATCATTTTTTTAATGAATACAAAAAATATTTTGGTAAATCAGTAACTTTGAAAATATCAATCTGCTGTAATAAGTTAATGATTTATGGGTAGAGTGGGCGCATCTTTGAACCACATAGAGACATAGGAGAAGAAGAATTTACTCTTCAGTTCAGGGCAAGTATGGTTTGAATTTTATATCCTTTCTATTAGTCCTGTTCTGGCAGTGCATCGTCTCTCAGGAAATAAAAAAAATATGAACCAAAAGTTTGTTGGATGTCATCCAATTTATGGTTAAATATTTTGAAGCTTAACTTTTAGTCTCTCTAGCACACGTTAAATTACATCATCGCCTAATCCGGTTTAAGGTAAGCGTCCACATGTTTGCATCCTATCAGACTTCTTTGCACGGTAAGTAATTACAAGTACACCACTAATCCACAATGGAGGGATCTCACTAATCGATTTATTGGTAATGCCGATGCAGTTGCTCAAAGCGGCAACTATTCCATTGACATGATATAGGTACAAATGGCTGGTACAAACTAATCCGTTTCATATAATGTGTATGATTCGAACATGTGGACGCTTACCTTTATAGGCTTCTAACATTCCAAAAATTACTGTGATAGTTTGTCGATGATATGTAATTTAAAAGAAGTTATATTATTATTCGGTTCCCTGTGTAATCTATGGCCCATCATTGTGTCTTATTATGTCAAATATCATTAGCTTGTTTTCAATAATTTACTCCTAAGTTCATTGTTTTATTCTAATATTGAAATGCGATGAATATAACATTAAAACATTGAACTTGTTTACAAAATTTTTAATGGTTTTTTTGACTATATATGACATTCATGTACAAGTCCGTTCAAAATAAAATCTGATCTCACGTGACCCATTGACGTGTCATATGTATACCAACTGTAGCGAGGCGTAGACAAACCACTGTTATATTCAAATTCACGCGAAATGCAAATTTCCTTTTCAGTTGGCAATAGTGAGCGATATTGCCGGGTATGTAACGGTATGTTAAACCAGACGGCGCATCTGAAAGTTTGTTTATATTACAGTTCGTGGTTTTAACTTTGTAGGTTGCATTAAATGCAATCGTAATAACTGTTCCGTTTATCAGCTGTACTTTTGAGAACGTATTTGTAAATGGATTATACTGAATACGTGTGTATTTCACGTGCCAAAAAAATAAGGGGGAGGTCATTGACCTTGAGCAAATCCGATCTCATCGTTTGAAAACCTCGACAACAGTTTTAGCCTCCATGAATGATATATCAGATTTGGTTTTGAATTTACTGTATACGTAATTTATTCAAAAAACTTGGGATTTGTTACAGTTTCTAATTGTAAAATATTTAGTAATTGTTTTGTATTCCAAGGCTATTTAGTTTTATATAAGCTTAATGCGAGATTTGAAACAAGCCAAACTAGTGTACTGATGTTTGACTTGTTTTACGCTCGGAATTAGTGTTAATTTTTATACAATAATTATTTATAATTTACATATTTTCAGTGATCCAAGTGTTTGTGATTCCAGCATTTCTTCTAAAAATGAAAGCAATGCAGGAAAAGCATATTTGTTAACATTTTCTGCCAACTCACGCCAGTGCTTAATATGGCGCAAACGATAAAAAGTCAATCGCGCGCCAGCGCATGTGGCATAAACGTGTAATGTGAAGCGAGCTCAGTCACGCGTTCCCGCGGGAGAGCTGCGCCTCTACATTTATTAAAGATTAGAAGGTAGTAAGTCGCCTTCTGGGAAAAACCCATTTCTAGGGCGGCATTACCAATCAACATCCTTATATGATTAGCAATCAGTGTTATGGAGAGTAACTTGAACGAAACTGTACCTCATTTTTTTAATTCATCTTTTCAGCTGTATTTTTTATTAGACTACTAGGGTAATTAAACAATTTTTATAATTTGTTTTTTCATTATACCTAATTGTATCAATTTATAACTATGGGTGGATTTACCTGACGTGAAGACCAAAGCAACGCTACTAATCGCACGTTGTAGTTAGGCGAGAAGGTGCTGCATGTGTCAAATCTTTAAAGGTGTAGTGAGGATTTTTCAATTTCACTGATTTATCTATAGCAGTAGATTGATAAGAATTACATACAATTGTAGGTAAGTAAAAAATATATTTCATATTTTCAAGAAATATACACTTATACAGGCTGCCGACTTATACACCTAAAAACTAACAGATATCTAATGAAGAAAACAAATATACCTAAGTAATACAACTAAAATACCTAAAATATGCAACTATACATATTTAAGTCAATACTTTGGTACTTATAAATTTATGTTCGGAGAATATTTGTATGATACATTTTTTAAACGTAAATCTATCAATTTGATTTTTCCTGTAACACGGTAATTTCATTTATCAATAAATTCTTGTTTTAACTTAACATCTCGTCGTATAACTATTAAATTCACAAGATGTGTCAGTTTTGATATAAATTTCGGATTGAAAATTCAACAAAGTTTCGACTATTGAAGTTTTTCATCGACTAGTTTTTAACTTACTAAATCAAAAGTTAAAGCTTTTTATACTTCACTTGAATTCAGAAATTGAAGACCAAAGAGATATTTAAAAAAATTTCCAATTCCACTTTTTTTATATTCCCAACTGAATTCTAATGGTTTTCTGTGCTACACCGAGGCCAAGTGAAGTCTACATTCGATGATAGTGCTATAAATCCAAATATTTGTAACGCGTTAGCTTGTTCAAATTATATGACAATGGTTTTTGGAGTGTTTTAAATTATTTTCGTTATTCTTTTGTTAATTTTTAAAACATATTTCGTGTTTTCTGGCTTTTGTCTGGTAAAATGCAAAATACTAATGGGATGTAGTGACCATTATTATATCCATGGATTGAAAACATACATTGGGTGTCTAGTAAACAAAGCAGTTGTAAATTTCGATAAGTCGAAAATATCACAATCTTATGTTCTGCGTTATTCTACCAATAAAAGACTTGCTTATTTGTAATAGATGCTAAATATTGTAAACATGAAAATATTTTTTAGGATTAACTGGCGTTTTACTACTTCTCGATTTCCATATACTGCATCTTATGATCCAGAACATGAGACGAAAGATCTTCCGATTGGCTTGATTTCGTCGAAGTTCTTGATGAATCAATTTAGAAGGGTTTTGATGAGGTTCCTTGACATCTCTCTTCTTTACTTTGTTCTGGACTGCTTGACGGTCACAAGTTCTTTCTTCCTGGTGATTATGAACTAAACTTGATTGCAAGATGAGAGTGCCTGTCAATGGTAAAAAATAAAATAAAAATGAAAATATTCATGGGTGTATAAATAGAATGTGAAAGGAAATAACTCGCAAATGAAATATTGACATTTCAAAAAATGCACTCACTGGTTGGTGTGAAAAACTTTGCAGGACACTATTGATACACTACCAACGCATTGGTTCTTTTTCAATTTGTCTGAAGCACAAAATTTAATTTTTTTACTGTATCATTTTGCAGTTTTAGCGAATATGGTTATAACTACCATTTCTCATTATTATTCTGCATTTCATCAGAATTTTGAACTAAATGGTTATGGGTATGAACTTGAACTACTGTATCACCGTTTAAAATCGAATTGTTTTCAGAATTAATTACAATAGGCAAGAAGACTACCTACCTAATCCCTTAATCCTTCTGGTACCTACTTCTCGCCCCGCTACAAGGTGGGATTACACCAATATTCCACCACAATGGTGCAATATTCCGCCCAACTACAATGACCCGATAACTATTGATATGTGGATGATTATACCGACAATCGTATACAAAAACCCTGAAATGCACAAAAATAGTTTATTTTTTATCCAAATTAATATTACATGATGGTAAAATTACAATACAATCTTCTAGTGTATGCAATCAGCTTCAATTTTTAATGTTACAATTGTCTCGGGACATTTCTAAATAATTTTTCAGTTAAAATAAGATTTAGTTCATGTTAGTTTTAACCTGATATGCAACTCTGTTTCTTAACTTCAAAATAATATTGAACAAATTAAGAAATGCTTTCTGTCTTTTAAAGGTAACCATTCTATTTATTACAACTTTTAAAGGTTTAGGCTCAGTACTAATAAAAACGTGAGCTATAGAACTAATTAAATAATTAGAAACTTGTTCACTGCTCAAGTTTAACAACGTAAAAGATATAAACATATCTACACATACCTACACATAAAGAACCTCTCGTAGAGCTCAAGTGAATCGGTAACAATTTTATAAGTATGAAAGTAACAAGCTGATTTCAAATTAATTTAACAATAGTATATTAAATAATTCAGAAATAATTTGTTCTTATGACAAGTTTAAAAATTATTAAAGTAGATTATACAAATTTGTCTTACCACATACTTTTACAAATAACACTAAATTTTAAATCAAACCAAGACAGCACTAAAAGCGATTTGAGAATCTTGTTGGCACTTAAAGGGGAAATAAATTTTATCATAACAAAAATGTTTTTGAATAAAAATAAATTAAATAAAAGACTTCTTACATTATACATGATTTCAATTTAAACATAAGGATTAATAAATTTTTATGCTACAATAATTTCACTCTGCCCCACTAACAATGTCTGGTAAGGCTAGGGACAAGTTTTTTTAAATGCTCAATGCATTTGAATATGTAAGAAACTGTTGGCAGAATAGGTAACAATTTTATAAGTATGAAAGTAACAAGCTGATTTCAAATTAATTTAACAATAGTATATTAAATAATTCAGAAATAATTTGTTCTGATGACAGGTTTAAAAATTATTAAAGTAGATTATACAAATTTGTCTTACCACGTACTTTTACAAATAACACTAAATTTTAAATCAAACCAAGACAGCACTAAAAGCGATTTGAGAATCTTGTTGACACTTAAAGGGGAAATAAATTTTATCATAACAAAAATGTTTTTGAATAAAAATAAATTAAATAAAAGACTTCTTACATTATACATGATTTCAATTTAAACATAAGGATTAACAAATTTTTATGCTACAATAATTTCACTCTGCCCCACTAACAATGTCTGGTAAGGCTAGGGACAAGTTTTTTTAAATGCTCAATGCATTTGAATATGTAAGAAACTGTTGGCAGAATAGGTAACAATTTTATAAGTATGAAAGTAACAAGCTGATTTCAAATTAATTTAACAATAGTATATTAAATAATTCAGAAATAATTTGTTCTGATGACAGGTTTAAAAATTATTAAAGTAGATTATACAAATTTGTCTTACCACGTACTTTTACAAATAACACTAAATTTTAAATCAAACCAAGACAGCACTAAAAGCGATTTGAGAATCTTGTTGACACTTAAAGGGGAAATAAATTTTATCCTCACAAAAATGTTTTTGAATAAAAATAAATTAAATAAAAGACTTCTTACATTATACATGATTTCAATTTAAACATAAGGATTAATAAATTTTTATGCTACAATAATTTCACTCTGCCCCACTAACAATGTCTGGTAAGGCTAGGAACAAGTTTTTTTAAATGCTCAATGCATTTGAATATGTAAGAAACTGTTGGCAGTTCTAGTACTTAAACTCTTAAGTATCTTACTTGAAAGTAATATTTCTATGATTAATTTGGGTATTCTCCCCATTTACTAAAACAAAAAAATTAAGAGATTTTCATTTAGTTTCAACGGGTGGCTGCAGATACAGCTCACTGTTTTGCACCTCTTCAACACAATTTTCTTCATTATAAAAGTAACAGGTTGTGAAAATTTACATAAATTATAACTATCTTTAAAAATCTGAAAACATTTTCAGTTACTCACTTAGAACTTAATAACTCAACGTCTTAAATGACGGTTATAATTAAAACTTAACAAGGTACCAGATATATTTCTATTTATATAAAAATATACAATATAAAATAGTTCGCATAATTTTTGTTTCAATGTCTACCAAAAATTTCTTTGTTAAATATTTATTCCATTAACTGTAACAAACATACAAGGTTTTCAAAAATATTGAGAATACACAGACGGTGATGTAAAATGTGTGTAATCAGTAAACTATATCATTTTTGACCTTAGCATAAACTGCATCTTGATGTTAACAAATTGTGATCGGCTGATGAGCATATTTGTTGTTTTTTTTTTGGCATCAAATACTTTTGAGCAATATATTTCTTCCAAAATAATGTTACTCTGAATAAAAACAATGCCTATTAATCTCCTAGCTAAATAAATATTAGACATATAATATCAGACAAATCCTATTAGCAAGTATCATGAAACCTGCAGGATATTTTTCAGATCTTCAGGTAAGGAAGTAATAATATCTTCTAAGCGTTGATTTAACTGTTCCTTTGTTGCATCAGTTACAGGTATGTTGTGTTCTTTACATGTGTTTATACGCTTCTTCATTGTTAACACCATATCTACAACTTCTACCTCTGGACGCCCCTGGACCCAGTCTTTTAAGTCCTAAAATATAAAATATTACCAACATAGTCCTCTGAGGGTAGGAATGGGGTTCTAAATATATATCATTTGATGATATGAAATAATAGAACTTTTTTAAATTATAGTTAGGCCTTCTGGAAAAATCGGAAGAAAATATTTAAATTTCGATGCAATGATGTAAGTTAATGAAGTGACGATACATTAACAATCTTGCAACGATAGTTTACTTCCAAAAAGTAATTTTACTTACCGCCTTTGAAAGTGCCTCTAACTGCAGTGCTTGAAGTTTCATTGTCAATTCAGTATACCTTGAATTGAACCAAACTTTGAAATTTTGAGTTCGGAAGAATCTTTTATAAAGTCCAAGCCAGTCTCCTTTTATTCCAGTTTTATTCAAAGTCAACTGAGGTCCTGCAGTTTCCAGGGTAGCGAAGAAAGAATCAGGGTTAAATGGAAGCGGTTTAGGTGCAGCCTATAAAATTGAAAATAAATTTATAATTATTAACGACTATCAAATACATACCTTAAAAGGAGATATGCTTTTTTGTAAAGGCATTAAACTAGCTATGTAACGCTCCAATGGTATCATGAAGCTCTGCGTTAGCTCCAGTAAATGTCTACGGAGAAGTGCCGACTGCACTTCGGACGGCCTCTTAGAACTTATTCCAGTTAATAATTTTTTTATTATATTTTTATCTTTCTGCAAATAAGGTTTATAAGCAGTAAAGATTCCTGGACTGTTATCGATCATCTTTGTAGGTGCAGTTTTCTTTAATTTATATTTATTTGTTTGACCTTAAATAAAATAAAATTTTAAATAATTTAATATAAACACCAACAGATCACGTCATTTGAGTCAACACATACAAAAAGCAGAGGCTTTGTATTTCCCCCTACAATTTTTTAATTTTACATTTATCTCAGAATTCTTCAGTTCTTTGCACTATGCGATCTTCCTATGTGTCTACTTGGATTAAATAATCTGTGGTTAAAAAATTTAAATACCTAAATCATCACTTAAACGAATTGTGTGTGGCCAATGATGTAACGTTTTTCCAAAAAATGGATTAGTTACTCCCAAAATAACAGGTGGAGGTCCATGTATTTTGCTGGTGAATTGTTTAAATTCACTATCGTGAATTGTGAAGTAAGGTCTATAATCTCCACAATACTGAAGAGGTGATATTAATCTGAGAAAAGAAATATGAAATAGTATTCTTATTAGTTAAATCAACAGTTTATTCCTACAGAATCCACAACTAGTCATAGCCAGTGAAATGCCACCAAACTAATCAGTACATTCGTGACATGATCAAACTGCAGTCTGTAACTACTTGTGATTTTTGTTATTTTGACTATCTACTAGTTAAAATAATTTTACTACTTGAAAAATAAAGATGCAAATTAACAAAGATTAGAAAGTTAAAAAATTTGTACTTCTACAAATAGTTTTATTTCCAATGTGATACACACTACACACATGGTTTCTCCAATAAGTATCCACATTGAGGCTATAAAAATATTACAGGTATTCATAGAGCGATTTAAGGCTCTTTGAAGTAAGCTCTGTGACGTTGACACTGCTGCTAGCGTTTTTTTAGTTTAAATATGCGCCTTGGAAATACGCAACTGGTATGCTATTCAGGTGCTGTGTTGTAGCTGTTTTGAATTGCTATATTCCTCTAAATATGAAACTCGAAAGTACATCACTTTAAAAAGTATATAGTAGTTCAAAGGGCTATGATGCAGCATCTGAACACCATAGCAGTCGAGGACTTCCACCAATGCATACTAACACTGGGAAAACGCTGGCAGCACTGTGTCGGCGTTTAACAAAGATTTTGAAATTGTACAAATAACTACAAAATAGTTTTTATAACCTCCTAAATAAACCATGTATATTAATAGATTTTGAAATAACCAAGCTGTTTACCTTTGAATATAAAATATAATAACACTTCAAGTGAAACAATTTTGGAATAGTCTCAATGGGAATGTCAATAATCTGCTTTTATTTAATATATCAGTATTACTAAGTTGACAAAATATAAATTATTTCATAAGTACTACTATAACAAAATATCGAATATCGTTTTATTTAATAAAAGTGACTAACCTTGTTAGAGCTAATACCATAGAGGAACAATGTGTAGGAGATGAAGCCATAACAACAACTGGTTCACATAATATAATGAGCTCCCACAACAAATGAATATGTGACAAAACAGGTTGTAAAATTCCAAACAAATTTAAATCTTCTACATGTGTTTGAATTTGGTTTTCTCCAGCTTCACTTAACAACATTAACGTTGAATTTGCTGTACAGTTAGACAATAATGGGATGTATGTCTGAAAATTATCTGTTTATGAGGGATTGGATAAATTTAAAAAAATATGAAATACCTGAAAAACTTGGCCCAAAAGTGGTAGATTTAACGTATTACCTGGCACAGGAGGAGGCCAGCGTTCAATATTATGACATACCGCCTCTAAACTAACTATGCCATTTTCAAAATATTCTGGTGCTACGTAACTACATATCTTGCTAAACAGATTGTTGAATGGAAGTAATGATAGTATTACAACACTCTGAAATAATATTAATGTGTCTCTGAACAATTTTGAAAAAAAATGTATGTACTTACTTTTTGAAAATAACCTCGAGGTAAAGTCACATCTTTTACTTGTCTAAAATATACATATCCCCAATAAAAGGTACCATCAATCTGAAGTGATGTAGGACACTTAGAGTTATAAACGTAATGTTCTCGACACAGACTCTTCTTGCCTTGACAATTTTGTAGCCTTATGATGAACGTCGTATCTCCCATACATCCAGAATTTGAATCGGGAAATGCCAGATAGCAAATATTTGAGATTTCTTGTTTGCTAAGTGTAACATGTTTTGGAAAAACACTCTAAAAGAATATTGCAAATAATAAACAATGGTCAAATAAACATTTTAGGAATGTGTAACGCTTAATGTCGTTAAATTTTTTATTGTGACATTTTCATGCAAAGGATTAATTACATATTATGTTAATGTGGTGAGTGTCACTGGTTTCTCTCAGAACTTTAAACTGTTTTGCCAGTACACCTATTGTACTTATGTCAGATTGGTCATCCAATATGGTTTAATAATTAAAAGCATTGATGGTTGGGAAAATTTAACCAATACATCTAAAGGTAATATTACGTCAAATGTTCCCGTCTTTATGAATAAATTTTTATGATTTATTTTTATTTATGAAAATAAGAAAGAGAATAAAACTTATTGCAGTAAAATTTTAGGACAGGTATGATAGATGCTTAGTAATATCCAATTTATTTTTCCGTCACTAATTGTATATGTTGAAATATTTTTATTTAATTTATGTAATATGCAAATTACAAATTCAGAAAATTTACATTCTTAGTAGATTAACTGTTTTCTTCTGGGCATTTACCATTCGTAAATTGGTAAAGATGATTTCATCTAAATTTTATATAACTTCCTGACACATGCCATTCAAAGAAAATTTGAACTATTCTTTCTTAAATATCAAAGTCACAAATTTCACAATGCCTCTAAATTAGATTATCAGAAGGGCGAATGGTCTTGCAGATAAAATAAACTTTTTTGATCAATGAAGATTTGTAAATGAAATATTAAGTCCTTTGCTAAATACGGCATGCTTGAGAAATGCAATATGTATTACTTTATGGAAAATGTGGGTTTCAAATGTTTTACATAAATATACACTTTATGCTCACTGATTCTAATAAAATGTAATAAATCTAATAAATTGGCTTACTACACAAACTAAAATAATACTCAAATTAATTTAATGCAAAGCTCTAGTGATAAGATTATTTGTTTGGAACAAAATTTGGTTTCAATGTATATTAAATGTAGAATAAAAATCTAAATATGTAAAAGTACTGTTAACATTACCTCTAAGGCTTGTCCTAATTCTAAATCGAATGTAACAACACACACACAATACAACCAATTATGGAAACCTTCCCAGGCATTAACTTTGATTTCATTTTGCGAAGAATTTATCCCATCTGTCATCCTTGTAAATTGGTCATGAACATTTTGAACTGTTGTTATTGTTGTCATAAAACTTTCATTTGTTGATAAAAGAAATTGGCATAATTTTTAAAAATTGACGTCTATAGCGGAACATGTTCGAACTCCACATTTTACCATATATAAATGATGGTATAACTATTTTTAATAAGCCAATATATAAGAACTGTTCGAAATTATTGAAAAATTAATAAACCTCGCACGCTACGCCACGAAACACACTACAACACAGGACATTCAAATTATTAGAAGTGCAAAACAAACATGACAAGTGACAGTAGGACCTGACTGCAGTGCCTCTTACGGCAGATTTTCGCCATAGATTTTATCGCAGAATTTCGTGCTTTTTTCGGCGGCAAATTTAAATTGAATTCGAATGTTTGAGGGATGAGAAGTGAATCTCGTGTCCACACAAATCGTTTCCGTATGGGAATCAACACGGGGCACATTTTCAACTAGCTTGTATTCTATATAAATAAAATCTCTTAACTATAGGCTGCGTGTAACAGCAAACTTTGAAATATATAGGTAATTTCTGATACAAAAGAATAAATGATTGGTTGTGTACAACGTTAGAAAATTTGATTAATTTCGGATGTGACATTTTACTTCATTCAAATTAGGTGCCATTTGTCTAACGGTTGGAATTTGACAGTTTGTAATCTAACCAAAAACGAATACGAAACGAGGTTTAAGCATTGCTTTTCCTCCACTCCCTTACTTCTTTTAATTCTCGTGATTCTTAAAAGCAAAACATTCACACCAACAATCGTCAACCCAAACAATCACAAGAATAACAAGAAATGAAGGCCCGAGAAAGCAGTGACGCTTAATTTTCGTTACTTGTTGGATTTTGATTCAAAAATTGTCATTATTATATCTTCAGACAAATGGTACATAATTTGAATGCAGTGGAATTTCACCAAAGAAATGAATCAAATTTTCTACCTATATACGTGTACAACTGGTTATGTCTTTTCTTTGTATCAGAAATAAACTATATATGTATTTTGATTTACTGCTGCACACAGCATATAGTTAAGAAATTTAGTTTAAATAGAGAATTCGCTGCTTGAAAATTTTGCCCGTGTTAATCTCCATAAGGAAACGATTTGTGTAGATACTGTAGGTTACCACCCCCTCTCAAAAATACATAGTACAACTTTCATAGCGCATAGGACTGAACTTAAGTTTAGGACAAATCTAAGACAATTTGGCCTTCACTAGCATGTTTAATAAAATATGGAAAGTTGTAGAACTAGCAGTTCTTTTCAGTGTAATATATCTTTTTAGACTTTTTGAATTTCTATAATTTTGTTGCTTTCTTAATGTATATTGCGATATTAGATAGTATGTGGCAAGTTATGAGTGACTTGGCACCAAAATCAAAGTGATTTATTTCTTTATATTGGAAAAATTTTTTTTCTCTTGGAAATATTTTTCTTCATATATCATTTTTGAATTTCAAATCTGTAATCGGGCTCTAAAATTAGAATAAAATAATTGGCAACAATTTGTAGTTCTTCAAAGTGTTCAAGAAAAATGAGTGACTTGGCAACAAAATCAATGGCGACTCATTTCTTTATATTGAATTTTTTTCTCTTAGAAATATTTCTTTTTTCTATAGTTTACTTCGGCTGTATTGCATTACTTTTCATTTTTGAATTGCACCTGTGTAATTTTGGCATTAAAATTAGAATAAAATAATTGGCAACAATTTTTAGTACTTTTAAGTGTTGAAGTAAAATGAATTCAATATGAGATGGTAAAATAAAGTTTATTAGTAGTTAAAGGTCGACGATATTCCTCGAAACGCTCCTAATAATCTCAAATAACTGTGTTATCATGAGAGGCTGTTACCTTACCGATTATGAGCAAAGTTTCTTGAAATCCGGGCACAATGATTAAAAATGATTCACAAATTTATCTACCATTCCTCTAATGGGGAGTAATATTCTTAGTATAAAAGCAAAAAACATGTAATCAATTTATCGTTTTGAACCTTGAGCGTTGATTTGTGCGTATTATAGCCGTCTTCGGTATGGTTCATAACGTATTTTTCTGCTTTGTCTGGCTTTTTGTGCCGTGAACTTTATTTAGTTCTTGCTCGTTTTATTCGCCTCATGTGTTTACTTTTTCAACCTTTCATTTTTTTCCCTTTCTGTTTCATCTTTCTATAAACTGTAGTCCTTAGGTTTAAGTAGTTCCCTAATTTAATTACCTTGTCTATTTTCTATCTTTCTTTTCTTGTCTTTCAATTTTTTTGTCTTTTCTATTTTGAATTATCCATTTTTTTCTGTCATTAACCATGAGTAACTCGAGAAAATTCGACCTATTTTCCGGTCATCGTCTTAAACACAGATATTATCAATCAGCTTATAAAAATGAAATTATTTAGGTCGACTCGATGGTTCGTCCTAACTGCTCAAATTTTAAATACACCCATGTCTATTGTACCTCACAATAAAGTCTGCATAGATTATGCACTATGCACTTATAGATTTTTGACTGTTTGAAATTTTTTTCCAAATGCGACCAATACTATTTTTAAATGTTGATTGCCAATTTTGTAATTACACTTCCGGTTAAATCCCATGTGAAAGGCACTTATAAATTCCCATTGATTATTTTTTTCAAATGCCACCAATGTTATGTTTAAACTTTGATTGCATATTTAATCACATTTCCGGCTAAATCCTCTATGAAATGCACTTATAGTTTCCGATTGATTGAATTTTTTACTCAAATGCGACGAATGATATTTTTAAACTTTGACTGCATATTTTAGGTACACTTCCGGTTAATTCCTCTGTGAAATGCTCTTATGGTTTTTCGATCGATTGAATTTTTTTCTAAATACGACCAATGTTATTTTTAAAGTTTGCGTATTTTAATCACATTTCCAGTTAAATCCTCTATTACCCCAACAGCTGATGCACCAATATACACTTCGTTCCTAAATGCCTTAGGAACATATAATCTCAAAACGGGTCGAGATAGCAGTTTCGATTTTATTTAAACAAAAGCACTAGTTCATCGCCCCACTTAAAGTTTACATCATTTTTAAGCAAATCAGTTAAAGGTTTAGCTATCATAGTAAATCCGGCAGAAAACATCTAATGAAACTTGCTAACCCAATAAAAAGTCGAATTTCATGTTGATTTTGAGGTTGTGAAAATTATTCAATTGCCAGAATTTTCTTACACCCTGTTTTTATTTCATCCTTCCCCACAATACATGCTAAATATTCAATATGTCTCATACTAAATTTACATTTATTCAGTCGTAAAGTTAAACCAGCGTTTCCAAGTGCCTCTAAAATCTCTTCTAAATTTTTCATCAAATTTTCCCAATTATCAGCATATATACATATGTATCAAAGTAATTAAATACAAAACCTTCCTTTCGCATAGTACTTAATACTTTGTTCATAAATTTAGCAAAATATCTCAGTGCATTTGCTAACCTAAACATAATAGCACACTCAAACTGACCTGTTTGTGTCAGTAATAAAGGCTGCCTTTTCTTCAGCCTCAGCCTCTAACGGAATTTGAAAATAGCCCCACGCTAGATCTACAATAATAAGTAATAGCGCTCCATGTAATATTTCTAACAAATCGTCAAAAATTAAAATGAGGCATGGAAACATTTTTGTGGGTTTATTCAATTTCCTAAAATCAAGTACCGTGCGTGATTTATTGTCTTCATTACGCACAATAAAGGCTGGACTAGCAAGATTTGACTGAGTATTGGTAACTATGCCCAATGTTCTATATTCTTTAATGCTTTGTTTTAGATAATCCCTGGCATTTAATCTATATGGCTTGCTACATACTTCAGTTTTATTTAAGCACAATATCCATACAAACTACACAAGTCTTCCCTAACACCTTCATATTTCTCGAAATACATCTTCGATAGGTATTCAGAGAGTTAACAGCTCATAAACTAGGTTTGTAGTCAAACCCTCATCTACCACAAGTTCATCGACTGTAATGTTTCCTTTTCGTTCTTCTAAAACTTACCTACATTTTGATTCACTTCAATACGTTGTTGAACCCTACAACTATTCTCTACTGGTACCGATAAAGCTAAATTTCTTAACTTACATCAATAAATTTAATTTCGGCCTGTTGTAACGTTGTTGACTCGCGTGCACATATTTAATTTGCTGAAGTACTCTGCTGGGTACCTACTTCTACACCTGAAAACAATAAATTGTTTCCAAAAACGGATATAAGTTGTAATACCTCTAGGTGCTAAACTATCAAACTGAATGTACTCGTTAATCATACCAGGTGATTTTACAACCACACCTCCAAACCCTTCAAGTTCAGACCTAACATGTTTAATGTCAAAACCAGCATTTAAAACAGCTGTAGCATTAATGGTACATACAGACGCAAATATAGCTCGCTCCCAATTTGAACCTCACGAATAAATTTTTCATCCGCATTTTCTACACTTGAACACTGAATTAACTTTACCTCATTTCTTTCAACAGTTACAATTTCAGCGTTGATTTTTCTTTCTCTTTTCACAACCAGATGTTACGTGATCATCTTTGCCACATAAATCACATGAAAATTTTCGTGTTTAATGTTACTTGCTCCGGCAGATTCATTCTTTCTCTGTGTCCGTTGATGTTGAACCATCGTAAAATGTCCATCGACGTCTGTCTAACTACCATAGGTGTGCACAGAGCCTGTAGTCCATCCTGGATAGTTACTTCGTCTTCTTTCATACGAGAATGGATTCTTAAAGTAGGGATCAACCTGCACCGTATGTTCCCTTTGGCTTCAAATTCTTCCACTTCGACTGTCATTGATCTGCTCAACTCGGAAAAGTCTTAAAGCATCACATCGGTAGATTCATATTTCGGCCTACCAAATACTGAACCAGATATTTTGAACAAAGACCACTTGCTACTTCATCCCTCATTTATTCGATAGATAACTCAAAAATATTACACGACCATATCTTGTACCTTTTCTCTGGCCTAAAGGCAACAACGGGGGCAAAGAGCATTACTCCCACTGAGGGATTGCACATAGCCCTCAACATTCCGCCCTTGGAGCTATTGATCAAAGATCGGACCAGGATGACTGCATACAGACTAAAGTGACAAGGAGAGTGAAAGAGCAACGGGATTGGTCACACAATCGTGGTCGCCAATACCCCTTCACAATAAAATTAGACAAGGTCCCGAAAAGGACTCTGATAGAAAAGACCTACAAGGCCAAAATATCGCTGACTGGTTCAGGAGTGAACCGACGATACACTGATGGATCAGGGTGTCGAGGACGCTGCAGGGCGGGTGTATTTGGAGAAATCAGTAACTACAGAGAAAGCATAACCTGAGAAAACACGCTTTGATCTTCCAGGCTACATACAAAGCCGGACTACATACAAAAGCTCAATGAGCTGGCGACTGTAAATGAAGTCACTCTCGTATGAGTTCCTGGAGCTGGCAAGAAAAGGGACTGCGAAGCAACCAAGTAGTGAGTTGTTTGGAATGCTTCTTGCCGAAGCAAAACGAGAATCTAGACTTAAACAGCTAATGGAAAAACCCCTCCAGAAGAGGGCAAATGCCCTCTGGGCTATGGGCCGGAGCAGGGTAAGCAGAGTACTTGGACTGCTCACTGAACATCGCATTGAGTACACACCTCTTCAAACTTAAGCTGGTGGTTGAAGAAAACCTCACGACTGCGCAACGGAGAAGAGGAGGACAGCATACAGATTCTGGGATTCAGGTATCAAACCTAGGGCCACGTGAATCTCAATTCCCGAGATCTAAACGGCCGTCGGAACTCTTACGGTTTGCTAGGACTAGCAAACTGGAGTTCTGAGGCCCTTGAAACGCAGAAGGGTAGTCACAGAGGATCAACAGATCTAAGTGGAGCACGTGCGAGTATTATAGGCCCAACCGCAAACGAACAATAAAAAAATCGTGCCTTATACTTATAAACTAGATAACTAACAATACAAAGTGTAATTTAATAACATCGTTTTACCATTGCTTTCTTTGCAAATTTCTTATTATAAGACCAAAATTTTTATTTTCTAAACTTTTATTCTTAGTAAGAAATCAAATTCTGAAAGATTGTATAGTTTATTAAAACTTTATAGAAAATTTTCCCCCTCTCCCTCTCCCTCTCCCTCCCCCTCTCCCTCTCCCTCTCCCTGACCCTTTTCATCTCACCCTCTTTCTCCCTCTCCGTCTCTCTCTTACTCTGTCTCTGTCTTTCTCTCTATCTCTCTCTCTCTCTCTTTCCTCGCTACCATATACCATAACTATACAAAACAATTACATCAACATGAAATTATAGGAAGCGCCCTCTCCGTCATAATAGATGAGGTATCCAAGTTTGTGTCGTGCTTCACGGAGTTCGTCGGCCCCTCATTTTAATGTACCCTGGACACGCCCATTCGATGAGATTTATGTAAAGTTTTGCCTCTTATCAAAAGATGTCGCTTATTAGTCAATAAAATCTAAAGACAGTTCAAGGTAGGTATCTTGTAATCCAGAATTATTTCATCATAAGTTTTTCAGTTTCTCTCTCTCCAGCAGATGGCGCAACTTGTGAACTAATTCCTAGAAATTGTTAATTTAAATTTACCAAAAATTTTACACCATACTTTTTGTAAATTGCTGAAATTTTAAATGGGTCTAAGTGAATTTTTTGTAGGAGTATATTTCTATCGCAGAGAATTTTTTTCGAGTAAATATAAATGCTTGCAACTAAATACTAAATCAGGAATTTGTGAAATCTACGGTTTTGAAAATTTAACTTTTTTCCTAATTTTAATAATTCCAATAGTAGGTGGAGATTTCTATAGTTACCCTGCTAGCTTTATTACTCTACGAAATACACCTTATGAATTTAATTTTGAAACATTACTCAGGATAATTGCACCTGAATTTTTTCCGTTTCAATTGTGATTTAATGTAATTAAACTTATCAAGTGATATTTATTAAAGCGCGATATTCTTCGGACAGACAGACGACAGAATCTTCTAAAAACTGCTGCGTAAATATTAATTTTTTGCTTCAACCATGCTTGATTCTATTAAAAACTAATTCGGCAATTTCCGTTTACAACAGCTTATAAAATTTATTGTTTTTATAGTTGTACCATTTGCAAAGCAATCAACATTACTTTCTTGGATAAATTTTAACCGAAGTGTGTCAGGTATGTATAAATACCTACAAATTAGTACTAAATACTTTTGTATAAATAGTCATACATCCATGCCATCAATACTTAGAGGGATACCTAAGTATCAAGCAAAGTTACGCTTTATAATAAGAATATGTTCCACTTACGTACAGTAGATGGCAAGTGGAACCAGAATAAAGTAACAATCAATACTTCGTGTCTCGCTTAAAGTTATGTAGGTATTTACTAACTACGTTTAACTATTATGTCATAAGCCGTTAAATACCCCAACATCACAAAATAATGCGAATAATATATTGACAGAATAATATGTTATAAAATATCACGGAAACATTTAAAAAGTATTTATTATACACCGATCAAAAATATTCGTTTCAAAACATTTCTTGGAAACTTTACGTAATGTATTTGAGTGATTTTTGACAAAATCATTTGAATAAAATATTTGAAAACATCCTCTTAGAACTATTTCCAAACATGATTTACAAGATATTTCGAAATTGTTGTAATCTCGTACGACCTTTTTATCATTTCCATTACAATATTTCAATATTAAATACTTCACTGAATATAGGTACCATAAAAAAATGATTAAAAGTATTTTAGCAGTTTTTGAAATATTTTGAAAATAGTTTCTTAATGTTGTACTACTGATAGGGTTTGTACTAATTGTGTTAACACTAACACCTTAATTCATAACTGCTAAAAATTTACTAAAAAACACTTAAAAGACTCGAAACTTCTCATTGGCAATTTTGATAGATTATTTAACATAATTATAATTTTGAGCCGATGGAAATGTTTAACTGCAAGATTTCTAGTGTTATTCTAACAGATAATAGTTTCCTTCTCATCGGTTATTATGAACTGCTAAATTATTTACAAATCTTTCGTGAGAAGTCAATTCTCGTAGGTATGTAAAAGTACTTACATCCACCTATCTGAATATATTATCAACATGAGATTTGCTCAAAGAATTTGCGAAATATAGTGCAAATTGCAACAAAGAAATAACAAAAATACCAATCAATTTTGAAGATAACAGTTGAACAGTAGTTGAACCTGGTTTATAGTCACACATATTTGAGATGGCATGAGGTGCAACATAAAGTGGTTTTGTCATAGAATGCTAAAGTTGCGGGTTTTAATATGATGTTTACCATGGTATGCCATGACTGAATCACTGATAGCTTTTGAGTTCTGCTCAATAACGAAAAAGTAAGGTCCACAAAAGAGCTTTACAACATTGGTGTATGAAATCGAGAACAAAAAAATCTAAAATTTTTAGTTAATTTGACAGGCCGCCATTCTGTCTTTGCTGCACCGATTTGTCTCGTTAACGAACTTAACCAAGTCATTTACGTAAACTCTTTTCGTTTAGAGTTTCATTTCGATTAGTTAAAAAATGCGCCCACTATCGTGTTATATATGTTAACACATATATAACATAGATCGTAGGGAAAACCCATAGACTTATAGACATAAATTGAGCATTTCATTCTGCCCAGTGACGACACAATGTTTCTGTGCATTGTTCGTTCTATCTCTGTTTTACGTATAGCGTTTAAAGTTTTTCCTTTTTCTTTCTCACACCCTGCGATCCCACTCTGTGTCATCATAAGAAACGAGAGAGTTTAAAACTAATTAGAGAGAGAAAGAGGGAGAGGTAAAATATTTTGCGTTATCCTGTTCTATCCTAAACAGGACTTTCTAGAAATTGTTAGAGTAGGAAAATGTTGGCAAAAATGGAAAAGAGAAGGCGGGTGTAGTTAGCTGTTATAGTTTATACACCAAGAAAAATAAAAATATTTTTTAGATAAATTATAGATAGATAGATTTAAATATTTTTATTTAAAAAATTTAAAAAATTAAAAAATATAACATTATGCGATATTTTATGTGCAGAATATTAATGAATTGCGGAAGTAATCAAATGAAGCGGGGGTGGGAAGCAGGAGAAAGCAGCAGAGTCGATGCGTTGCATCACGTGATGTATGATTTTGCGGGCTATTAGGCGGGAAATCAGGAAAGGGCTTTTATTTGAGCGCCTACGTCATATAATATTAAGATCAAACGAGCTTTGGGCTTTTACGTTTGAAAACAGCAAGCTTTTGAAGCATAAACGTAGGCGGTAGCAGACGACCATTCAGAGACCGTGTTAGCGCCAGTCTCATTAACTGAGAATCTGTCTCGACTTTCTACAAACATGATATACCTTTCTTGATGCCCATGAGTTTGTGTGCTACGCGGTTTATTTAAAGGGGAATTTCACAAAAAAGAATCTTGTTTCATAACTTTCAACGTAGGCATATTTAATGTTCTTCTCTCTAGAGACATCATATTTTATGAGATTTCCGATCAATATACCTTCCACGACTAGTTTTAATCACTTTTGAGGAATTTAATATAAAGCTCGATGTATACCGTCGTGCTTTACGCAATTATGTAAGTAATCCTTGCATTTGGTGAGTCGTCTTTAATATAGCTCTGATTTGTGGAGAAAGAGAAACGTCATTTTTAAATTGAAATTATAAACACGAATTAACCCCAAACAATTACTCCCATGGTTAATACCATTCAAGGCTTAAATTGTACGTAATGATTCATATTTAAAGATCTCGCCTTTAGGCCTGAAGTGAAAAATCACCAGAAAATTCATTTATAAGGAAAGAAGTGTCGCTACTGCGACAAAGATTCGAAACCAGAATTCTCAGAATATATATAAGATGTATGAATAATAATGATGATTTAATACTTACAAAAGAAAAAATGATGAAATAGCTGTTCGAACTGCAAAAAACGGTAACCATCACGTGTTTTCGCTTATTAACTATCGAACAAAAATGGTATTATAATTAAAAAAAAATACCCATATAATTTTTCTGATCTGGTGGAAGTCTTGGTAATATAGTGTGTTCAAACTATTTTTCAAAATTCTAGAAATGTTATGTCTTGATCATAATCAAGAGAACAATCGTATATTGTTACGATCTTTTCTTATTTACCTTGCATTGTCATCGACAACCAACTAATTAGCTTCCAAGCAGACTCTCCCAAGTTAACTTTGCCAATCAGGCATAGGCGGACAAAGTATTAGTATTGCAAATACTTAGTAAAATGATCTGTTGATCTGACCACGTGTTACTTTCAGGCAGAAAAATAAGAAGAGGTAGGTACACTAAAAAGCAACAACAGACTGTGTAAACCAAGGACACAACCATAAGAGATGTAACCTACCTGTCAAGGTTTAATTTTTATTTACGGCAATCAACCACATGCATTGTGGATTCCCTTAATGCGCCTAAAAGTTAGGCAATATATCATGTGTTTGAAGGCTCATAAAATGAAATGAGGGAAGTTGTCATTACACCTTACCCCATTAGGGCTGTAGATTTGTTGAACATCAGGGTAGAGTACCCCGATATATGCCTGTAGGTTTCGAGGTCAGAATCGACTAAAAACAACATAAATAAAAACATAACCAATAAAATCAAGATTCAGCGATAGGGGACATTTAACTAGGTGCTAGTATCTATTAGGAAGATGCCGCAGGGAGACTATACTCTAACTTCCTTTATGGTTGGTTAAACATCTATAGTTGTTCTTTTCGGTGAAGAATGGTTAAAGGGTGTTCACAAGTAGAGGTACGGTAAGATTCGAAGCCTGGAGTTATGTTCGGTACATTAGTAATGTATTGTCGCTATGGGAAGAGAGCCATCGTGTTTTACATGTTCCTAATTAAATGGGTTTATATGAGAACCGTCAGAAAATAAAAACCTTACGTTAAGATACGTTCTCCTTATTGTTAGGAAGAGTCGAATCGCTAGAAAAATCTAATGCCTGGCAGTTCTTATTTCTGAATGTTCGATAACTTTTCATACAGTAAGTCAGTATACTTGTCCTTATTTGTACACGCCATTCTCTTGGCGTAATAGTGATAGTGGTGCAATGAGCCTTTAGGACGCCCCCACACCGGGAGGACTCTCACTCCATGTCCAACATCAAAAGTAGACTAGCATCGCGGCGACTGGATACCCAGGGACGGGAGTGGCCCTAGGTGTACACCCTCCTGGTGCGAAAGGTCGATTCCACGGAGAAACATATAGATCACTGAGCAATTCAAACCACTCCTGATTTCACGCATACCTAGTAAAACTCCCCCGGTTTGGTGTGATAACCTCAACCGACCTGTTTTCTGGCGCTTTGTTAGGAAAATAATATTAGCTGGCAGTAGATGTGACGAGGGACTACAATCCGTATGTCCTACTTTTCAAAAGAGTATGGAGGATTCAGCTTCTACTTGCCGAACATGAGGGGTGAGGATGAGGGACGTGGTGATTATCTATAGCGCTTGAACAGAATGCAACTGTATTTCGATATTTACCTGAAGAACGCAATCTTATTGATTCTTCCTGGAACGTGGTGTGGTGATCGAGGCTCAGCTGTGACTGGTAATCTATTCGTGTGTTTTTTTGTGTAGTGGTGGGATGATGGTGATGTTGAGGCACAGTTGTGAATTTTCCTCGTCTCTTTGTTGGCCACCGTTGTCCCGTCTCCTATTCCGTTCTCGTACAGGGTCGAAATCGGGGCAGGTTGTTAGTTGCCCGTGGTTTTCCTCTGACGACTTTTTGTCCGCTTTTGTCACTTTTCCACCTGTGACCAGTCATCCACGCTCTTCGAGGGTTTCCCAAAGCCCTTAGCAGCATCCTTCATGTATGTCGGTGAAAGGCATCCTTCGAGACCCTCCCCCCTTCCTTTCGAAGTCGAAAAGGTGAGGATAATTGGCTCCGACCAGCTACTAGGGCTCCTAGCCCTCTACCGGGGGACTTCAGCTGTTCTATTGTTGGGCCAGCTTCTTCTTCATTTCCTTTCAAGTATATTAATGTGAAGTGAATTCTCTGCTTTTTTGTAGAGCCACTGTCTTTGTTTTGAAGTGAAGCCTCATTTCCTTTGTCCGTGGCCATCGTATCTTGTAGGTGAAGCCTTCTTGTCCTCCCACCCCATGGCTTCTCTACCCTTTCTTGTTGTCTATCCCATGGCCAGGGCCTGCCCACCGAGATTTGATACCCGATCTTCTAGCACCTCGCCAAAGCTGTTTCTTCGTTTCGCCGCCCTCATCCCAGCTCTTGCTAAGAAGACAAGGTCTCACTGCTCCTACAGGGGGAAGTTACTGTGATTTAGAGCTATTTCCTTTTTAAGTCCTGTGCTGTTCCTCATACTTGTAACTACAAAGATGACGATGATGATGAGATTTGTTCAAATATTTGCTAATTTGACAAATCCACTAAAGGTATTCTTAAATGTTTCAGTTCCCAGTGTGAGTTAAAGTGCCGTTATTTAACCGCTCCACAAAACATTAGTTTGGATAATCGAAGCTCTACTCTATTCGATATATTGACAGAGAGGTTCTACGTGGGCAAAATTGATGAGACCTCAACGTTTGAAAACAAACTCTGACATCGGCAAAAGGCAAAATGGAAGTAAAAATTGTAGCACAAATTTTTAGTGGCAGTATGCATTTATATAACACAAACTTTTACTGGAAGTGCGCATTTATACCTAAACTTCCGGCCATTACATTTCCAGAGAGCTGAGAAACTTGCTGACTTTGTAGTAAAATGTTTATTTAAATGTTTACTTGAACATATACTGAATCATTATTAATTCATTATATTTCACTTCCTTTTTACAAAAACCTAAAACACATGATAAGATAACAAATTGCTCTTATATTATAGATGCTTTTTATGCTAAAAAGAATTTTAAAATGTACCAAGTAAACTATGAACACTTCAGTAAATGAATAATATTGTTCAATTTGTAAAAAATTCAATGATTTATAATTTAACTTCAAGAATTTATAATACATTTGATGATTATATGGGCGTTGGAGAAGTTTTTATTCGTCATTTATTATGTCCAGTGATATCAAAAACAATTAAATTATGAACCAGGAAAATTGTCTTCAGTCAACTGAATAAATGCGCTCCCTCGCAGCTTCGCTCTCTCACTTATTTAAAACAATTCGAAGATATAAATATAATATAAAGGGTATTTGGTGTGCATTACAATACCATTCAAATAAGGAATGTAATTGAATCGTTCGCTTTCGACTGTGAATTGCATATTAACTATTAACTATTGAAAAATTTATTACACTTTTTTCTTTTACAAATAACCATTTACTCAATTTACATGACGTACACTTACATGATTATTGAACAGTATAAATAGTGATCGACTGCATTTAGTGACGAGTTAAAATAAAATAATTACCACGAAAATATTCTCTTCACAAAACTTTCATGGCATTCGGTCAAATGGTGTCGATGTCTATTAATTTGGTACACAAACCGACATCTATTTTTATTATAGTAGATAGTATGAGTAGAACAATGAGGATAAATTGTTTTCGTTGCAACAATTTTTGATGGGTTATTAACGGAGAGTACAAATTTCCCACACGCAAATATAAAAGGTGCTACAGTGAAAGAAAATAGATCCAATTGTACAACTATCTACTAAAATCACATGTAATTTAATCAGCAAATAGTCTGAAATAGGTGAGTACTGTCATCTTTAGCGACAAAAGCACAGCAATTTAGCACCTTATTATTATAAAATTTTATAAACAGACATATATATATATATATATATATATATATATATATATATATATATATATATATATATATATATATAATTTCATCTATAGTCTGTCTAAAAATGAGGCGAAGTAATAAAAACTCATTATAAATGCAAAACCGATACAAGGTGGCACCCACTAAATATGTCGAGTTCTCTAATGTTTTGCACGCTACCTTCCGTAATCTCTTTATATTACGAGTGTTTCTCCCTGACCATTGGCTATTTTGTACGCCTCGGCACATGCGAAGAACCACTCACTGGCGTACGGTCGGGAAAAATGACGAAATGTGCAATAATCGATAACTGAAAAAATTACGTGTGCGTGCGCGTGTGTGTGCGTGCGTGCGTGCGTGCGTGTGTGTGCGTTTGTGTGTGGGCGCGCGCTTGAACGAGATAGAGAGGGAAAGAAAGACAACACTTCAGTACATGTATGGTCGTGCATTAATTTATGAAATTTTGCGGCCCTGAGAAGGGCCAGTTTATGAAAAGTTTTTCCCAGCCGTCACCTTCTCCTTGGTAACCTCAGTCGTCGTTGCCATCGTCGAATTCTTCCCAAACATCGGAATCTGAAGAAGAATCATCATTTGGGTTGATAATACTTGATTCTATCAACGACTCCGAAATGTTATCCAACTGTAACATTTGGTCTTCTATTTTCAGAACGTGATTTATGCATTTTTGCCAATTTTCCTTGGAAACTTTACATATTGCTTCTTTAAGCAAATTTCTGCTAATTTGAACGTTGTATTTGTTCTCGCCACGTCCCCTTTTATTTGTGTCCATATTAGCTCAATGGGATTCAGGTCGCAGTGGTACGGAGGAAGCCGAACCACTGTTATTCCTTTCGCCTTGGCTAATCCATCGACGACGTGCCTTTTAAAATCACCTTTACGTGAATTGGCTAAACGCAAGAGTTCTACTTTTAATAGGTTTTCGGCACATTCGATCTTTTTCGAGGATAACCATTCTGCGATACGTTGTTTTCGCCAAGAGCTATTTGGTAATTTCTGTTCTAATCGGGAATGGTAACTAGCGTTGTCCATAACTATTATGGAACCATTCGGAATTAGATCGATCATTTGACCAAACCATTCTTCAAACACGTCCGCAGTCATTTCTTCATGGTAGTCTCCTGTCTTAGTTGATTCAAAAATTAGTTCTCCCCCTTCAACGAAACCATCCTCGCTTCCAATGTGGGTAATAATAAGCCGTCGCCTTTTACCCAACGAAGGCTTTAAACCGGTGGACCAACCTTCTAGAAAAGCTTGCCTTCGATTAGTTACACTGGTATCTTGCCAAAATTTTGGCACGGAATGTCCTGCGTTAATCCAAGTTTCGTCCAGATAGAAAATTTTTTTCATTTCTAGCCTACTCCTTCGAATATCGCGCAGGTAACTTCTTCTCCACACAATGATGTCATCTCTTTCCATCAATACAGATTTTCTATTGTGCTTCTTCCATCGAAATCCCAAATCATTTAAAATCGTCCATAATGTACATCGGCTCATTTTTGGAAAGTCCTCGTCTTCTTGGACAGACAATAGAATTTTATCTAGTGTTGGAAGTTCGTTGCGGAAAAAGAAAGCGTGAACTTTTCGACGTAGTCCCCTTTTTAGAAATTCGTCTAAGGAAATTTTCGGACGTCCTGGAGACTTTTTCTCCGGTTGAACAGGACCACTCTTTCTTTCTTTTAATAACCTGTACACTGATGTCTTACCAACTCTCAGCATCGCAGCGGTTAATTTCACGGTTTTATCCACACTCGCATCTAAATTTTGTTTCTTGATGGAATCGAAACAATTCAAAATTAGAACTTTCTCATTAACTGAGAACGGCGCTAATTTTGGGCGTTTCGATGGTCTTGGTAAATTCTCCATACTCCAATACGTATCTCCGTACTTTAAAAATACCACTATGGACACACATGAAAGTCACTGTCAAAGTCTGTCTAATCACACACACGTACACGTCTATGAGCAATGCTGACTGACTAATGATTTTAAATGGAATAAATGGGCCGATCTTATACACATAACCACCTGATATGTTAACGCAAACATTAAGCGCAATCAGTTCCTTTAACTTACCTAGAATTACTGAGAAAATAATAGCCGTCTTGTCCCTTCTTGGAATAGTTAATCACATAATCCGAACTTTAGTATTTATCTGCACCTCGATTAGACAGCACCCACTTTTGTACATCGGTAGGAAATGTTCATATCTCTTCGTTTCTTCCATATCCCGAGGATTTATTAGACAAACAGTATGAAAAAAAACATTACCGTAAAATATTATAAAAAATACCGATTTCCAATATTGTAATATGTTATATTAATGACGAGTTAACAACAATTCAGGTAAAAAGGGAAGCGTTCCTGAGATGATAACAATCGCGGTCGTAATACCTACCTTTTAATAAATCAATTATACCGGTTTTAAGGAAACTCAACATTACATAGACAATTTTAATGCATTTATTAATATTCGTTGATTTCTTTAAGAACGCCTCTGGTTAGCGGCGAAATAATCGGTTTATTACTTCGCCTCATTCTTTGACAGGGTATAATTATATCCATTGACTTTAAACTAATGAAATATTCAATTATTTGCTCACATTGAAACAATTTTTTTTCAAATTTTTGGAAAACATATCAAGGTGAACAAACTACAAATCAACTACAAAAATTGATAGTTAAAGCGTATCAGTGTAACATTTTTCACTATTTTTTGTGCAACTCTGCGCATTTTCGAAAACAACTGGTGAATACCGCTATTATACTTTACCATTATTGTACTTTAGTTTAAATGCAAAATAGCATATACTTTTCGTAAGAATGTATAACCATATTTAATAAAGAAAGCAGACCAACGTTTAACAAGACTAATAATACTCACTGACTCAAACATTTCCAGTTTAGATTAGGTATAGAAGTTAACTTCCAATTTACAAATGACATGAAAAAATGTCTGAAGGTAAGAAAATTGTAACTGAAAATGTCTGCAGGCCTTCTCCACCTGCTTTTAGCCACTTGTGATTACAACAGAAAAATATTAGTAATTGCGAGCTATTCAATGTGCAAAATATAACTTTTAAGGTAATGTTATTGAATTAGTCTGTTGAGAAAGATCTGTAGCATTTTCGAATCAAGTTAATTTAAGTTAGTTTAATCGATATCAAATCAAGTCTGATATCTGAGGTTCCCGTTTGACACGAGCGTACTGGGACACCTTGTATACAGTTTAGAATAACTCGTAAATGTAAGGATATCATGAATACTTTCGCTATTATTATGGAGGTTAAGATTTTAACAAAACTATTTTTCTTTATTTGTTCAGTGTATTTGTTTCTGAACAAAGCCTATTCGAGGAATCATTTGAGTAAATTAATTGTTATGAAATGATTTTACGTCAATACGTTTGTTATAAATTTATAAAGAAAAATGTATATTTAATAAAGATAAGAGTTATCGGCTTAAGGCATAAACTTTTTCTTATCACAGTGAATGAACAGGGCAATATTTCAAATGCTTTTATCGTCCCAGCATCTAAAAACGTAACTAATAGCTGTTTATTAAAAAGATAGAAGAGGAATAAAAACCGCTCTCCCCGGCAATTCTCGGCTATCCGTCATCAGAATATTTTTTTATCTCCTGTCAACTGAAACATAAAACATTGGAAGATAAAGTGTAGTAGTTTCCTCTAGAGAGCTCTAGTGGATGTTTTCGAACTTGATATAGATGGGATACCCTTCGTTTTTCCCTCTGCCCTCTAATATTCAAGGCAAAGCTCGATGCGTCGGCCATCGGATGATATGTACGTCAAAGCGTGTACACGTTGTACCCATTACACGTCTCGAACGAAAACTCGCTTTTTACGTCACCGCTCATCACGTAGACTTTTTCCGTCTTATTGACAAAAATATTCCGCCGACTTACGACTAGAGTAACCAATAAAATGGTAATTTCGATATTCACAAAATACAGACCAATCAAATGAGTCGAATTAAAATATTAGTCGAGAAGAAGCTAATCGAATTTAAAATGTACGCTTGATGAAAATCTTCCATTTTTTATTGATAGATTAATAGTGTTTCAAAGTATGAAACTTCGTGTTTCATTGAAATGCGGTAAAATAAATAAATGTAAATGTAGTATGTACACGACAATGCAATAAATACAAGATTTACTATTTTCATAAGCGTTCTATAGAGAAATTTTATGATTTTTTCATAAACTTGCATTTAAAAAAGAGAACAATACCTTTCTTCTATATCGCCTCACAGAAGTATTCTAAATCGCAAATAGGTAATGGAACACTATGAGTTTGTTAATCGTTATAACTTTTAAAGCGTAATATTTTATTATATCGTGTGGAAAGTTTAGCTGGAATAAATCCTGCCGTGTGGATTGTACAATATTTCTGTAAAAATTCTTTTATACAGATTACGAATTCAGCAAGCAATATTACAATATTGCCAAATAACTGAATGCTTCCAAAACGTTCGATTTTCGATGTTAGAGCTAGAGTGTTAGCCCAGTTTATAGAACAAAATAAAAGCTGTTTTGGTAGATAAAATTTAACGGCAGACGGACCAAAAAACTTTGTTTAAAAGGGATCAGAGATGATAAAAACCCAACATCTAGACAGATCTGAGGTTTTGCGTTTTTTTTAACAGTAAAAATCAAAAAAAGTTGGTCGTTTTTCCGTTTTATCACCATAGCATGAAAATTATTGGCGGAAATGCAATACGTCTTGCAGACTATTTGTAGAGAATTAAAAGACCTTCACAATGAGAGTCTCTAAAAGGTGATCGAAGCATTTTTCACCGCGAAAGCTTGGAAAAACCGCTAAAATGGACCCTTTTTCAAAAATTCACAGCTTTACCCAGTTTAAAGCTGAAACGCTAATTTTGTGTGAAATGTTGAGTCATTAAGTCTGCTTTGAGCGTGCAAAAGTTGGATGATGTCTGATCAATAGTTTTTGCACAATTACGTTATTAACAATATACACTGAAATCTTGCAAAATTCTGCGTATCAACTGAGATGGGCTGATTTTAATTTTTCAAACGGTTTTTGAAACAGGACATCAAAATCTACGACTTGGCTATCTTGAATTTTCATATACGTTTGGAAAAAATGCGAAAAATGCCCTCGAATGCGCAAGTACACCGTTTCATCCTGCTTGAAATGCGAAATCGCGCGTTTCACGCAATGTTCGACACCATTTTTCGAACTTTTCTCCATACGTCTATGAACATCGAAGATAGCCAAGTTGTAGGTTTTGATGCCCTCTTTCAAAAACCATTCGAAAAATTAAAATCGGCTCATCTCAGTTAATACGCCCAATTTTGCAAGATTTCGATGTATATTTGTAATAACGTAATTGTGGAAAAACTATTCACACGACCGCATCCAACGTTTGCAGGCTTAAAGCAGACGTAACAACCTATCATTTCACGCAAACTTAGCGCTTCAGCTTATAGCTGGGCAAAGCTGTGAAATTTTGAAAAAGGGTCGAATTTAACGGTTTTTCCAAGTTTTCTCGGTGAAAAATGCTCCGATCACCTTTTAGAAATGCTCATTTTGAAAGTCTGTACAACGTATTGCATTTCCGTCAATAATTTTCACACTGTGATGAAAAAAATCGAAAAATGACCTATTTTTTTATTTTTATTGTTCAAAAAAACGCAAAATTTCATATTTGTCTAGATTTTGAAATTTTATCATCTTTGATCCATTTTAAACAAAGTTTTCTGGTCCGTCTGCTGTTAAATTTTATTTACCAAAATAACCTCTATAAACTGGACTATTTATGTTCAAACCGTTGCGTTGGGGAGCAGCACATAGAGCAGAGTTAAGAATATTTTAGTATTTAATTAATCCTAAAGTTTCAGTTGCAATTTATTATGTTGTTAACATGTTTTAAAAAGCGATATTCCATTCTGCTACCGTTAAATGTCCCACTCTAATTTAAAAAATAAATGTTTGTTGACGTCCATACTCCCAGTACTTTCAAGTTCATCCTGATGTTTATATTAGTTGCACGTTGACGGTCTGCACAGGAACCGCTGTGAGAAACGAGGGATTTTTGGCGTCTGTGGTATCTTATACCGGGGAGTAGCGTAAGTATTACGAAAATGTTTACTGCATTTTTTGGACGGAGTTTTCTACCATACAGATGTTATAAAGTGCGGGCGCCTCTCAGATGAATTCGAATTATCCCAAATTTGAGGAATGGTGCTTGAATCTACTGGAAGAAGACGATAATTTGATAAGCGTCGAGGATAATAGTTACGTATCTGAAAGTTAGCATGATACGGAGTCAGAGCAATCTGGATATGAACATTCAGGGGAGCAAGAGGAAGGAAATGAAAATGATCAAAATGTAAGTAGGGAAGATTTTTTTTACGAACGGAAGATAAATCTTACTAGATGAGATTAAGAATTGTTTTTTCCCTTTTTAGTTTCTTTGACTTTTTTTTAGGACAATGTAAAACCTCTAGCTGATTCTAGAACAGGAAGTCATAATTTGATTGTAAGTGTATCAGGATTACGAGGTCCTGCCAAAGCTTCGTTAGGTGAAATGACAACTCCTTCGCAAGTATGGAATCTATTTACCGAAAATATGCAGCAAGGAATCATTTTGCAAATAAACCGTAAACTTTCCCAATGTCGGAAAAAGTACAAAAATCCAGACCATTCAACTTTGAGAGAGGGAGATAGGTAACTTTGATGAGGCTTTTTGGGATTGTTCATTTATAGAGAGGTTATCAAGTCAGGAAGAGAGAGTCTAGAAGGATTGTTTGCTACTGACTGGACAGGAAGAGATGGATTTCGATGCACGGTACCAAGAAGAAAGTTTGAGACTTTACTATTTGCATTGAAGTTTCAGTGAAGGGAATTCTTCAAACCCAGAAATTTCATCCTTATAAAATGACAATCCTTCAGGAACTCACCGAAGATGATCCAGATAGAAGACTCCAGTTTTGCGAACAAATTATGGATCTACTAGACAGAAATATTGTAAACATAGAAAACGCCCTGTTCTCTGACGAATCGACGTTCACGTTAAATGGTGAGGTAAATCGTCAAAATTGGCGTTATTGAGCAGACAACACCCCACACTGGATGTGTAAACGCCACACTCAACATCAAGGAAAAGTCAATGTTTGGCCCGGGAATGCTGGTGATCGAGTAATGGGACTAATTTCGTTCCAAGGAAATCTTAATGGCGCTGGATATATAGAATCCTTGTGCAAAGAACTAGTTCCGAATTTGGCTACTCTGTTTCCTGAGTATCTGTATGATGTATTTCCAGGCAGATGGATTGGTAGAAGAGGACCTTTAGAATGGCCTCTCAGGTCTTCGGATTTAAGACCAGTGGACAATTTCTTATGGGGGTACTTGAAAAGCAAAGTTTTTAAGACCAAACCGGGAAATATTGAGCAGTTGCAACAACGAATAAGACAGGAGTTTGTAATATTGTTCGCCGAAGTAATTAGAAATGTCCAAAACGAGTTTCAATTCCGATTAGGATACCGTCATTTAATGGACAACATTTTGAGCATTTATTGAAGAAACATATTATTTGAGTTGATATCAGATAGATCAGTTGATCAAATTTCTTCATTTTCGAATTAGTTGATGTTTGTTAAAAGTGTTTTAAACGATAGGAAATAAAATCTGAAATTTGTTACGTATGTGTAAATGGATGTACTCTTTAAGAATAGTCATCAAAAAATTAGTATTGACATTTAGAAAAAATGGTCGATGAAGCATTTCAAATTTGGCACACATTTGCTTGTATAATATTCTCTTATATCAAAAAGAGCAAAAGAATAATTCAAAATACCTATCGACCTCTCCGACCTTATTTCCAACAAAAAACTCTTTGATTTATTGAATTTATTCCAAGTTAGAGACTCGCATAGTATAGATATAAGTAGGAATAATCATTATTCAACCTCCAAAAGTTTATCCTCCGTTAAGATAGGTGAAGTGTCCTTGTTCGAATATTTTTAAATACATTTGTTCTTTCAATTCTAATAAAAAAAAAAACAAAATTGTTTAGACTATTTCGAGCCCCTAATCTCATAGAATCTCCCCCCATAAAATTGATAGTAACATCGATTTCTATGGAAAAAAGTCCACCAAGACAATATAAATTAATGGTCAAAAACCAGAAACATCATGTTTTTTACCTTTTCCCAAGTTTTTTCTTCTGGTACATTGTCTATAAGGATTTACGTTGAAGAGGATGACACTATCAGATTCTAGCGAAAAAATATATACGACACGTTTATCACATACATCTCTATTGGATCAAAACTACCGTCGAAAATAATATTTGATAAATGAAATTTTTGCAAATCAATTGCCTAAAACCGAAAAACCGTATACTCTACTTTTTGTCGGTTTTAATGTTTCACTTTTAACATCTCGAATACAAAAAAATTCATCATTCTACTCCGCAAAACGCTAAAAGTTACAGCAGTTTGAATAATTCACTAGTTTTTTAGGTTAGGAAAATCTAACTGTTTGACGAAAAAATTATGGATCACAGTTCTCAAGTACAAAATAGCCATGATTTTTTGTTGTTAAGCCGACTGAGGTGACAAATAGTTTAAAAAAACCTGTTTTTCTATTAGAATTGAATGACAGAATTTATCTGAACATATTCAATTAACGGCATTTTACTGATATCTACCTCCGGGACACCCTGTATGGGTAACGGATTGACTTCCCAAAATAAGTGAGGCAAATTACGATTAGTACTGTATACTTTCAATAACTATGCACTTATTAATTACAGAAGTAACTAAAAAAGAAATAAAAATATAAACGCACTTAAACTACATATTAAAAAAAATATTTTATGGTAGTATTTGAGTTCACCGTGTACTTTTTAAATAAAGGTTTGGTGTAAGTTACATAGGATTCCTCATATCTGCAGTCAGGTGTGTTGCAACCGATGTTCCGTGTTGCCCAGAAATCTGTTAGGTGCCCTCAGGTCTTTAGTTCACGCTTCCTTCCCGGAAAAAGAAAAAATACACATGTGGGGAATTAATTATATTGGTTTGAATCGCTTTTTTCGAACTGCGGAGATTTATATTTTAATATACATTGGCATTCTAATCTTATATTTGAATAATCTTATATTTGAAATAATTGCGATTAATCAGAATATGAAAATAACATTGAAATGTAAATAGAAATTTGGGATAAATGAAATTCCTCTTATTTATTCTTGGAAAATATGAAATTCTCAACAGATTTTCGCATATTGGTTTATCACTTCAGGCACACATTTTGCAGATTAAAAAACTCTTTAGGATACCTTTTTCGGTATTCATCCAAAACCTTTTATAAATAAAAATTATATATATAGTCATATTTTGAATTACATTGCTGCACATATATTTTCCCTCTTTGGTTATTGGTTACGCACTTGTTACACCAAGAGATCACTACTACTGCGCAATAAAATAAATTCGCATATTTCTTTACTTGAATCTACATTATAATTAGTATCGACACTCTACACTGATGAAAACAAGCAGTCAAAAAAATTGAAGACAACTTCAATTCATTATTGGGATTCAGCTGACAGACCTGTTATATAATTTATAAATCATCCAATCGTGTTTTTACACAAATAATAATAGGTGAGGGTTTTTCACTTTATGTGACATCCGAATTTTAATTGAATAATATTAAATAGATAGATAGATTCACGATCTTATGAATTAAATTTTACAAAAAGCTTTTTTCTTGTGTTTCAGAAAAGAACTTCATTGCGTTAATCAAAGATGAAGAGTATATTGTACTTATCTTAAATGTAATTGTTTGGTACGTAAACTTCAAGATCGTGATTGGTTGAATCAGTGTTTCTTTAAGTGTTCACCGTATGCTAGTGTGGATATACCGTGGGAATGGGAATAGAAGGAAATCGACTAGACACGTCTCGCCCTTTTGCAACTTCCGGAATTCCCCTCTACAGCAGGCATGTCCACACACGCTCTAAGGAGCTTTTTGACACTTTTATTATTATTTATTGCCATCAACCAGGTACCTGAATTTACATACAATTTTCCGGAAATATAGGGAACAAGTTGGGAGACTTTATTTTATCCTACTTTATCGAAATGGTAAATTTGTTGAAAGTGTATAAGCTTTATTGGTTTATTTCTTAATATAAAGGTTGGCATGTATTACGTTATATATAATACTTTGTCTACAATTATCATTAAATACTTAGACCGATTGGCTGCGGTAAATAAGTTACAATATTACTTTCATTCGACCTGTTATATAGATTTCTATTTAATAAATTCAATAAAAGAGTGAAACGACTACAAAAAATCTATAAAATCGAGTCAATCTAGTCGAGAAAAATTGAAATAAATGTACTACAGCAGTAGAACGAACAATTTAAAACCTATATTAAAACGATAACTGATGTTAATTATTATCATAATTTTTAAATGAACTGAAATGTTTTCAATTGGCCTTCAGCGTTTCGTTGCGATATTTTATTATTTTCATGATGTTCGATATAGTTTAAGTTGTGTTGTTAAGTGTTACAATGTCTTCTTGTTTGTTATACAACACAAAAAACTGAAGAAAGAACGAATATTGTTTCAAAGAAAAAAGATTACGAAAATATCACTGATGTTTTCAATAGTGTGTATTAATAAAGTTTATGATAATGAAGGCTTGTCTTATTATACAGGGTGTTCAGAAAATAATTACTTCTAATTACCTGTAATATTTTTTGTTACCACTACATTGTTATTGGTATTATAACAATAGTACCGCATTGAATTTCTTGGGCATTTCCTGTTACTTTTTCACATTTTAGTTTGGAATTACGTCCATCAGAAGCGGTGCATTTTATTTTGTTTACGAACCCAAAAAAAAACAAATTAGATTATTCTTTATTGGATACCCTACTGTAAAAATACGAGAATATTTTATTGTGTATGTCTGTATAATATTTACTTAGCTGAAAAAGATTTGACAAACCTGTTTAATGAATATGTGCATAGTATTCACACTTACCGGGTTCGAATAGTGTGTAAACTTAGGTTATAATAGGTCAGTTTTTTCAACAATGCTCGAGTACGGCAATTATCTATAACATATACAGAGTAACTGACATAAATCCCCATAAGTTATATCTTCCTTATTTATATTCAGCTTTTGATTAAATTGGCAGTAAATAAAGCTAATCTATAAATAGACTTTAGATATAAACAAATTGTAATTGTCATATTTTTAAATTTAAATTTTCACGCCGTTTAAGATTTTCTTTCGGATTAAAATAATGGGGATTGCTACTGGATGACGTTTGTAAGTTTATATAAATTTCTTATTAATGACTTTTAACACTTTATAACGTTTGCATAAAATAGAGAAGTTACGTGTCACAAAATATCCAAAGAATGTGAGTATCATATTAAGAAAAATTAAGAAAGCTTCTTCCTATTGGTAGAACAAAGCTACAAACAACAATCAAGTATTAAGTATTTCTTAAATTATTTTTAAATGTAAAAAAAATCTTCATGAAGGAGAGTTTGGACATGATGTTAAGTAAGAAAAATTTTTACTTAAAAAATACTTAAGAATTATTTTACGTTAGAGTTTATATATCGTAAGAAACATTTCTGAATACGAAATTTGACTTAAGTAACCATTTAAGTAGAGAAAAAAATTAAGGAATGTTACTGAATACCACTCTAAGTTAATCGTAAATAGAAACTTAAACATACCTAACCTCAAAATTAATATCTCCACTGACAGCGCGAGGACGTAACAGCGACAGGCCGTTTAGCTCGAAAAGCAGAGTTTTATAACCCTGCCCTAAATATATATTGATATGGTTGACATTAAACTAATAGAAATTATATTCACATCTTACTTCTAGCACCCCCTATAGCACTTAAAAAATAACTTTCTTAAATCTTATCATTGTTTTATCAATAAACCCTCCCCCTCCCCCCACTAAAATTTGCTTGGTTAGGCTGCCTCATACGTGTGCCGCCAAATCTGTACGCACCCTAAAAAAAATTTCCCACTATAGTGGCACATTGCAAGTGACAATTTCATGGTAGGTAAAGATTACCAGAATGAATAACTGAGGCATGTATAAAAACTGTCATATATTCACATGTGCGCACACTTTTTGGGGAGTAATTAATATTTGCTTGAAACGATGAGAGATAAGCGACAGAAAGAAAAAGTGTAAAAACTAAAGAGTTCCTAAGATTAAGGCCTGAAAATTAACTGAAAGATAAAGCAATAATGAGGAAGAGCGTCACGCCTTACAGTGACAATGGGAAGGTACGGGTGGGAGGTAATCAACAAAATTTGCTAAGAATTATACACAGGAGTGTATGAAGGGAGAAGTTGTAGGCTGAACGATATCTTATGTAATTAATCACCACTCTCCGGTATTTGCCGTGGCAAGCGAGCCGTCTTAATTTCTAAGATAAATACCCATATTAATTAGATTGCGTCAACAGGAGAAGTCATATAATTACTTAGGAACGAGACAGTTTCGTTCTAATACTTTATCGGCGAACAGCAGTTGAAAATTTGCATAAATAAGTCATAAAGGCGACAGGTTGCTTTACTCATTTTCTGCTCGAACCGCTGCTGCGCCAATTTATCTCTCCTATCCTCTACGCTACAAGAAAAACAATCCTTCTTTTAATTATCTTTTAAACACAATTGCTGTTTCAATAAACCTGTATCGGACTTTTTTTAAAACATCTCGTTTAACATTTTTATTACACTAGCATTGCATCATCCACAATGCATTGCCAAATCATATTCTTTATTTTTTATTCGATAAAAACAATAATAACAATTGATTCTGCTGATAGATTTCTAAACTGTTTATAAATTCAAATTTTTAGCAAATTCACTAATAATTTTATAACTTGGTTCATTAAATTTCATAAACCAATAAACTGAACTAAACTGTCTTTTCCCTTGGCCGTAGAAAATTTGCGTCCTGAATTATGTACTTTAGACTAATTTGTAATCAAATTTGACAGAGAATCAAGCCGAAGGTGCCTTTCCTAAAATAAACAAAGGTAGATGAATTTAACTTTGTAAAGACACAAATGATTATGACTTTAAATGTTAGCACAAGTGACAGTTTCTAGATTTATTTTAAAATTTTCATTTCAAGAACTATTGGCCCATTATATTCGAATCCGGGGTAAGAATTGACCAGCTAACTTTTTACAAAACTCAAAAAATGCGAATAAACCGCTAAAAACCTCGTATTTACAAAAGCGTGATACATTAAAAAAACAAACTTTCTGATCGGTCAATGTTTGTCAAAAAATTACTCAAAATTCACGAAAATCGTATGTTTTTAAATAAAATTCATGAAAACCAACCAAAATGTTGTGGTATCCTAATATGCATCAAGATAATTATTTCTATGTGTTTTGACTTACTGAATTCCAACTACGGTGATAGAATTGGCAAGTCTGAGTTTTTCTAAAATCGCCAAAATTGTTTTGTAAAATTTGTGTAAATAGAATTTATGAAATCTACAAATGTTTTGACTTGGTGATGACATCAAATAAGGCAAAGGAAGTCTAAGGTTTTTGAAATAAAGAAACGTTCAATGTTGACGAAAATATAATTTAAAAAATTAAAGATCATAAAAGCTACAAATTTTCTGATCTAACTAGACTCGAATTTTTCTATGTATTTTGTATTGCTGAAATAATAACCGCCGGGCACCGATGCTGTAAATTTGTGGGAATATCTGAAAAATAACAAACTTTTTAAAATTGTCTTAGTAATCTTGTAAAAGTTTTCATTTCTATGTCACCTTAAGCAGTTTTCTTAAAAGGTTTCGGTTAGATTTATTCCCTCTATCCAATCTTTTCTAATATTTTGTTTCATCACTTTTATATATTGATGAGACCATTATTGTTTTACGTAATCTTCAAGAATTTTGGGAAACCATTTGAAATGTGAATGGAGTAAGTGTAAGTTTAAATATATTGAATATCCCAGTAACACAAAGTAACAGTAAGTTTTTGAAGTGACATTTCTTTTAGTTCGAATGTATAGTGATTCCGTCGCAGCTTGTTACAGAAAAGTATAGCCTTTTAGCTGCTATATGAAAATATGATTTTTTTCTCTCTCATCTTTATCCGACTGTAACACTACTTACCAAGTGTGCACTTCGTATATTTCCTATCTCCCTCGTAGTGTTTAGCTCCCTTTTGTGAATGGACTTTAGCGGTGGTTCAAAAAAGAGTACTCATAGAGTAATATGGTGATTAGTAAAAGCGGAAAAAATGCAAACGGCATTTTTTGCATTTTTCTCTAGATTTTAGAATTTTTTCATTTTTGGGTAAGATGCGCATTTCTTTCGAGCTTTTTTTCCAAAAATCTAAAATAAAATGTTTAAACATTTGAAAAATTTTCATCTAAACGGATACAATGGTGGTATCTCTACCTGTCGGTCCGAATTTACATCTTTACGAGCGTATCCCGTACCTTAAACCTTAGGTAATTATACGGCTAGGTTGATGTTAGAATAAGTATATCGTTCTTTAAAAAATAATTTTGTTCTTATATTACTTATATATTTACGAACCACCATCCATTTGGTATTATTGTTGACTAGATCAACAAATTGTGGGGTTGAAGTGGAATGGTGAGGCTTCATTTTGCGTTGCATGTTCAAAAATATTAAGTATCGCTTTAATTATACATATTTAACTGCAAACATATTTATGTAAGAAGTAAGGCAGAAGAATTACAATAAGCATATTATTTTCATACAACGTCTGTTTGAATATCCTAATTTTAACAGTGTTAACACCGTACATTCATTTATTCTTTATTTTTATTAAGATATATGAAATAAATATGGAATTTTATTCTATTTCAGATTTATGCTGATCGGAAATTCATAATCGATTAACATGTAAAAACTACAAAGAACGTCACAGGATTGCAAAAAGTGAAAACAGAATCAAGCAGCAAACTTTGTCATCTTGTTTAGAGAGGAAAGAGCAAAATGACCCCCAAGATAATTCAATGTCGACCTGTGTAAAGCCATGATTGCAGCCTTACCTTTGAAAAAGTTGGGTAATTCACAACTACATTTATTTCTTAAAAAATATTGCAAATTTAATATTCCCAATGATTCAACTTTAAGGGAGTCAAGCGTTAACTCTATCTATCAAGATACAATTGCCACTAACATCGCGAATAACTATTGTTATATAATTGTTGACGAGACAACAGATTGTTGTGGTAGATTAATAGCACATTTGTGGTACGTGAAGAACAAGCAAATCCAAATTTCTCATATCCTCCAAACAGTTGACGAAAACAAATAATATAACTATTAATATATATGGTTAAGGCTGTTTAATAAAGGTTTGATTAACAATTTGAAGAAGGTGTTTATAAAGGTTCCATCACTCAGAGCTCAGTATCACAAAGAAAAATTTCAATACTACATTACCACCGAAACCTGTCATAACTCGGTGGGGTACGTGGTTTGATGCGTTGTTTTTTATGCCTAACACTACGAATCATTAAAAGAAATATTTGGCGATTTGACCCATTCATCTTCTTCGACCTTTTACAATCCCAATACAATTTTAAGAATGTCGAATTTCCACAGCATATATTATTTATTAACGTAAATTACTAGTTTGTTCCAAAAACTATAACAAAGTTAGAAAATACTTCTGCATCTTTGATTCGGTCCACTCAGTTATTAAATTCATTAGAATCTGATCTTAAAAAAAAATTCGGCAAAAATTGGACTCAGAGTTTTAGACATATTTAATAATGTAATGCGTAATAACAGGGTTTTTGACATTCTGAAGCCAGTCTCACATACCCGTTTCAGCGAATTTCATGGGGATAGATTTGTCATAAAACTAAATATTTTGTCCAATTTGAAATACGTTCCTGTTATTCCCGTAGACGTGGAGGGTACATTTTCACTATTTAAACTGATAAGAGACACAAGTTCCTTATCGAAAATGTTGAAAAAAACCTAAGTGTAAAATCTCTATTTACTAAAAAGTGTTTATTTTAAATAAAGTATGTCGATGTATAAAATTTGTTTTTTTTTTAATATACCTACGTGTCTTGAAGATTTATTTCGCCCTATTCGTGATCGCATCATATTACGAAAAAGTACATTTAGACCGTGCAATACCCAAAAGGGATACCAAAAAAGGATCTTTGACAGGAGGAAAAGGAGAAAAGTTTGCATCTAACTGGCATTAAAGAAAAACATTAAATTAAAAAATCATCTTCACAGGAAAATAAAGAGGGTTAAAGCTAGTTTGCAATTGAAAAATAAGTAAACTGAGAGCTGCAACTAGGTACCAGGCTGCCCAAGAGTTTCGGATTTATCATGAAAATGTTGAAAACAATGTTAATGTTGACCCAAGCAGCTTTTGGGACTTTGTGAGGTATAAGCGTGAAAAGTCGGGTATCCCCGCAGAGGTTCGCTATGTGGGCTGTACTGTCAGTGGTGCTCAGGAGGTAGCCGATACATTCGGCTATATTTCAGCTCGGTGTTCCAGCAGTCTGAGTCTGAGTCTAATTTTATATTCTCACTTATCTAAGAGGAACAGATTAAGACGAGCATTAAAATATTAAAACCTCAAAATTCCACTGGTAATGATAACATTTCTTCATACGTTTACAAGGGATGCTCTGATATCTTGTGTACTCCATTATTGATAATTAAGAATCTATGTGTAAAAATAAGCACGTTTCCAGACAGACTGAAGTATGCAGCTGTAACGCCAACCTTTAAATCAGGAGATGGCAGTTTGCTTAACAACTATAGGCCAATTAGTGTTTTCAATTCTATTGCAAATAATTTTGAAAATATACTGTACCAAGATATCAGGATCTTCTTTGTTAATGACTTCTCTCCACAACGCATGGTTTCCTCCCAGGTGATTCGACTATCACTAACCTAAGCATCCTGACAGGAAGAACAGCTAGGGTCATAGATAATAAGAAACAACTAGATGTAATCTTAACAGATTGTGCGAAGGCATTCGATCGGGTCGACCACGGTCTGCTGGTAAATAAGCTGGATAAATTTGGGGCTTCATTGAGTGCGTGTAAGTTTATGACATTCTATTTCACATTGAGACCCCAGCAATTTAAAGTTGGTAAAGGGTTATCAAAACAATATGTGGCGACATCTGGGGTGCCACATGGTATCTGATTTTCTCAATTTTTATAAATTGTCTACCAAGCTGTAGAAACCCAAGCCGTACTGTTTCCGGATGATTTTAAGATATTTAAGCATATATCACCTTCCGACGATTGTAAAGAGGTGCAGAGTGACTTAAATTCGGTATCTCAATGGTTTAACCTAGATAAAATGTTTCCAAATATTAGCGAGTGTCAAGTTTTAATTTTCACGCGTAGAAGGCAATCTACAAACTTTAAGTACAGGATTGACAATTTAGTGTTCAATAGAGTAAGCGAGTGTAGGTATCTTCGAATCTGTTTGTAACCAAACCTAAAAGTCATCCGGCATTACGAAAACGTTGTACGTAAGTCGTATAACCTTCTTGGTTGTATAACCAGGAATACAGAACACTTTAAAGACATCGAGTAAATAATTACCCTCTACATTGCCCTGGTTAGACCAAATTTCGAATATGCCACAGTTATCCGGGCATCCCAGACAAGTGGATGATTCAAAAGGCTGCTAAAAAGATTTTTAATTTAAAAACCCGTAATATTTATCTTTACTTGGTCACATATAATAGCATATTAATTGAATTTAGAATGGTAAAATTAAGCGTAAGGCGTGGCTTGAATGATGTTTTACTCATTTATAATATAGTTCATAACCTAAAATGCCATAGGTGTTTCCTGATTGGCTATGTGTCATTTGCAGTTCCTAAAATCAGTATGAGAATGACAAACTTTTTCAATGTCTACCTCTAAGTTGGTCCTCTATGAACAGAATGATGAATGTATGCAACAATTTTATACAAAATGTTGCAGTTGCAATCAAAGCAACTGTTAATAGTAGATTTTCTGTAATGATTTCTTTATATTATCATTGAATGTATATATGTACCCTTTTTTATTTCTTTCATTTTTTTTCCTTGTAGTGATAGTCTTAATTTAATCTAGTCGCCAGTAAGCACTCCTAAGTGTAATTACATGTCATGTGTTTGTAGAAGCAAAAATAAATAAATACTATAAGGAAGTAGGTATACATCCATATAAAATTTGAAAATTTTAATAGCCATTTTTTCCATTTTTTGTCCTAAACTCTGCATTTTTTCACGATATCACGTGCGCCCTTTTTTTCGCCCTTTAGTGATTAGTAAGAACTATTCAGTTGATAAATATATTAAGTTGCGAGTTATCGCTATAAAACTGTACACTAGGTATATTTGGGAATCTGTTATTTGAATTTTGCTTAAATGAGGGACACTAGGGGATGATAATAGTGTCTTAGTGGGCTTCATATCGGCAGTGAATGACCGGAGGTTTTCATTTATATGGTCTTAAACTAGTTAAATTTTTAGGGGGCACACCCAAACAACCAAACAGTTCTTTAAATGAATTACAATGAATTATATAAACACGATGTTACGCGCCCGACATGTAGATTCTAATTATATTGCGTTGACTTTTGAAATTTTTTATATTACTGATCTCTAATATGTTTCAACACGACTACTTGAAACTGTTTGTTCTATCGTCGCTCTATGGAGAGGGGAACGCGCCGCCCTCTTTGATCCCTCGGGAGGTAGCTATCAGTTCTGGTTAAAGTCGCGGGAAACCACAGAAACCGCGACATGTGGGTTAGCCGGTTTTGTCCGAAGCCGTCGAGTAGTTGGGGGCTGGGATCGGCAGCTGCGGTGCCTCGGGATCCGTTTGACGATCTGGGGGATGCTCGGCGTGGCCGCGTCGCGGTGCTCTTGCTCGAGTCGGTCCTGCTTTGGGCTCGAAAGGGGGCGTTGTGGACCTTGGGGGCTTAGGAATGTTTAGGATTCCTCGGAGGAACCTTGTAGATTATAACGATCGAGTCAAAACCAGAGGATAGAGTTTGGCGCTCGCAGTCATCGCCTTCGCTACGGTCGTTTTGATGTGGTGTTTCCAGGTGAGCCCTTTGTCCAAGTTACTTGACGGTGTCCATCCATTCGACTCCTTTGTTTCCCGCTAGGATATGTCCGGTAGGCCGCTGACGTCGACAATGTATCAGGAGCGCCTGTCTGCTCGAGTCCTCCAGCTTCTCCGCCGCTCATTATAGGTATCGAGCCACCAGGTCGATCCTTGGAGAGGTGACGACGATGGCGGTGTCATCCGAGAACAGTGACAGTGCGATGTTGTAAGATTTGGGGAAGTTTGAGGTGTAGATGGAGTACAGCAGTAGCGAAAGAACAGCTTCTTGTGCTACTTCGGCATCCGCAGTCCGTATCTCGGACATTTCGTGCTCCACTAATACTTGTAGTTTTCTGCCCAGTAAGAACGAATCGAAGATCCTTGCGTGGGGCCCATGATATCCCAAGGTGGTAATCTTGTATCCTATTGCGTTATTTTGGAAATTCCTATTTAAAGTGTTCTTAGTGCTGACCTACGGGATTCCATCTTTCTTGAATAGTGATTTTGTTTGTTTTATCCCCCAAAAATTTGACTTCCGGGCTTCTTAAATTGGGAAATCGACAGTCTTCTAATTCCAGGGCTGTAGCGGTTTTATATTATCGTTGTCTTCTACCTTTAGCAATTTTATTCTTAATTTGTAGTATTAGGATGCTGATAATTATTTCATTCCTTGAGTTTTGTGTCGTTTTCAATGTATTCCTGTTTAATTTCCTGAAGTTCATCTAGGTTGTATTCTTTTAAGTTGAAAGTAAAGTTGTTTTGAAGTTGGACGTCGGTATCTTGAATCAAATTTAGAAGCAGGATGACGTGTCCTGATGTCTCCATATTCTTCATTTCGGAGATTTAGAGAAGATACGAGCATTTGAGCTTTATGACTTCCTTTCGTTCGTAGCGATGTAGTTGAATGAGATCTTCTTTTGGTAAACTGGTTATCAATTGGTTGTCGTTTTCTGTCTTCTGGTTGACGTTTTCGACTACTTGAACTCTAGTTTGTTAACATTGAGTTGGTGTCTTGGAGTTGAGATCTAGCAGCTGAACTTCACAGGGAGTTTCCTTGTTGATACGTCGAATATGTTATGAATATGTTCTTATTACAGACATACAATTTTGGTGGTTTGATGGGTCGCTCATAGGGACATAATACAACGTATTTCTTGCAACAAATTTTGATTTGGGTGTTATTGCCATAAATTAATCTCTCGAAAAAATGCGTATTGAGTACAAAACGATGCATTTAGAATATATGAAAATATGTTATAGCTAAACGGAAAAGATAGGTAATTTTGTTGTACACTACGAAACAATCAATTTTGATTAAATTTTGTAAATATAATATTTTACAAGGTTACGTTTAGAGTAATTATCCGTTCGTTTGCGACTGAGAGCTAGTCACTAACATTATAAATGCAAATTCCTGAACGGTTGTGTACTGTCGGCCTAAAGAATTTCCAGGTAATAAACAAGTTTAAATAGGAATTTCATTTTGTAGCATTTACATTTCTTGGTCCACCAAGTAGTAAATCAAACAACAATAGTATCATAAAATTATCGTAAAGCATCGATGGAAAAATTTTACGTTTTTAGGTAAACCAACACGATTTAATTATTATTTTAACTTTCAATAACAATGATTATGTGTGGAATAATAATTCCCAACTTGTTTTATACAAAAATTAAAAATCTCCAATAGTATGACTATGATAGATGCTAACCAAATCGCCAATATTCACGAGAGAGACAACGCCATATAATTTTCATACTAAAGAGGAGGACAAAAAACGTTGAAACCCGGACAAGTAAAATTTTTTCTTCTGATGAGTGTGCTAATGCTAGAAATATTGCTAGTTTCTCCTGTATACATAAGAAAGTAATAAAAATTCTGAATTTTTAGCCGTACACCCGACCCACGATTTTGAGGGATTTGCAATTATAGTGAGCGTTTATTACTATCTCCCTTCTATGAATGGAGTTAAATAAGTAATTAATTAATACTTTCTTAATTAATATCTGAATACTTAATCAACTGGAAATAAAATATGTTGAAAGAAAGTAGAAATTTTACTTCCAGCTCTAAGCCTTGTACCTTCACTTAAATATTTTATTTTAGAGTATCATTTTGTATGGAGTACATTTGAAGAACGAATTATTGAAACCGGGGGTGCAATTTAAAAACTTATAATGGATGATGAAGTTTTTCAAACGGATTTATCGAAATAGCACCTAAACGGATATTTGAATATAACTGAATTCCATATTTTTTTGTAATTTTGGGACGATCGAAAAAACGTCGGGATCCTATACACTTGATATGTCGACACCTTACGTTCTCCTCCAGTAGACGTGTTATTAAACATCAACCCAACGAAAAATTGATATCAACAGCGTAATGAAGTACTGTTTGGGATTGGTGGGATGTAGGATTGGTCATCGGCTAACTATTTCTATTGGTTTCTTCGAAACATACAATCACAACGTGTCGGAGAGAAACAAGAGTATAAATAATTTTAATAACAGACTGCAACGTTGTTTAATTTTTCTCCAGAAGATAAATTATAAGAGTTATCTCTTTTAATTGCAAACAGCCTACCCTGAGGCACTGTCTTGTTTAATTAGGTATAAAATATAAATCATTACAGTTGTCATCGTTCTCGAGAAGGGACATTTACTAATTCACTAATGGAGTCGTCTTAATAATCCTTTTAAAAATTGATCTTTTGATGACCGCAATTTGTGTTTTACTGGAATAAAGGCGATTTACACAAAAGAAAGTTTAAATATTATATTAGAAAGTTTTAAAACACAATTCAAAACGAGTTGGTATTTCTATCAGTAAAGTTGTAATGGAAAAGATATATATCAAGGTTGTATTGTAAAAGATCAATATGTGGATTTCACTCCTAGGTGACAGCATTGTGGATTAAACCGCAAAGTGAAATCGCTCGGAAGTTATAAATAGCTAAATTTTTACCGAAATTCCCGGTAAAATCTTTGGATACCAGGCGAACTTTTCGTTCAACACTAATTATACTTAGAAATTTGACGATTTATGGATTGTTCGATAAAAGTTACACGTGATGCGAAACCATAGAAAATTCGTGATTTTCTGTACAATAAATTTATTTCAACGGCTGGGATAAGAAAAAGTAAGGGTTCTGCTTTTAAATGTATTCAGATGTACTATTTTCTGACAAAAAGTTGTAAAGATTACATATGTAAATTAGGAAGAGGGAATGGGTTGGGGTTTAGACAGCCAAAATGTAATACTGGCTTTATGTTATCAGTGGTAGACCACCCTAAATTCAAAAGTGAGAACAAAGCAATAAGGGTCTCCACCCTAGCAAATCACTAAGTTCGATAACATCGTTATATATTCCTTCCTAACCGTACCAATACATTTCATTAGATTTCTTTGGATTTACCATTCACCTGCAGTTTAGATCTCTCTCCCTCTTCCTCTTCCTCCCTTTCTCCCTTTCTCTATGTCTCTTTCTCGCACGCATACACATATACACACTCACACACGCACACACAGGTACGCGCGCGCCCACACACATACATACATCCACACGCATACTCACAGGCACCCGCATGCACGTATGCACGCACGCACTCACGCACACACACTCACACGCACGCACTAACACACGTACACACACGCACGCACGCACGCACTAACACATGCACACATTAACCCGTGCGCGTGCACAAACACACACACACACACACACACACACACACACACACACACGCACGCACGCACGCACGCACGCAATCGCGCGCGCGCACTCGCGCGCCCCCGCAACCCACACACTCGCACATGCATACGTACACGCACACGCACACCCACACACATATCCACACGCACCCGCAGGCACGCACTTTTTTAAAAAGACCTTTTGAAAAATGGAGCTAAATCTAATTAAGGGCCGTTCTCCTTGCGAGAATAGCGCCCGCGGTAATTTGTGATTTGTTTAGATTGTCACATCGCAGTGGCTATCAAATAACGAGGGTGGAGTGTGGAGTCATTCGAAAAGTTCTACCAACATTTATACCCCAAATTTAATTAAGCAAATAGTTGGAATTCCTCGGGCAACGGTCATTTATATTCTCACTGAATACATAACACACCACAAGTCAAATTGTACATCTAAAGTGGTAGTTAGAATGAATATTGTCATATCTTACGAGCTTAACTAGTCATTCACTTTTTATTCAATACATTTATTTATTGTTGTTATTATTAATATTACTATTTAGATATATAGTACATCATATATTTAATTGCTTTATGGTTAATTTTTTTACGACATACTTCTTCATTTTAAAATTTATTATTGGAAAAAGATGTAATAATTGAAATATTATGTACATATTGTATGTATATACTTATCAATTAGGCAAGTATCATCGTTTATCTGCAGTCACCATTAATCATCTGCAATCGGATTTATTGATGATGATTAGCGAGCAATTTTAAAGCCACATTTGTTACAAAGTACGACAGGAATTTTTAATAATGTTTAATTTGATAATTCCAATTGTTATCATAATTGTGTTTGTAATATGCGATACAAGATTCAATGAGTTAATCATACACGATCATACGCTAGAGAAATGTAAAAGAATAGTTTGTATGCATGTATTCGTGTTTCATTTTGAGTGTAGCAAGAATTTACTAGTATCCCTATGTGTCATGAATTTCGTACGGAAATTTTTCCTTATGTCGACCGAACACGTCAAAAGCTCACAACATATGCTACTCCTAAATTCTTCCAGTATTGAACTCTTTGTTCGTGAACGTTGGAACTAATTTAAAATTCAATATGTGGCGTGCAAAATGTGACAAAAAGTCACTTTGACGTCGAGACGACACTCCTGAAACGTATGTATATCGAAAATTTAAAAGCCATTTCGCTTCTGTTTTATAAAACTTATGCGATTCATTCTTTAACAAATAAAATTCACCACGGTTACTGATTGAAAACAGTTTAATGGTTAATTAGTCAACGTTTGTTTTAGGTAAACCGCAAGTTTTATATCCAACCAATGGCATTGCGGATCTTCAACTTTTCTGAATTTGTTTAAAATGTGACGTATGACTAGCCAACACACTACTTCAATTTTCGATTGAGGTATTTCAGCAGTTATTCTGGAATTCACGTCACAATTTGTTAAACTTTCTTAAACTATGTAGATATTATTCAGGCTTTCCAAAATTACAAACAACCTAGAAGTTTTCTTTAGCATGATTTACACACTTTGTATGGAGGTATACCGAGAAAGGCTATAAAACCTATCTGAAATTATTTAGAGAAAATCTTTAAAAAAAATTAAAATTTTTGCTATACATGTAGAATAAAGTAATTTGAAAGTTGCATAAACCTACTATATTCGATTGATTCGTCAGATTAGATTAGAAAGATACTTTCCATACTTTATATTGCCAGAATAAGTTTTGCAATGTTGATTTTAGATTCTTGCCAACGATAATTTTTGTAAATCATCCGGGTTCTATTTTAAAGCCATCATAGCCTTTCCAAATTTTAAAGAAACCTCGAGAGTATTTTCGGCATAATTAAGCCTTTCCAGTATTTAAAAACAAAAGGAAAAACCTTCAAGATCCTGTTTACGTTCGTATAGAAAAATATAGATACTTTCTGTGGTCCTCGGGGAAGGCCACAATGTTCAGGCACTTTTGGTCGTTTAACGTTGTAGAAGAACCAGAAACTTTTGTTCTTCGTAACGTTCAAATCTAAAATGAAATTATATGAAACGTACGCAAATTTTCTAGATTTAGTAATTCGACTGATTTCATCCCAGCGAGGAACAACGATGACCTTGCCTGGAGGAACGTCTCCTGAGCTTCCAGGGCTTAAGCCCTTGGAAGGGCAACCCCGTTGTTGCTGTTGATAGTGATAGTGACAATATAAGGTGTGCGTCCTTCATATACTTGTCGACAAGTCAAAGCAGTTGCAACAAACTGAGTAATGAGTAAAGAGTAACAATAATTTATGATTAGACTGTGTAATTTTTGGGGAGTAGTGATGTTATAAGTCTTTATTAAGAACTTTGTGAAATTTAGCTGAGACATTTATTCTTAGAAAAATGTGAAAATTAGTGATTATATATGTATTAGTCAAGAAGTTTGTGAGATTTAGTTAAGAGAAAAATTTTTGCGTGAACTTTGGGGAAGTATTTATTAGAGGATTAAAGCTCACGTAAAATAAAAACTTTGCTTACTTTCTCCTACACGGCCCGTTGTGAGAAGTGTCGCCATAGCCCTAACTATCTAGATGGGCTGGTTTAAATTTGACGAAGAATTGATCCTAACAATTGTTATTGAATATTTGTTGAATATGGTTCTATCTGTATGATACAGAAATAATACCAATAAATTTAAATTGTAGCGTATTATTTAAAACCTTGTAAAATTTATAATGCTTTATAATTGCCCAAAAACTCTAAACTGACAAAGCTATGTAATTACACCAATGGTTTATGATTATACTTATTTGCTGCAATTATAGACGTAATATGTTTTTATTGAAAATTTACTAAAACCTTCGTGAAATTTATGAATCTATATTTTCAAAACCTTTCCCAAAAACTTTATAAAGTTGCTAAAGCTATATAATTTTACAAATTATTTATAATTTTATACATATTAGGTATCATATTTTGATTGTAAATCTACGGAAAACTGCAAAACATGTAAAGCTATGTGATTTCACAAAATCAATGCAACTTTAGTTAATTTGCTTTACTTAATTTGATTTTGTTACTACCTTGAATAATTACAATATCTAACGTTATACTATTTAATACCTTATGACGTCGTTTTTTCAATTTTTGAACTTTGAATTTGCTGATTCAAATGGTTTAGGGATAAATGTTTGTTGTGAGAATCTAGTGGGTGTTCAAATCAACAAATGACACATTTTAATGTTTTGAAAGGAAAGTATGTCGTTCTGTATCAAATTTATGTATAACCCGTTACATTATAATTTAGTACTTTGTCTAATTCAATATCTTTACCCTACAATATTTTGGTGACCTTAGAATGCAAACTAATGGTGTTATTGTATTTTTCAAATTATCTAGATCGTTTGAACACCATACTACCTGTATTCATTATTGTCTTTCCTGAATTTTCTCGTTCAAATAATGTCCCGTCACTGTGACCATGTTTGTTTCAGGCAGGTACCCAGGAGGGTAATTTTTAAACTGTTTTATGAAGACGAACATATCTTCTTCACATTTCAATTACTGTTCTCTATAACATTTTGACTACTGCTTCCATCAGCGAACAAGCGGGTACATAGAGATTTTTATATCTTCGTATTTCACCTACAATATCACTTCTGTACTGTTTCCCAATTGGATTGGTCATAACTTTAGCCTTAAATCGTAGTAACTAATGATTTTCGGTATGCCCCTGTTTAATTCAGTAGGGAAGCCATGATGATACAGTTATTTTTTTAGTTTGTCGACTTTAATTTCGGAAATGGACTAGCAAGTGACACTATACTCAGTATTAGGATTAGGAATTCGAGTGCGACGTGACATGTCTCTTATTTAAAAGATTTCGGTCTCTCCGGTTTAATTCATTACAAAATAAAATCAACTTTTCTCTTCTCTTCACGACAACAGTATACATTTTTTCAACCTTGCTTGTGTGTACTAAAAGGGGGACGGTAATTAAAAATAACTGAAATGGACTTCTGTTATATCGGGAAACGAGTTAAACCTAAATCTAATAGATAAATCGTTATTGCATATATAGTACATAACACATGTAAAATCTAATCTTTCAGGCAGTATTTGACTAGAAAAATAGGTCATGAATACTAATACGAACGTCAAGTCAAAAGTTCTGTCACGAAATATCCACTGGGAGTGTATCGCACCAAAAGTATTTTTATCATGTTTCCATTTCAGTCGGTCGGATATTACTTAGATATTTAATTTCCATACGATTAACTCGTAACATCTGATTTGCAGAACGTTGAGAGCAGCTTAGAGCATTAGTACTTTATCGTTTCGGTAATATTGTAGGTACGTTATTTCCATTTGTACCTACTTATTATTTGAATGCTGCGACTGTGAGGAGGAAAATGCGATAAGTTTCTTTATTTTAATACGAAACAATAATGGTTAGGAACATTACGTTACTTCTAAAAACCTTTCAACTATAACAAAACTCTTTTTTATAGGCAGTCTTTTCAATTTTATTTCAAAGTGTAAAATATTATAAATGATCAATCAAAATTGGGGAAACTCAAATTGCTTTTTATTTCGTATTATATTGTTATGTTATTGTTTTTGTTCGTTTTTTGTTATATTTACTATCTGTATACAGTGTAGATATCACTTATAAAATAAACTTACTTTGTAGTCATTTTAACGAATTACAATAAATAATTAGAAAGAGACATGTTTGAAATTAATAATTAAACGTACTAGATCGATGTTTTCATAAATGAATCAAACTGTATAACTTTTGCCACCGTATATATTTAATTTTTCCTTACACCTGTAATACATTGTTATTACTATTACTTATTATATTATACCCTATTCCTGTAACACATTTTAAAAAACCCCAAAAACTTTTGTACTTAATATTTTCCCTAGCTATCCGACTTTAAAAAGTAATCAACCATTTACATACATATCAGCAGCCCTGTGCAATAATAACTTTTAAATCTGATTAATCACACCATCAACACTTTTTTGTGGGTACGTATTGGGAAAGTAAATTTAAACTCCTTTTCCCACGATGCAATCGCATTAATTTGTATATTTGTGAAAAGTTTCTTAATTCGTGAGAGATTTGAAATGAAAGGTAGAAAAACACAGGACAGCCATAATTCACAATTAAAATGATAATTACCGTAATGAAAAAACCCGTGGCTACCCTCGAAGAACAATAACTTTTTCTTTACGACTTTTCCGGTTTAATTAATTTCAGATGAAATTCCAAAAATTAATTGCAAATAGGAAGAAGCGATATTTTAAATTTATGTTATTTGAACAATTTTAAAGCGACCCTACTCCATTTGTCATTTAAAAACTTGTTCCTGCCTTTTTTGTGCTTCCAGATGTGAAATGTTACATTCTAATTTGGTTTTAGATCCTTTTTTGCAACCCTCCAGATAAGTATTAATAATCTCTAGACATAAGGGCGTCTTGGTTCGGGGCTATTTTTATTTCCCCGATGAACACGTTTAATGAATGTAGAGAAATTTTAAATGTTTATTTAAAACGGGGGAATACTAAGGAGTGGTTTAGTAAAATGAATAAGGAATAACGATCATTTTTATTCACACCGCTATAAAGTAAGATAATCATTTTCTTAATGTTTTTGAGGACCCATCTTCCGTTTGCTGAATACATCAAGACAAATCGTAAATAAAATCGTAGGGGATATTTAAAAGCTATTCAACCCCTCTACTATAAGGAAAGAATAAAACACATATAGTATATAAATAATAGTGTTTGTGACATTTCCCAAAAACATAAGAATACATTTAGTGAAACCGTATTCGTTTCGTATCATTTACTTTATAAAATTGCTCTAAAAAATGAGATTTCGGATTTTTATATCCTCGATAAGTACATACTTTAAAAACATGTGTCTGCCGGGGGAAAGATACCCACTAAATATCCTACTGGGAGGAAATCTTTTAGTAATCTAATATTCTATTTATGTGGGGAACTACTACTTGCTTCCAAAACAAGTCTAATAAAAAGGAAACTATTTGAAATAAACATTTTAAATTTGAAATGTCGACAAATAAAAACTTTAGGAAAAATATACAAAGTTTTTAAATTGGACATAAAAATTATTCACAACAATTCACCAGTATACAAAAATAAATGCGCACTGTGTTCATTTAAGTTGATAACACATTAAAAGAGGCATTAGTGATCGTATTAAATCACTAACATAAAATTTTAATACAAGGCAACAATGTTAACTCTTCATTTTAGTTATTAGCTTTTGAGGTATCCGTTTCCATTATTAGAAGTGAGGATAATTCAGCACACAAAAACTCTTGACTTAGTTATAATTTTAATTTCAATATCTCTAAGAAATTGCCTACTACATAAGTTTATTGTGGTATCATATAAGAATATTAATAAAATTATATAGGCACGCATGGTGAAATGTTATATGGCAACAATGTTGAAAAACTACTTTTTAGTTCAAAGTTGCAACGGTTTGCTGTTTGCTGTTAGCAGAAACACGAATTTGACGATCGTAACTAATTGTGGCATCGCTTTTATTAGTAAGAATCTGCCAACTAACTAATAATATGTTGATATTCATGTTTTACTTTTTATTTTCTTGAAATTAACGAAACGTCAAATATGTTAACTGTATAATACTATTAGGTAAAAATGAGAATGAAATTTCATTCAATTATGCATTCTTATCTATTTAAAGTGAAGAATGAGGTATATACTCGAGCAACGTGAAAATTTAGTGGTAGTTACGGGACACACACACACACACGCACACGCACACGCACACGCACACGCACACGCACACGCACACGCACACGCACACGCACACGCACACGCACACGCACACGCACACGCACACGCACACGCACACGCACACGCACACGCACACGCACACGCACACGCACACGCACACGCACACGCACACGCACACGCACACGCACACGCACACGCACACGCACACGCACACGCACACGCCCACGCCCACGCGCACGCGCACGCGCACGCGCACGCGCACGCGCACGCGCACGCGCACGCGCACGCGCACGCGCACGCGCACGCGCACGCGCACGCGCACACGCACACGCACACGCACACGCACACGCACACGCACACGCACACGCACACGCACACGCACACGCACACGCACACGCACACGCACACGCACACGCACACGCACACGCACACGCACACGCACACGCACACGCACACGCACACGCACACGCACACGCGCACGCGCACGCGCACGCGCACGCGCACGCGCACGCGCACGCGCACACGCACACGCACACGCACACGCACACGCACACGCACACACACACACACACACACACACACACACACACACACACACACACACACACACACACACACACACACACACACATTCCACACGCATACGCGCACATGACATTTATTGACAGCCAAGTCAGTGACTGTCAGTGTGGCATATCCTCTATATGTCAATATGTAAAATACGTGTCACTGGCACCTAGTAAAAAGTACTACATAGTGGTTATTATTGAGTCCAGATTCATCTCGACAAAGCATTAATGCAAAACGTTGGGCTCTCTGAGGGTGGTGGGTGTGAGCTGCGTCCCCTTGCACCAATGGTGATTAGGGGTTTAGTTCTTTCCATTTTACCCGTGCCCATTTGTGTGGGTTTCTTTTGCGCTGCCTATTTATTAACGTTAATTATCCATGATCCATTCTATCTTGATTTCCTTTATTTAGATTAGCACCCAACTCGAGTTCAAGTTGCCTACCAGCTCGTGTTCATCTATGACGGTTGAAAGCAACGTATTCAGCCGTCTTGATTTCTCCTCAGTTTATGCAGCAGTCTTCCTCTGCCCTATTGAAACGTTTCAGGCAAGACCTGAAGCCAGCCATGCCCGGTAACAAATTGTGTCAGAAAGTAATTAGTGGTTCTATGGTACACTTCAGCCAAGGTATTATGTTGGGTATAAGGCGTTTCATCCACTGCGCTGTAGCCGTATTTTTTCCCATCGCGTCTGCCAGTCTTTATAACTTCTCTTCCCTGTCATTTTCTTCTATCCCAGTAGGTGCCAATTTTCAATATTCCACAGGTAAAACTGACTCCTGCAGTACGTCTATAGTCACAGCCATGGTGTACCCATCTACTATAATGCTGCGTTTATATAGGTAGACCTCAATAAATTTTATTAGATAGTTCGAGACCCATCTTTTTCAGGGCCGCAATTATTCTGTTCCACCTAGCGGTGTTGAACGCGTTTCTTATGTTAACCTCTATAAGCACACACTACATTTGTATACTTTTTCTTAATAAAACTAATTGCTTTCGTGACGGGCCGACGTTTTCTAAAGCCGCACAGACAGTCTGATATTGCTTCTCTCTCTTCACATTCTTCCTCGAGTCTGGCCTTAATCAAATTTTCTTAAAGTTTGAACCAGGTGCTTACTAGACAAATAGGTCTGTATGAGGTAAATTTCTCTATTGATTTCCCGGCTTAGGTGTAATAATTGGCTTGGTTTTCTTCCAAGGATTTGGAAATTATTGTTCCCTCAGGAGATCGTTTAGGCCTTTCAAGATACCGTGTGGATATTTTTTAGTTATTAACCTTACGATATTACTTGTTATGCCATCAAGGCCAGGTGCCGTGCTTGTTTTTACCTTAAAGACACTCTGCTTTAAACTTCGTTCCTTTTGGTTAATAGCCTTATGCTCCAAGATCGTTCAAAAAATACTACAGCTCAGAAGTTTCTTTTTGGGAGTGTTACCCCCCCCCCCCCCCCAAAAAAAGGAACAAAATTTAATAGTGCCCGAATAGCTAGAAATTTTAAATTAGGAACGTTTATAGCTTAGGCTCCTACAAAGTCCAGAAAAATACTACAAGAATGCTATAACTCCGAATTTCTCTTTCCCACCGGGTGAACTTAATTTTGTGGTTTTATTGTAAGGCACTTCTCGAGTACTTAGAACCTTTTAATTTTGCGCGGTTATACCTTAGGGCTTCTAGGGCGTCGAAACATTTTAAAAACATTGAATTTCACTTATCGAGGGAGTGGAAAAGGTGGTCCTAGTCTCTAGGTATTAGATATTACTTATTATTATTACCTATTAGGGACCCTGAGCGAAATCGGGTACATCGGCTTGATAGATGTATTCTGATTATGCCTGAACTAATTCATTTATATTGATTTTAACTTCCATCAGTTTTGGTTTTTCAATTTTGACCACTCTATAATCAAGGTAAATAAAAAAAAAAATTCAAATTTTATATTTAGTTACGTTGCGCTGCTAAATTAAAATAATTGTGTAACGTCACAAAATGTAACGTTCCTGCAATGGTCTTCAATTTTTTCGAACCTCGAACGTTTTGATACTTCGAATCTGTTTCAAATCATTTATGGATAATTGAACTTTAATTCCCGTCGTGTGAATATAAAATTAAACCTGGAAGGGATGAAATGAAATAAACTGCTATGTATAGAAAGAGACTGGTAGATCCTGAAAAGGGGGCGGATGGTCGGGGGTGCGAAGGGTAGAAAGATAGAGAGATCGGCAGGGAGGGGGAATGTAGAGGGAGAGCCACTTGTAATATGGAGAATCCGGGAATGGAAAGTGGAAGGCGTCGAGTGTTCGGTTGTAAAGCGATCGCTAATGTCTGTTGGAGTGGCTCGTGATCGCGCGTCTTCCTCTTATCCCGGAACGGATATCGGGAATGAGATTTGTAGCGGTTAATCCGTCCATTAGCCCAGTTGGGGGGAGGGGGGTATGGTGACGATTTTACCGAAACCTCTTTTAATTCGTTCTTTTATACGATTTGCTGTTTGCTGCATAATATCTACAAGGTTAAATTTAATTCAATTTGTATTCCTGTAGTTGCAAATTCATTAGCAAACGCTGTTGTAGGTATCTTTTGCAAAACACCTTTTACTGCATATAGAGTATGCAAAAATCACAGGTACGACAGAAATGATTGAAATAAAGAAATAAACAGCACCTAAATTATTTTTAGTGTGATAAATAGTTTTGGCTATATGGGTGGAAATTTAAGCTTAAAGAGTGTCGACGTGAAGAGTATCCTTTTGATTAAGAAAATCCCTACTTTTGGGCAGTATACAAAGAGTATCAAGTATATATACAGATTACATGAGAGTTCGAGAAATATCATGACTCTAAAAGTACCTACCTAACCCAAACATTTAAAATTTCAAGTTTTTAAATAAATAATTCTTTTATTGCCATGTAGAGACCAATTATTGGACAATTTTATTTTATACAATTTGTCGTATAACATTGAAGTATTTTGAATTAACATTTATTGTTCACCTAATTATCTATAATATAATTTAAATAATGGGGAAATGGATGAACTCATTGGAATGCGGAGCGAGCCTGTTACAGTAGTAACACATCATATAAATGAATCACCAACATATGTTATTTTACTCTTCCGGATATATATTTGGGGATGATGTCTAAGATAGTTAAGGTTATTTCTTGTATTAACGAAGATACCTCAAATGTAGTAATTTTTGTAAAATTATCATGCTGCCAATTATTGTATTCTAAATCTATTTTATAGAGTAAATTATCTCATCAGCAGACAAGATAAAACACACTTACAGATTCATGAATTTTAAAAATTTTCTTTGGATATTTTTTAATATGGCTATATAAGTATCCTAAATTGGAAACTTTATGAATGAGATGCGTTACAGATTAAATTTGATTAATGAATAATAGTTTTCATCTTGGTTTGGTCAATGAAAGACTACAATTTCTTATCGAAATCAGTACCTTCCTAGAGTGGCCAATGTCTGCATGCAATATTTTTTGAGCGCCTCTATGTGATAATTACAAGATATCTACATCAAAATATATTCTTGTGATATGATTAATGCAAAAATAAAACAACCGAAGTTTAAAAAAAGTTTATTTTCAATATCACTAAAAAAAGATACAATACAACAGAAATGTTAACAGTAAGAAAACAAACAAGTTTTGCTTTCACAGATGCAAGGTCAATGATCATTTCACAGTGATCAATAGCTTGACAAAATTTTGTTTTTATTTAAAATGACTGCCAAATCTGACACATCACTGACCATTTGACAAAATTCTTGGCATATCGACGTTTTCTAATACTATTTACAAGCTTTAGATTTGAAAAACTCCTCTTGCCAGTTGCCACCGCCATTGGTAGGGCCAGGAATATCATTAAGGCTATAAATAGATTTCGAAATAATGAAGTAAAGATTATGTGAAAGACGTACCTTCCCCTGTAAGAGCTGTGAGACCTTGTCGTTAGTCGGAGGGCTCATTAGCCGCTCTCCTCGGCAAAAGCGGGATCGAGGGCAATAAATCAAAGGACCAGCTCTGGCCTTAGGTTTGAAAATCGTTTGAAACCTCCGGCGTAAAGGTTAGGTTAGGACGGGTTGCGTCATGCTGTATTTGGCTAGTTCAGTTCAGGAAATAAAAACGGAAATAAAGAATATGACTAAAACCAAGGAGAACGAGAACAGAAAAACAAGAAGAACCAGACAAGCATCCCACTTCCACGCCACCGACCAAGCCACAGAAGGTCTATCTACAATACAAGACTCAGCAATGGAGGGTTAAAATACATAAGCAGTATAAGTACATATAGGAGCTCCACCATAAACCAAAGACAAATCCTGAAACAAATCGGAGAATAACTACGCCCACCACTCACGCAGACTAACCACCAGAAAGAACCAAGACCATACGAAACCATGCAACAAGAATAGCAGGAACGACTAGGGCACACACTATGATTCCCACACCGAACATGCACATCCATAAGAACAGCAACAGAGGGAGAGTGGACCACAGAGACTGGGCGCCAAAGTCATGCACAGCTTTCCAACCATGATACCTAATCCAAAGAAGTGGTTCTCAAAGCCCAGCATGGAGGAGATACGTTAGAACTCAGCCTCCTGACCAGATCGGTAGCACACCACATACTAGAAGAACACCACAAAAGAAAGGCGTAGAGCCTTCCACAAAGAAGACACGAGACCAGTGATCGTCAGTCTTCAGTCGTCAGTCAAGGTTGAGAAGGTTAATGTAAAAAAAACAAAAGACGACAGATAGTTCAATTGTCAGTCCGAAGATACTCAGTGTAGGTCTTCGTTGAACTGCCGTTGTAACTACACCCCCTCTCTGAAAATGGTCACCCTTCTATTGCAGAGAATAATGTAAGTCCTCTATTCGCACTGCCTCCTTTATTATTAGTGAACCGTCATTAGGTCCACTTGTGTTAAATTTTATCAAACTGTCAATAAATGCATGTCTTCTCTTAGCCTTTGTTACCGTCCATCTCCTGAGTTATCATCTAAAAATGCACATTGCGCCCCTCAGGACCGTGGGCCGTAACATTACTTATTTTGTAGAAGAAAAATTGCATGCTGTGGTTACTTGCAAAAAAGAATATCTTGCACTTGGAGGAATTCAGTAATAATTCATTTTCTTTTCTCTACTACACCACTTCACTAGATTGTCCAACTGACAATGGAGTGTGCACAATGTTTATACCTCAATTTCATCCACAAATAACAGATACAAAATAACAGCACATGTCTTTTATGAAAGTTTTTGCAACAGGCTGCCCAAATTGGAAACCTGTGATACTCCAGAGGGACACTCATAAGTATTAGACTTATAACTATTTTTTAAACTACAAACTGTTTGCGCCTGTCGTAGTGTAACTTATACCATAAAAATATTGATTAACTAAATCCTATCTCGTTAGGTTTGTGTAGTGAAATACTGTAGTCGATTTTGTCGAAGGGAAGTTATCGAGTTATTTGTGCTGATCTAGTATGGTCATATTAGAAACTGTTAATCTTTTGCTGAGAAAACCATGCTGACTCGGTGAAAAAAATGACTTCAGTTGAAATGCAATTGTATCATACAGGATCCTCTGGAGAGAACGCAAAATTACACAATATCGAGATTTCTCTATAGTTTTTAATACTATTAGTATTTCCTCATTTCAAAACCGAGGAATCTCATGCTATTATCCCACAAACTGGGAGCTCTGATGTTTATAGAATAGCGCTGAAAATCTTTAGCAAGCAACCAATCCTTTAGCATATTTAGAAAGCGAAATAACCGGTTATGGCTAGATATCATACTGTTCGGTGGTTTTCTTCCAAATCAATAATTGACTTAGAACTAATGATTTGATTCAATGAATTGTGACATCAGTGAGATACTATTGGGAGAGTCAGCAAAATCATCAGCAGCAGATTTGCGATAGAGTAGACGACATCTTTTGAGAAATATCTTTTAGGGTCCTGGAGGATTCTCTTTTTGATGAGATGTATACCAGAATGTTTTTGGATATGTGCAAATATTACTCGTATTTGTACCTCGTTGAGGTAGTTTTCAAATGAATTCCTCATTAGTACCTTTATATGTGGTCTATTAATGAAAACTCACTGTAGTGGTACTTCAAAATCATTCCTTGTAATTATTGTACCAATAGTGTTTGGTTTTTAGGCATTGAATGCTGTTATAGTCGTACCATGGTGGATATTTTTTTCTGATGACTTTATATTAATCTATCCATACTATACTATCCATAATTGAGTGTAAATGATCCAAAATATGTGGGATATTTCATTAACATTTCAAGACCATCTAGGAAAGCCTAGTCTGCTGCTAAGAGAGAAATTATTCCAGCAATTAACAAAACTTTTATTTACAAGGAAACTATTTTTTATTAGAGACAACCTATCCACCGTGAACACTAACGAGAGTTGGGTGGATCATTCGAATTAATTGACGTGTAACTAAAAAAGAAAGTTTAAATACAACCATGTCTAGGATAACAAATATATTAAATTTTGTCGGTAAATCCACCAATGCAACACCACTAAAATATACTGTAGTAAAGTTTTACTGACCATAGTGAACTCATTCAGACACTCAATACAGATATGCTATCCTTACTTTTTGTGCTATATGTGATCTATTCCGTAGAAAATGTGCTTTGATATAGGGTAAAATTCACGGAAATGAGAAACGGAAACAGAAATACGCGGTATATTTTGAATGCAGACTGGATAGAGTGTACATCTTTACTGCACATATCCGAAAATTTCACAACACAAACAATGTTTTCTTGTGAACACCTGTATACGGACGGATCTCGAAAACTGTGGCCGGTATCTCCAGAAAATACGAAGCATTGTTAAATGTTCTGTAACAGTGTTTTTCCAGATCCTAACTTTTCCGTTTTGTGTTATAGTTGGTAACATCAGTAAAAACCACCATAGCGTTTCTGGCTTGTTATAATTATTAATATTGAACTATATTAAAACGTCGAGAGTTTCTGTACTCACACATCTACGATTCTCTCCTGAGTATAAACTAGCCGCGGGTACCACAGAGAACCGACTCTATAACAGCTGGCACCAGAGAATATTTTTTCCGTTTACCGAATCTTAATTTAAAAGAAAAGCGTCCTGCCAGACACATATCCGATAAAAACGACAGAAGGGCTGTTACGGTAAATATGGATGTAAGAAAAAGTGACAAATTGTCCGGTTCATAGATTTAAGCATTTACCGAACAATAATTCAGAAAAGTGAATCTTCTTCTCCATATGTATTTTTACGCGTAAAGATGAGCACACTGTATATTTTCAAATGCAAATGATTGTCAAAAATCATAATTTAAGCTTACCTGTTATTTCTCTATCTCTCTGGTTCCCCCACAAAAATGCAAATACTGGTAATGGTATTCGAAACATGGGAATAAAGTGAAAAAAAGAGATGCCAGCAATAGAGATATAATTTCCTAAACGTCTGTAAAGTTGAAAAATCCGTGGTAGCTATTACGTAACGTAGTCCGATGATCACATGTGTGAATGAATGAAGTCGAAGTGAGAGCTAAAATTTATAGGGTAATATTTCATGGGAGCGAGCATATAAATCAGATTTGTGAATTAATGGAGGGTGTTCCGTTTGTCTGTTTAAGACTACATAAGCTGTTACATTTCCATTCGACAAAATCATACCTATTCTCTTACAGATGTTTTGGTCTAGTGTTTAATCACTGAATTAAATGGTTAAAAGTGATATCCAATCCACGTAGTTGCCGAATATACGCACGTAGTCGGTTCAAAATATTTATAAATTTTCTCAAACACAATAAGTGACAAATAAATTTTTATACTATCAAATCAATTCACATATTATACTACTCAACACCCAATGTTACTAGTGAAAAAAGTAAAAAAACCTAATGGAAGTACGTTTGGGGTTTAAGCTCTGTTGTCTAGGTACTTAAGAAGTTAATACGGTTGAAGCTTCTGGGAAAATTATAGTCTAAGAGCGTACGTAAATTGTTAAACAGTCCTAAGCAGTCTTGACAAAACCAAAATTACCTTAAGGCGTTGTTCAATATTTTAATTCTTATAATTTCTTAACACATTAAACCGTATATCCTAAAAAGTAGTCTTAGATTGAATTGAACTACATTTTTTATCGTAAAAAATAAATGAATTATTATTAATACATTAATTGTTACGGGGGTGGTTTAATACATTCATTATATGCATTTACATGACCCAGTTAAGCAATTTTGGTTAACTTTTAGGGCAAGTGTGGAATAGCCCACAAATTTTCATCCATTGAAAACAGACATAGTAAGTTTGTTCTTCCTTCCAATTTGCAATTTGCTAGTCTCAGAAACATTATATTAATTATATTATAAAACTGTTAACGTTGCTGCGTTTGAATGATCGGTTCTTCTTAGTATTTTCACAACATATTTACTGGATAAATATCACAATTTTATTATGTATATAGTCCCATACTTACATAATGGGATGTATGTGTACCAGGTGGCCAATCCAGGACGGCCATCGGCCATATCTCAGGAATAAGCCGTTGTCTACTATATCTCCTATATCTTGTGAAAAAAAGAATTGTACAATAAAATTCCCCACAAAAATTGTCTGGAAACTATTTACAGTATGTTCATCACTAAGGAATGCAATTGTTTAAAAATATTTTAAAACCATAATTTATAAAATGATCCTATTTAAGCTTAATCAAGTTTTCTTAAATAGGTTAAGTTAGGTTAGGTTAGGTAGAAAGTATAATATAAGATGAAAGGAAAATAGCGACGGTCTAATAATACAGAAAATAATACCCTGTTGATTGTTTTGGCACAGTATTACCATTCATTTCATCATTTATTATATCATCTATTTCATCTTCCTATTCTAATGTCATGTTGTGAAGTACGGCAGTAGCTATTGTAATCTCCGTATTGGAAACCTTTTCCAGCGACCATATGATTTTTCTGTCACATTGCTAATACCCATATGAGATTCGTTATACAAATTTCGCATTTATAGGGTTTAATGCAGGTGTCATTAAATGGCTATTTAAGGCATAAGCAGGAATGCCTAGCAATAAGACATTTCCATATTTACCCTCTTCAAATTGTGCTTTGATGTTTGAACTATTGAATATATCACTATCATGGTTTGCACCAGCCCAACGTAGAACAATGTTATACCTTTTTTATGTAGCGTCTACAATAATCTGAATATTTAATAAAAAATACCCTTCCCGTTTTCGAAACTGTTCATATATATTACCTCCTATAAAATAATATTCATATATTTAGTTTGACATATAAAAGTTATTGACCAAGTGTTACCTAGAGATTAAATTGGGAACCTAGCAATGTTAAAACTCTGTTCCTTGACGTATGCCATTTCAACGACTGTTCCAGGCATTTTAATATACCTTGGCGCCAATTATGCTGTTGCTGCAGATACATCCAATATTATTCTACTGGCAGTCGACTAATGTATCCCACCAGTCCTTAATCCAGTCCCACCGGACCTTAATTTTAATAACTGGACCATTACAGTTCACATTGAAGACTGTATGACCTAACAGAGGTCCAGAAAACTTTTGAAGCGTGTTCTTTATTTCACAAATATCTTTTGATCAAACATGAAGTCATAACGCGGGAAGTTGTTTGGTATAGTCACCTAAAATCTTCTAATTAAACTAATTTCAAAAGATTCCAGAATTACACCGAAAGGAATTTTCAACTCATTTGCTATGGCACGTGAAACATATGCTTCACTTTACTAAGATCGTCCTTGTCCGAACCTTAGATCATATCTTAGAAAGTTATTACGTAATCACTTGAAAATTTCTTTGATATAATGGATTTTCAGTAGAACTTCTTAGGGAGTTTCATATTTGAACTTTAAACAACTATATTCCACTTACACTTGAAACTTAACGATAATGAGCCATGATTGTATTAAAATGTTTTATATCTTTAACTGGATGGTGGTCCATCGTATTATGCCCTGCAAACCATACAGTGGCTAGATCAACAATATCCAGAAAAATGGATTGATCGCAAAGGAACAAGTGGTCAAGACGATTATCACATCTATCGCTGCTAGACTTTTATGGGCCCACAGGGACTACATTAGGGATATCTGGATATGCGGATATTTTTGGAAATATTTCATCAATTCACTGTGGTCTCAGGCCAGTCGGTGGAGAACTGGAATGGTATGGTAAAAACGTTTCATGGTAACGTGAACACGTACAATGACAGGTTTTCTTGCAGATAATTTTTTTTTAAACAAAGTTACTAACAATTATATTGAACATATTGCCGCTGTAGCAGTTTTTATAAATTTTACAGTACAGGAACTGCAAATGGCTCCTACGTCCTATTAATTATTTGTTTATTACCCAGTAGCTCTACTCAATATTACACAATTTGTTTGTAATCATTAAAAGGTAAAATATCGTCGTAGGTTTATTTCAAAAAAAGATTTTAATGATTTTGTAAATGTTGTGGATGCCGATTTTACTTACACCAAGCATGGAACAGAAACATAAAATCCTTGGATTAGGTGCAGAATATAAAACGACAAGTGACATCGGTAGTTGGGTAGAGTCCATTCGTAAAAGGGAGATAATAATAAAAACTCATTATAAATGCATTCCCTCAAAATCGTAGGTCGGGTGAACGCTAAAATTTCAGACTTTTTAGTACAAGTACCAGACGAAAAAATTTACTTGTCCGGGTTTCGACGTTTCGTGTCCTCGTTTATCGTATGAGAATTATGTGGCGTTGTCTCTCTCGAGAATATTGGCGATTCAGTTAGCATTTATCATATTCGTATTAATGGGGATTTTGAATTTTTGTATAAAAAAAGATGGGGAAGAGAAAGAATTTTGTGTATATTTAGATGTTTTGGAAAAATTATTTTATAAAAATAGCAAATGCTTTTCACACAAAGAAGCAATAAGTATGTAAATTTTGATATGTGTAAGTATGTGAAAGATGTAAATTACATATAATGAAGTTTTAGGTAAATAATTTGACTATTTGTTAGATACGTTAAAAACGCAACATTTATGTAGGCAGCAGAAAGTACTTTCGTTACAAGAACCATTATTTTTTGCTACTCTTTTTATGCAATATTTAATTCTTCTTTTTATACAACGCATCCTTCTATAATTTCTATGAAAACCTAAAAGAGTATCAAATTAATACATACGTCACAATATAATCTTTGAATGTTACTGCGAATATAAAAGGCAAAAATATAATCGAAAAAATTACCATTGCTTGATAACCTAGTTCACTAATTAAAATAGACTTCACAACTTAGAATGTACTTAATTTTTATGATATCGTGTGTATTCTACTAATATTTATATTTGAAAAAGGTTTTTTTTTTAAAACGACATTTCGTTAAGTATTTTTTAATAATGGAATAATCTGGCATCTATTTAAACTATTGCTCCCAACTTGCGTATAGCATTAAACTTACTTTACAATGCTTGCGCCCAATATACTTGGTCGTATTGTAGAACAAGTAAACTTCATTCTCAGTTTACGCCCATCGATATTCTTGCTTCTTAATAATTTACAGGTTTTGTCATAATTTCATAGAAAAGGTTATTAATTTAAGTTAAAAGCTTTTAATTTCCTATTTTTTAAAAACTAAGATTTCAGAAGCAAAGGTCAACGCCCAACAAGGGCGCCCAAAGGATCCGCCTACAAAATCCACCTTTATTTCATTTTTCCGATATCGATCGCTCCTATTATTGATGAGCTGGTTACTATCGGTGCGAGCCATATTACATTGCACTGAGAGTTGACAAATAAATAAATCTAAAATAGATGTAACTAAGCGTGAACAGTATGAGGTGATCGATAACATTTCCACTTCATCTTACGATACGTGAGAGCGGAAGAAGCGGAAAATCAGAACTCGGAATAAAACTAGTTTGGCGGCACGCGTTCAGCTGTCACTGATTACTAATTGCCACTAATAGCGGCAACATGTGCATGTTATGAGAGTTTACAACTCACTTAGGGGGTACATTCAGTTGCCTTACAACTCCAAGGATTACGTCATAACAAGGGTTATGTTTGTTTATCCTTTATAAATTCATTAGCAGGATTTGAGAGCACAGCGGAAATTTGAAGATCAATTACGACACGAATTGACGAGAAGTAATTTAGGTTTAAGGTATACCTGTACGTGTACCGAGAGAAAAATTACTTATTTTTATCAGAAGACGAATTCACTTTTATCAGTGTGAACGGATTGGAGTTTTCGGCTATTCTGAAATCAGCTCAGAAACAAATCCGGAGAGGCGGCAGAGAATCTCGATAAGCGAAACGCTCGTCTCGATTATCCGAGAACCTTTTTGTCAAATGGATTAATAATGAGTGCAGGCTTTGTAGAATATCGGATTATTAAGGTTAAGGTAAAGATGGAGAGATCCATGCTACCATTTGGTTAATTTTGGCTTGATATATGACCCTTCTGATATAATATAATTAGAAGAAGCTTTGCATCCTACCCTTATCTATTTGAATAGTGGCGTAGGGGCGGCAAAAACTGTATTAGTTACCCTTTGTGGGCTCATGTTACCGCACAGATTTACCATTTAACTCTATCGCTGGTGTAAATTATGCCGTTGCTTCGGTACTTCTTACTTATCAGAATCGATGATTTTTCCACATTTCACCTTAAAAGTCTAATGAAATGAACGACGTCTTCCTTAATTGTGATCACAGTTTGTTTAGGGTTTTTAAGAGGGTCATGTTCCGAGACAATCGCTTTGTGGACAAAATTTATTATCTAAAAATACATTCCGACTCGGCCATTTGTAGCCCGCTCACGTAATTTTTAGAGTTTGTCCCCATATGTACGTTGATATATTTTAGATTACATGCATATTTGTCAGCGCATCAAAAAGTTTTTATAAAGTTACATTCCTGCGTGATCCACATATTCCGGGAACCCCTAACGTAGATATTTATCGTGTCGTCTTTCACTGCCATCTCCTTGAGAAACGAGAACAAGCGAAGTGAAAGTAATGGATCGTAATATTACATAAAAAAATTAAATTTAAATTACGACAACCGTTAAAATCTTCTCAAACTCTCAAAATATCTCTCAAGTTATGGAATTGCTTTGGAAATTGTAATTAGTTAATAGTGTATTATTTAACGATTTTACCGTTATTACACGAAGATGGGATTTCGTAAACTATCCGAGTATCACAATAACCATTCGTAAGTTAATTATGTCATTTTGACTACGACTATGAAACACTTAAATGACAAATTAGTGTCAAATTAATCGGGTATTTCGGAAACGTAGAGATACCTGAATAACCTACAAGTAAAACTAAATTTGTAATGTCAGTTGAAGTTGTACTGTAATAATTATATGTGCAATTATAAAATGTTCTGCTCACAGAGAGCACAATATTAAACTATTAACCTTTATAGAGTACTAGGCGGTATTACTGGGATTCGCCCTTTTTCTCATCTCCGTAAAAAGTGAAATTTGAGATTATTGGATTTCTCTGAACAATCTGTGCTAAATCTTTGGCATCGAGTTTCCATTCTTCAAGCTATTTAGTAACCATTGTATAAATTTTACCCACTTTGCCACCATTTTGGCGAGTGAAATTTAAATTTCTAGAAAATGCAGTTTCAAATTTTTCGTGCCACTCGGAGACAAATATTTCAGTGCAAAGTTCAAAGTTTCTAATGATTTGAAAAGTACCTCAGAATCATACCATTATAAATAAAGTTCACTCCCAATTTTCACCCCCTCGGAAAGTAAAATTCGAATTTGCAATATTTTTTTTTAGTACCAGCTTAGAGCTCCTAAGCAAAGCTAAATCGCGCAAAGCCCAAAGCTTATAGTTTATTTGGGGGATTGATAAATAAAATTTATCTCATTTTATATCCTTTGGGCAAGGAAATTCACACAATAAAAATAAACACTGACGTAACATTACTAAGAGTAACATTTAACAATATTAAGCGATCCTCTACTCAAAGCTGTGACCTCAAAATATTAGGTAGAGTTTAACACCACTTCTTCTCTGTTTTGTAAGAAACGGCTCTCTTATTATTAATCTTGTTTGATATTACCATTGCGACAAAAACGACTCCATTACGACTTCAGACTATTTAAAACAAAGCATGTTCGTTTCCTTTGCATATCTATCCATCTCCTTCTTTGGCCAAATCAATGTGTACTTCGGTACTCAAGGTAAAAATAAGAAGCATCTTGAACCTCTATGAAATGTGTGTGTTTAAACTATACGTGTGCAGAATTTCCTGTTCCTGGGTCGCATTTTCAGCTTTATAGGGGGAGAGAATTAGCAACTAACAAACAGAGTAAAAAGGAATAATCTCAATAATCGATGGTGTATATAACCACAGAAACAAATAACCGATGTATGGCAACAACATGATACTACACCAAAAAATTCGTTGTGAAATTAACGTCACACGACTTCGAGTAGTCTCGTTCTGCGTATGGTGGGTAGTGTACAGACTTGTCGAAGGGTTTGTCGTGTGCTCATCGATACGAAATCTATACGAAACGTTAGTTTAGTGCTCAACATCTTCAACAACAATGTGATACCTATCACCCACGGCGATGGGGTCGTGTGACGGGGAATACGTCGCGCAGCTCATAAAGCAAAACACGCGACTAAGGGATGATCATGTGAAGTTTTTGGGAGCGCAGAAGAGTCTAGAAAAGGTCGCCGAAAAGGAAGAGGTAGGCAGACGAAGACGAGAGACTCAGGCTTTGCTGAGGAGGAGGAGGATGGAGTGGACGATCTCCACTCCAGTCGTGCATCGTCCAGAAGGCTCCCTACAGAAAGCAAAGAAAGGGGCTAAGGATGGAGGCCAATACGAGTTCCTCGATCCACTGCAATCATACGTGGAAGGTGCAGCTTTTTCCCCCAGATAGCCCCCGGCTCAGGCAAAGACGTTCACCATCTCCCTCAATTCCTACGCTGAGGGTCCCACCACCTATCGTCCTTCGCGATCGAGGTAAGTGGACCGAAATTTCTACGAAACTAAAGAGAATGCGATCTTAAGGTGGATACCCCAGCTCATCGGTGGCGGCGTGAGAGATCCACAGATTCATAGAGAAGGAAAAGTATGAGTTTCATACTCATCGCCTTTCGGAGGATCTACAAATACTCGCCATGTTACGAGGTATATCCGAAGGTGTACCGGTGAGCGACTCCCAAGGATATCTCAAAAGGCGCAGGGAATTTAAGTTTTCAGGTGAGCAGAAGATTAACATAAGGACGAAGAAGCGTATACTTACAATCCTCTTGGAGGTTCTCCTCGACCAGAGGAGGGTGTTCCAGATGCTGGCATCTCGTCGACAAGGTGGAGCGTCAAAACGTACAGAAGACGTTCATTCTATGAAGAGTTCGGAATAAGAATAGATTTAAAAAAAAAGTTAATGACAATTAAAACATCAAATCTAGAATAGAAAGAGCCATAAATTATTGCATACGACACAAGAGATTCTAGATAATCCAGAAATCGCCGTTATTCAGTGCTTAAGTCTCTCAAAATGCTCTCTGGCCCTACCCTGTTTTATGGAGTCAAAACATGGAAATTAAAACTCAAACCACTGGTAAATTAGAAGCTTACATACTGTGGAACAACATTCTTAGGACATACCACCAGAAACAATAAATACCGTTACGCCGAGCTTATTGTGAAAGAGATTTGCTACGGTGATATCAAACATCCACACTGTTGGATATAGCATGTTAATAAGAAAAAAAAACCCCAATTAGTCTACCTAAGCGGGTAGACTGTTTCACAATCCAGTCCAAAATTAGTTTAGATCTGCTTGAATATTATTTGGTGCATGTTAAAGCTACAATTTATTCATAATATAATTCATCAACCATTATGAACAATTCAAATATTACCTAAGGGGAAAGCAACACTTACTTGTAGTAAATTCTTTCTCATTTGTATTTGTTGATTGACCCAGAAGGTTCATTTACATCTGCAGCACAACTAAATTTTTATGTAATCGTGGCACCTATTTTATGTTTGGTTATTGGGAAGTACATTTCTATATTTAAAAATTACATTACTGTCTGACTGAAAACGGTTAAAGTTACAGACGTAAAATTTAAAAAAAAAAAATGTTTATTAATCATAGGTGCTTGCTAAAGGCTTTTTTAAGCTTTTAGTTTTATAGATTTGAAATTTATTACTTTCGTAATAAATCGACACATCTTTTTAATTGGGAGATGAAATTATGGTGGAGTAATTTACATAAAATCGACCGTTTGTAAAACAGCCTGCTTCATGTACATTTTTGCCTTTTTTGAAAGTAAATTGGGGAAATCTTGCACCGAATACTCCAACAAAAAGGAGAAGTTTTAAATATCTTCAAGATTCAATCGACAACCCTTTAGTGTTAAATCAGAGAAATTATTAAGCGAAATAAATTTTGAGTTTAAGTTTTATTATGAGCGGTCGATATTTTAGCTTATCTGGTGACACCAGATTCTGTTAAATATAAAAGAAAACACGAACAAAATAAAAATCCCTTCATTTCTGACGTTGGCGATCACGAGAGTAATCTGGAAGTATCAGTTACAAGATTATTTATTATTTACCCTGTATATATCCTTGTTTGTATATTATTATAAAACGGAATAACTAATAATAACACAGACTTCCAGAGCCTCTCTGCTTGCTGCCATATTACATCAGATGGATTTATCACCTTTGGCCTTTTGGTTATAAGATTTCCAAAAAAATATTTGTCCCAAAATAAAAGGTATAATTCGAAATTCGATCCGTCGTAATAAACGAAATGAATTAGGTGGTAAAAGTTTTGCGTAGAATCTCGTTGTAAAGATAAATGATTCTTGATTGAGGAGTGCAATCATACCGGATGGCATCGAGTATACGAGAAGGGTAAGGGTAAGGGGCGAGAGTGAGAGAGAGAAAACAAGATAAGTCTGTCATTCCCGGGAGGTGGAATTTGTACCGGGTGATGTCGTAATTACATGTGGGCAACCAAGGTTACTTAATTTCCTCTGTCCCTAAGGGACAGACGCTGATTGAATGGTGGTGTACTTCCCCCCTTTGCTAGATGATAGCTTATTCGACTCTGCGTATCGACTCAAGAGACCACTTCGATCGCTCATTCACATGGATTTCGGCGACACGCACTCGCCTCAAATTTAATAATATATTCCCTCTTTCGACCACGCCGTTTATGCGTTTTAATCCGATGGAAATTTCATTTTTTAATATACGACACTTCATATATAACACTTGAAATCTACAACCCTCCAGCGATTATATTCACAGATGATATAGGTAGATTTATTTCTAAAATACTTCGATATTCTGAATTTATAGTTATCACATAAAGTTAAGTAGTTACAAAGGTAATTAGAAAACTAGACGAAATATTAAGTGATCAAAATTCTATTTGTCATTACCAAAGGAATAAATATGGAAGAATCAATTTTATCATCCCAGTTCTACTCTATATGCATAAGAGCAGTCGATTTTCCAGTCAAAGAAGTTAGAATATATCAGACGAATCGAATATCAGACTTTACACATGTCATCCACGAGATTAAGTTCGTTTGACGATTAGAGAATAAATTAGATCAGCATAACATAATAGTTAAATAAATTGAATCTACATATTAGTAATTTATCTGGAATTAATCAATTTACTGCAGAACTAATAGTTTTACAGTTTCAATGAAATTTCTAGTCATGTGGGAATTCGTGAACATGCACATATGTTCAGATTAAACACTTGAAAAAAGATCTAAAAAAGTTTCAAAACCCATGTTCATATTCATGACTTTTTGAACGGAGTCAGATTTTAAAACCATTTTTTAATCTTAATACCAGGTTCATTTAAACCCACATGGTTCGTAGACTTTTGAGAGAACATTAGAACTTTCGGGTAATTTTAGTAAAAACTATTTATTTTTGAATCTACCTGAGTGGCGGAAAATTTATGGGGTTCTGTTGTTTATCTGGTAAGTTTATTTCTGACGGAAATGACTGATGGTTCTTTCCATTCTGTGTGTTTCAGTTAGGTATATTAAAGATAGGCTTTAGCTTTAGCGGTAATGGATATTGACTGCCAATATTGATGTGATAGGAAGATAAGAAATTTCAAGTGCTTCGGATCAAAATTTTACAAAATCCGTTTTATAGAGCATTAATTAAGAGTCAATCAGTTAGCCAATAATTCCACTTCATTAAAAGATCTGCCAATGCTAAAAATCATCAAAAGATGACATATTAAAGAAAACTCATTGCCCGAAGAGACACTTCGTCCAAATAGAGGAAACTGTTTAATATACCTATAGCTAAATTTGTAATATACAATAAAAGTAATATAATACGATTATATTAAAGTAAGAAGGAAAAAAGGTAACCAACCGAAACTGACACAATTCACAGTAAGACTAGCAAAGAACCCCCTGTTTCAACCCCACCAAATTATTATTTCCCATGTTTCCCAAAACCCAGACAAATTAGAAAATATACAATTAAGTATAATATAAACATAATAAACAAATTGAACTTGTATGTCGTCCGCTGCTACTATTTTATTGCCCATAATAAGAAAAATGAAACTACTTATAGCAAAAGTTGCAATACTTCTACAGTGATCTCCTAATGTTAACGTTACCGAACAGTTAATCGTTGATCAGCCTCATACGATTGTGGACAGTAGAATAATACGCAAGCATTACTTGTAACCTGATAGCAGAATAGAGGTCTCATTAAACCCAAGGCACCACCGAGGGAAAGTTCTGAGGATCTAGAGCCCACAGACCTAGTATTCCTGATGCGGATTTTTATGTGGGCAATGCAGGCAACTGCCTGGGCTTGGCACCTCCTAAAGGGCCCGTGGCCAGTAAGAAATATAAATGAAGATTTTATTTGACGCGTTTGTTTTTATTTTAGAAAAGTTTTAGGTCTATTCATTTAAACACCAAACAATTTCACAAAACTATTTTATATTACTTACATGTTATGAATACCTTACATACCTATACATACCTCTCTTGTTAACTCAATGACGTTAACAGACAGAAAAATGTAAAAAGCTTAATGATAGTATGAGTAAAAAAGGCAGAAGAAAACAAATGATCAAAACTGAAACATATTTATCAGTAATGGATATTTATCAGTAATGGATGTAATGGAATCAGTTCAATTAATTCCTTATTTGGATTTTTGGTAAATTTCTCAACAAAGCCCGAGATAATGGCTTGTAAAATCTTCAGGGTATATTATTTCAAATGATATTACGTTTGATATTAAAGCCGAAATAGTACACTTACTTAATAAGTACGTCATCCCGCAATTAGACGATGGCATCGAAAAAGATTAAACAGTGTCTGCAGAGAAATCGTTTCAACTGATATTTGGTAATTAGACTAGAGATTAACTTTTTCTAATGTAATGGCAACATGGCAAATACATAGAAATATGAAGATTACAAAGCAACAGCAAACATAACTTCTCAAGATTAAAACTTATTGAACTAAAGAGTGCACAGAAAAGATGATGAATGTAATAGTCTAAATCTATCTAGTCTAAAGTCTATCTAAATGTAATAGTTTTAAGCAATTGCCTGATGCAAGTTCTTTGTCGATCAGTAAAATTGCCTGCTAATTAGGGTAAGAAATTGAAGTAGTTAATTATAATTCGACTTTATCACCTTTTGTTTGCAAAAAAATAGTGAGGTGAATACATGGTGTAGTTCTTGACCATATTCATGTTCCTTTTCCATAAGTTGTTCTGCAAATTATCTACGTAAGATCTCCCAGTTCTAAATTCACTTTGCTCTTCTAGGTCGACTAATTCCTTTTCAATTGTATTTCATTGCACCCTCGCATACGGCCGTCCCAAAGAAGAGGGCACACTCAAGCCTCTAGTTTTTTGTCGCCTTTTTTGAATATGGAGCTAATATAAGCGATCTTCCATTTCATAGGGACTTCTTCACCTTCTAGGCACTTGGTGAAAATTGAAGCCAAGCATTCTAAGCACGTCTGAGGTGAGTGTTTCACTAGTTCAATGGGGATGCCTCCCGGGCCCGGTGATTTGCTATTTTTCATTGTTCTCATTGCTGTTATAATTTCCTCTACTGTCACTGGTTGTACTTCCATACTTCTATTGGTATTGTCACGATTGCGTTAATTGTCGACCCACATTTATGATTACCCAGGTCCCAAGTTCATCGCCAGGTGCAGAGTTGCAGATTGGCGACTAATAATCGCTTCACGACGAAATTAACTAGTTCACGGGTTCATCGGTTCACCTGTGGTTAACCGAATCTCGCAAATTCGGCGACCCACATGAGTACAGAACCGCTGAACCTGCGAATATTAGGGATATAAATTATCGATCCCAATTAGAGGGAGGGGTCAGTAGTTTTGATCACGTCGCCACGCTGCCGCCCGGTACCCCTGAGACCATTCCGCAATCGTGCCAGCCTCCCTCGTACCTCTGGACCATGTAAGCAAGTACTTTTATGTAACGATACCCCGTTGTTTTAATTTGACCATTATATTATCGCACTTTATTTGATTTTGTTTCACTTTAATTACTCTTCCCTCAAATTATCCTGTTTCGAATTAATATTTTGATCTGTCTTTGCATTTAACGTGTTTCAAGCTTAAATAAATCCACTTTATTTTGGTTCCTCTTTATATTTCCTACCTCTGAGCAAACCCCAAGGGCGCTCCTAGGGACACTCCATACTCTCTAGGCGTGACAGTATTATATATCTATATTCTTAAAATGCGGCCTGGATTCAGTAAGCAGTGTTTCATAATACGTTCTCCATTATATTGTATCTATAGGACCTATCGTCACTGTATCTTTTTTGTTTCACCTAATGTCATTTATTACTCTCCAGGCTGTCCTTGACCTAGTATTTCCTATTTGCTGTTTATCTCTTCGCATTTATGTTTCCTGAATGCACTTTTATATTGTTTTACTTCCTTTTTGACCATATAATTATATCCACTGTATATTTTTTCATAATATAGGTCTCCTGTAGCTAACCATCTGTGATACAATTTTTTTTGTTTCTTCAATTATTTCAGTCAGTTCTTTATCCCACCAATAATTCCTTGGTTGTTTATTGCTTATCTTTTCACCTATAGCCTCTATTGCGGTTTCGTGAAGTACTGTCTCTAACTTATGATACATTTTATAATACACGAACTAAGATATGGTCCCATTAGCATGTAACTCCTCTCATAATTCTTACATCGACGGGTTTTATTTATGAATCTCATTTAATTACCACGCAGTCAATGATTGATTTTAAATTCTTTGCGGATTGAAACCAAGTAAATTTGTGTATCTGTTTATGTTGAAAATAGCCATTGAGTATTGTTAATTGACGTTGTTCATAGAATTCAGTTAATCGGGATTCATTGTCATTTATTATTGTTTCTCTATATGGACCTATAATTCTATTCTTAATCTTCATCTCCACTCGTCCATTAAAATCACCCATCACACATTTTTTTCCTATTCTCCTATCTTCTCCAGAACATATATTCCTATGTTAACAATGTCGTGTCCGGAGAGATTTAGTACAACTCTAAGAATTAATTCTTTATTCTATTTTATAGTAAGAGAATTCTTACTATTTTATACACATTTTAATTGCTGTGACTGTTTCGTATAGATGCAAACGCAAGTAGCATACCAATTTGCTTACAGAATAGACACTATTAATGTGTAATTGCTTACCGCACAAAGAACAATGAAATTAATTCACAAGACGAATACAGTAACGACTTTGCCTCCTTTTTCTTCAAGGATCTTCACCGTGCTACTCCAACTGGTGCTCTATTAAATCTAGCCAATGGAGTGCTTTTGACAAGTTCATTTTTATAGAAGTTCTTAAATTAACCACTGTTTCGTAAAGTCAGTTAGCTGGCATATTCAAGGGTAAATTGTCCCTTTTGGTGCGATACTACTTCATCGGGTTCGCCACAAAGGTCCCATGAATCGTTTGGACTGCTGGAGCGTTGCTAATGTCACGGTAAATAACCCCGAAGGTTTTGACAACTTTTCCTCGATCTAAGGTGAAGAAAAGCGTGAAACTGGATGAGTAATTTTAATTCTCATGGACCAAGCTAATAAACGAAAATGAGAAAAAATTTCGCAACGCAAAAATTGTCTCCTTGAATTGCAAGGACGAAACGATGCACACATGGAAATTAAAGGGAATTGAATCGGGGAAAATGGAGAAAGGAAAGTGACAACTTTGAGTGATGATGATGTCGAATTGCGAAGCTAATGTAATTGCTAGTGTTGGAGTGCGCTCACCGTTTAGAACACGCCGGAACTTGGCCGCTCTGACAGGTTCGGATCGAGCCATTAATCATTTCCGGCGTGAGATATTTCAAGATTTTCACTTTAAGAAAAATTAGTTTACCGTCAAAACCACACATATTTTTCTAACGTGTGGGGTTATTAACGACATTAGCCGTATGTGGAAAAAATCATTAGGTGTGTAACACACTATTGGTTGTTTTAAAACTCGTACCTCGCCGCCGACTGATAAGAAGCAAATATTTTTTGTTCGCACGGAAACTTTCCCTCATACCCACCCTGTCTGAACAGTGACAACACCCTTATCAACCCCACAATCCACTGTCTTTCGTTTGCGGTCAACAATTGTTCGGTATATCATCGCGAATGTCCCAAATGGATGGCCTTATTTTATTAGTGAAACGTGTATGCTCGTATTCCGCAGCAGCATTGATTAATTTTTATTGTATCAACCCTTAATACTAAACCGTTGGTCGCAATGTTCAACCGCACGAAATAAAATCGTTAGGACGATTCTTGTCGGTTGAGTTGTAGGATGGAAGTGTGAAGTGCGTGGGTTTATCTTAATTTAGTCACATCAGCATGAAGACACCTAATGCTTACATTTTAAAAATGTTGCGTGTGAAGTATCGAGGTCTTCTCAGCGGAATCGTTTGTTAGGTGTCGTAAGCGTTTAAAATGTATCGCTCTCAAAACTTTAATATATTTATCCGAAGAACAAGAAAAATACATCTACAATGACTTTGAGGTTTACACGATTGTAGTCACATTTACGCCTCTTTTCACACCTCTGAAATGGAGGGTTTAAAGTGGGGGGCGGTGATTGGTTCTAAATTTTCTGTTTTTCGGCGTCTTACGCGTATCAGTTTATATTACCCTTGTCTAATTGGGCGTCTATATAGTAAATATTATAAATATTCCGGTACCAATTAAGTACGAATTAAAGAAAAATGTTTTTGTAACTCATTAAATGTTAGTGAAAGAGTGTTAAATGAAACAAATAATTAAGTGTTAAGGGAATTGGTAAATTTCAGATATGAAAGAAGTAAAGATGATCATAAAGTAATTGTTAGGTTATGGGTACAGAATAATTATGTGTAGGTAGTCGTTATGGGTTTACAAGAATGTATTAAATATTTAGGAAAAATTGACACGAGAAAGAAGTTATAATTACATCTGTTGAAAAATAAATTTTTTACTACTGCAATTGTTATTTAATAAATTATTCAATATGAAGGACCGACTTTTATAACTGATTACGACCGTCTGATTGGCGGTGACTGATTGACTGCTGCTGCTTTGCTGTGGATTGCGTATATGGGGTTATTTATTTGACTCAGGAACTTTGCCTTTTGTATATTCAACTGCTCTTTTTAGTTGATGTAACCCCTTTCTTTGAAGATTCCACTTTCGAGGTATCTGAAGAAATCGAACATCCCTCAGTTCAAGGCTTTTGGTTGGTCCCGTGATTGGGATCCTCCTCTTTCCATTGGAAACCCTCGCAGATGATGACCATTACCAATAATCCATAAAGCAGTATCGTCCAAGTTGTGATCCTCTTCGGGAACATGAGTTTGGTGAAGAAAACCGTGTCTGCTACTACACTTATTTATTTAAAAAAACGAAGTTATATTTTTACATAACGTAACACACCTCAGATGTGTGTGTGTGTGTGCGCGCGCGCGTGCGTGCGCGCGAGCGTGCGTGCGTGCGTGCGTGCGTGCGTGCGTGTGAGTGTGTGTCGCGACTGAGTTATTAAAAGACTGAAGGTCTCTATCTATCTGTCCCTGATAATGAACTATTACTTGCTATTTATAATGTCTTTTGCGGTTAAAAAAGAATCGACTTCCCTTAAAGATATTTTCCACTGATAGGTTTTTGATAATAAAAATATAATTCTGTCAAACTGATTAGTTAAATAAATTTAAGAACCTATGTAATAAATCTTGTAGATAATTTTAAGGATAAGTAATTTCGATAACTAGGGTCGTGAGAAGTGAAAAACAAAGTAATAAATAACTTAGAGAAGAGGCTGGTGAGATTAACAATACTTCATACACAGGAGGTTACACAACAATATATACTTGAAATAATTTTGGTCACGATAATCGTTTGTTTTTTCGAGTACAGCATTTCGTTTCTCTTTGCTCTTTAGTACAGCTCTATGTTGGATAAGGTCTGGAATTCATTTTTGAGTACAATATCCTGGTTTTTCCTATATGTTGTTGAACGTAATTATTTTATAAAATAGTGCCTGATTCTACTTTAAACGTGCATTGTCTGACAAATGTCTCTTTATTTCAGCAGATTTTATTTTTGTTACATACTTTTGATGGGCAATATAACATCAACCTTGTTTGTAAAATTTCATTCAAAATTTTATTGGTGCGATTCAATGATTATCCTTTGTTGCATATACACATCACATCTACTACAAACGTTTGTTATCAACAGGGTAACACAAATTCAAAAACGAACTACGTGTGATTACTAGAGGTATATATGGTCAAATCCATTGAATAAGGGAATAACTCCTACTGGCTTATTAGGTTCAAGATTGTGATTGAAAGTCCGGATTGGCTGAGTGAACTTGAAGCAGATTGGCCCAACTACTTGTTTGGTTATATTGAACATATTATTGATTGAAAAGAACTTAAAAAATTTTGTGCGCTCGCTTCTTTACATAAACATTTTTTTCCAATTAATGAACGGAACCTGGCAAGGAAAGTTTACCATGATTGTTCAGTATGTTATAAAAACGCGTATAAACGCAGCCTCTGTACAATATTTAATGGTAATGTACCTAAAACTCGAATTACGTCTTCGCTACCCCACTTAGGGCTAAGCATATTTATTTCTTTCTCCACTGAAGCCTTGTACTTGGAATCAACCAGTGACTTGACGACTCAGTGTTTTATTTTACCTCAAGCCATTGTCTCAGTTATACTCTGATCAAGGAACTACATTTATAAGAGCGAATACCGAAGTGAAGACATTTATGACCGCTGAATACAATGGAATTTCTTTCAACCGCGGGAATCACATTATGGTGGTTTATGGGAGTCCGTGTTTAAATCGATGAACTACCACTTGAACCTAGCGTCGGAACCTCGGGAACATTTGAAAATTTCAGCACGGTAATCTGTGAAATAGAGGCATTTCCTCCTAATTTGCCCACTTTCAAATGATCCGCTGATCCTTTCCTACTCACTCTACCTCACTTTCTGATACGAGAATCCCTAACTATTAGATCACAAGCCAATGTACTTGGTGTTCGTGAAAACAGACCCTCCAAATATCAACATCTTCAAAGAATAGTCCAACAATTTTAACCGAGTTGGACTGAAGAATACATCGCCCAGCTGCAAATTTGTACCACGTACAAACAGAGACGAAAAAAGAGAGAAATGTCAAAACTGATTGAAGCCAAGGATTCTAATGCTCGTAAAGGAAGACGGACTACCAGCCATGATGTGGCCAGTTGGTCGCACTGATAAGGTGCATCCTGGAGGAGAGAGAGTAGTATGAGTCGTCAGCATCAGGACCATTACCAGAACCTACTGGAGGCAAATAACGAAGATTGGCGTTTGAAAACACACGGAGACGTGTATTTGGAATGAAGTGCGCGCGAGACCTGCGGAACATTATTACTACGAAGCCAGCGGTAGACTTAATATACACGTAAGGTCCTTCCAGTCCCAATTGGTCCAATTGAAAAAAAAAGCAATAAAATTTAATAGCCATGTTAACCTTGTCATCGAAATTTTATGACGAAATCCCTAATTTGTGCCTCATTTGTTTCTGTAGCATTATTTGTATTGTGTATAATGTCTATATCATTGCCATTATTAGTGTCGTCCACGTTGAAAGGTCTCTAAAAAACCATTTTAAAATGATAATTACGACTTACCTTACTCCAATGAATTCTAATGACGACTGAAAATGAACACGTGTTCGGCGTTCAAATTTAATGGCTGTAGTGGACCTGCTTTAATTGTCAATGCTAATAGGCATTTCATATATAAGCATGTATTGTAGCGACTAACAACATTCTCAACGCCAAATGTACGGGGCAAGTTTAAACGGTACGTTACATGAATATTCTGCTGTTGTATAAGATAAAAACGTATTTTTTGAATGGGCTCGGTATAAAGTGGGTAGTTGTTTGTTTTTTAACTGGACCAACTCGTACTGGAAGGACTTTACACGCATCGCCATTTGATTTTTACTGTAAAGGCTTGTATGTTGCAGCAATAAAATACATGAAATTCTAGTAATATTCCAATCATCCTTTACAATTATAGGTGTGCATTTTTGCACATCTTTATCTGAGTTTCGTTTAAAATGATAGTGATATGTTTAAATTTTAGATGTTACTAACGTTAAACGTTAATAACGTTAAATGTTTCAGCTACACCAACGGCATTCAGAAACATAAATCAAAACCTTTCTTGGAAACAGATCTGCATGTAGCAGTGGGTACAGCGCTTCCTATTTTGATTATCCCGTGACCGATTAATTGCGCCAGGAGGTAAGTTATGGCTTGATTGCGCCACGATTATTTAACGGAAAAATTAGTAGGTGGGAAATATGGTATCAAAAATTCGTTTGATACTCTAGTTACGGTTACATACCTATCAGTAACATTCATAAATAGATAATAAATAAACCATTAAACGTAGGAATAAATTACAATTTCATAGTAGACAACATATAATTTTAATATAGCTACAATTGAATATTTACAGTTAAATTGCAGTAAAATATTCTCTTTCTAAAAGTTAGTCAGTTCAAAAATTTCGTATGAATCTTTTGATTCCGATAAAAAATGTTAGCTGGCCTCTTTTGATCTTTAACCTAAAGTTCGAGTTTCTAACTGAGAGGACTTTAAATGGTATTATTAATTTCTTTGTAAAATTTTCTTCTTTGAAAACAGCTTCGATTCATTGTAATGAAATTGTTTTCTTTATATGTAAGGAGCTTGAAATATTGACTCCCTATTTGGTTTTTTATTTCAAAAGAACCTAAAAAGATTTAAGTGGTTTAAAGTTCATGAAATTATAACTTATTGAAGTTCTTCTTTAAATAGAATTTCATTCAATTCTCCATGTTCCTCTCACACATGGAAATACATAGAATTTAAATGGATTTATTCCCTAGGAGTAGCTTGAACATTTGACTCTAATAAAAATGACTTTTGTCAAGTTTGCTGTTGAAATTGTTAACCTAAAAAGATGTAAAACTTTGAATCACTTTGTATTTTCCAGTAAGTTAAGGTTTTGTTTTAAATGGCTTTTCATCTTTCAGAAAATTGTTCACCAAATGATAAGCAGCACTAGAATTAATCCTGGTTAAAATTTCCAATGACTTAAGGATGTAATCGCTCACGTCATCATATGGGAAAAAGGGCAAAGATTTAATAAATACCCATGTAACCTGGCAAAATGTAAGTTTTCAATAGATCGTGTGAGCACAACTCTTCCAAAATCTACAATTATTTCTTTAGGTAAAAAATGAATTAATTCATTACATTTATTTAAGTTTAATTAAAGCATTTTGTGGTAAGTTCGATACGTCTGTTCGCCAATATAGACATATTCACGTATATTATAATTTATACTCAGTATAGATATACCAACTTGTAGACACACAGACAGATAAAATTAGTATATCTACGACAAGGAATTATGTCCAAAAGTCATGCACAATTCAGGAAACCAGGGCATGTTAAACCATTAACAAGGAAGACTTTTTTCCTAGAGAATGCTTTAAAGTTAATTATTTTATTAAGAGTAAAAGAGAATTCTACCAAGTTAACATTAAATTGCAGGAGAAGGTAATCTCTGCCATAGAAATCTTTTAATATGCCTCTCTGGTATCTGTTGTGTCTCTGGTGTGTTCGAATAATAACTCAATTTTGTCTATTAGTGATATGAACATTACTATAATAAGAACATATTCAACTACAATGAGATAGGTTTCATGAAACATTGAGGGTAATATTACATTCTCCCGCACTTAATTCCCGTTCATTTGTAAATACTGACTTGGTACCTTTCTGGAATTAAGGGAAACTTTGTAGTGTAGAACAGGTCCAAATTTTTCTCAAAATTGGATGCAAATGGATCGAAAGTAGCTTCAATTGAATCTATCGAATAAATTGGAATCGATGGGTTTAATATTCTCATTTGGGCATTGACTTGTCGAAGTTAAATTCCTAGTCCACTGTTCATAATCCATTGTCGTTCTAGAAGCGAGTCATATACCTTCGGTACAGTATATAATTCACCCATTATGTCTCTTTCCTCAAATGCCACTTTGACTTTCACTTTTCCTCTAAGTTCAATATAATATTTTCTGTATATTATTGAAAATCCATATTGAATCCTGCGATTGGAATAATTAAATCAAGTTGAGCAAATTTATCTTCGAGTAAGAGGGAAACCGTTGTTGTTTTCCGTTGAAAGTTACTGAAATTATGTGTTTGTCAAAAGTTGGATCAATATCAAATATGTCAATGATATCTTTTTGTTCCTTGACGTCTTCTATTTTTCAAATTCCATATACAGTTGACTGGAGCTGATAGAAGTATTCGATTTCTTTTGGGAAGATTTCATTAAGGTTGTTACACACGCAAAAATCTTGAATGCATAAGAGGCAATAATTTGTGTTTGTGTTTGAATTCGATTTGTATCTAAGCTGAAACCTTAAAACTGGAGAACTTCGGTTTGTATCCGTTGTGTTGAAGTAAAGTGGCTGAAACTTGTTGGCTATGCTATTTAGATGCTTCTAGTTCTGATGCTTTAGTAGAATTTCCCCAAATTTTGTTTCATTCGACTGTAAATATTATTCTCGGAGCCAATCATCACGAAGGTGAAAATTAATGTGAGATCTTTGAAAATCTTCTCCTACTGGTGGATTTGTTAGATATAGATTTTTTTGTAAATTCTTTTGCTTCGTCACGTAGAAGTGTAGAAACATGTTCTGCAATTGTCTGTCTTTCGTTCTGGAAAATGTTTAAGGAGTAATGTTGGAAAAGAAACACGCCTTTTTTTTGAATAATCATTTGTTGATGTTTTTGAAAACATTTACGTCATATGAGTCGGTTTTCTCGGTTTTTCTGTACCCAAGAAAGCTAGTAAATTGTTGTAGTCTGTTGATCCGATAGAAAACGCAAAGTTGTGCAATTTTTCTTTTGTCTACAACCGCTTTCATTGCGTAGTAATTTTCGAATCGTTCGGAGTAACCAATTCCAACGAGCTAGCCATGTTTAGTTATAAGGTTTTCCTGCTGCTGTTGAAATATCGCCAAGGGCTGAGTTAACTGTTTGGTATCATTTGGATTGAATACAGACAGTTATTCATAAGTTTGCTCAGATAATTTAAAAAGTAAATTACGATGCATCAATCTCAAATGTAAAAATGTATATTTTGATCCATGATCAAAAATTACATCCCCACAAAATATATACCCAGGAACTAAAAGAAAACGATCTGTACCCTAGGCAACAGTACTGCGACGAAATAATGAAGAATCTGGCGAGAAATGAGGTATCTCTTGTGGACGTTATTTCTTCTCAGGAATATCATTCCACATCGAAATGGGATGCAATTCTGTAAACCTGTAAATATTGGGTAGAATATAATTATCATAGGATGTGTAGTAAACATACTCAATATTCACAAAAGGTAAATATTTTGGGCAAGTATCATCAGAACCCTATACTTGGGCTAACTTGTATTGAAGGAAATTTGACACCTTGCAAATAATTAAATTTTCTTTCAGATGAAGTTGTTGTTGCTCTGGCTAACTTGTACCAAATGTCGTAAATCCAAACCTCCAGAATAAAAATATTTGATTAAAATAAGGAGCGTAACGCCCCACCATTGCTGAATTGTAGGAAACCATATAATTGGACGAAGAAATGCCATTGAGTGGCCAGCTAATTCACCAGACCTTACCATCTTAGATTATTCTATAAAATATCCAGTGTACGTAATGAAGCCAGATAACACTTGTGATGTAAAAAACAGAATACACACAGAGTTTTTAATATTTAATATGCTAAAAGAGTCTATAGGAAGAAGCTCAATAGGAGAAAAATATTTGTTGTGAAGCTCTTCATTTTACCTTCTTCTGAGTTTTCACTAAATATGTTTAAAATCATTTACTCTATCATTTTAAACCTAAGTAAGTCGTCGAGCTCAAATGATCAACTAAAATTTAAAAATATAAAAATAGACAATGATTATTTAAATAATTTGAATAATTTATTTAAATTCGTTTTAATTTCAAAGGCATTTGTTTAAAATATATTAAATTATTACAGTTATTAAAATCATTCAAAGATCCGTTAAATTATTTCCCATATTATTTTAGAACGTTATAAAACTTATTCTATTCGTGCATTTTTTTATAGCGTTCTAAAATAACATGAAAAATAATTTTATTTCATAGGTGGAATGTGCTGTCTATATGTATATCAGGTAGAGTAAAAAGTTCATAGATTAAAAATATACAAATATCATGTAAATCGGTTTATTTTAGTATTTTTAAATAACATCAAGTTATTGTAAATCACTATTTTAATTATCTGTGTCCCCATATTTCCGCCCAAATAAATTATTGTATTCATAACTTCATCCAGCGATTTAAAAATTTAATACCCATAATTAAACGATGTTTTTGTAATAAATCTCCCGGCTAGTGCGAAAGATGTAGTTTGATTCAATATTACATAACTAAATAATAAATATGAATGATCAAGCACGAAATAACCGTTAAAACAGCTTTCAGGTGAAGAAAAACAGTTTCCATAATTATTAGTTTCCTGGGCCGTAAAGTAAACAATGTCCGAAAATAAATTTTAGGTTTTACGAAAAACAAAAGTGGATATGAGTATGTTGTTCGATGGGTACATAATACATTCGTTTTTTCATTAGAACTTGGAACATTAACGATGGGGGAAGAAAATAAGGAAAAAACGTTATTTTAAAGTGAATTTTGTGTGTGGTGTATGCCAGAAAGCGTAGAGCAGGTGTCTCTATTGGAATAATCACAGTATGACGTCGGGTTTTAATAATCATAAAATACTCTTTGTATAAATACAATGGTCATTGAACGAGCATTGAGCTAAGGGGGAGTTGTTAAAAATTGCGTGGATGTGGCCGATTCAGAGACCACAACGAAACCCGAAAGAGAGGGTGTATGAGCTGTTTAATAGAGATTTACCATTAGATATTTCATGTGCGAGTCTCATTGTTATAGATATCGCCTTTCCCTTCTCCCCTCTCCTACCCCATGCTTTCCGATTCTTTTATCATATTCATAAAAAGTCAATGACGCACCGCCTGTTATTAACTCCAAAGGCCTATTAGATTTCATCCAATTAGCGGGAGAACAACTGTCAATGAACACGTTATACCGAGGACCGTCATTATTTTATCGAATCATTCGTACACAGAGTTTGTACTGTTAAAGGCATACTAGATTTCAAACACTTACTATACTTCTATCGAAAATTTGCTAATTGATTTGATATGTAAATGATTATAAGCGAAAATTTTCAATGGATTTTTTTGGAAATATTAAGAGGTTTAAAACTCAATTGATGTCTAAAGTTTTCAAGCAAACATAGTGCTTTTCAATATAAAAGAACTTTTTAGTTACATGCTTGGAATATGTAGAATAAGGCCAGCCATACACTACAGAATAAAGTTCGACGTAGTTATTTCAATTGCTCCCAATTAAAAAAAATACCTATATACATATATACGTACAATTTTAAAGCATTTTTTTTTATAAACACTATAATGAAATTTTAGGGGTAATAAGTAGAATAGAGAGAAAACTCCATCCATCTAAGTCTACTATTTATGAAGTTAAAGGGGGTAGCTAGGGAATAAAATATATTTAGTTGTTTATTATAGATAATACTTAATGAAGTGGATAACATTAATATAAGGTATACAATAAAGTTGTTTAGATCGAGTCATACACAATTTTCTCACGTGAAATTTATTTTAACCAGCTTTACTACTTTTAATTAGGTTTTGTTAAGTACCAATTACTTAAAATGGTATTTATTGAAAACTTATTTACTTGAATTAACTAGGTAAAATATATACCATTTAAATGCTATTCTACGTAAAAACTATAACATTGGATAATTATCAGAATACTCATCTATGGTATGGATATACCTAGTATCTATTTATCTAGAATCTAATGCTAGGTTTAACCAGATTTTGGGCTAGATTTAGGAATTTAGGTAGAACAATTTTGCTACAACAATATTTAGGATTTCCGAATGAATTCAAAGCCGACTAGATGAAAATAGGAAACAAAGTTTAAAGCAGTACATAAAAATATATTCAGAAAATGAAAACACGAACCTTTTTAAAATTTTAAACATTTTTAATAAATTAAGGAGTGATCTACCGATGAAATTATTTGACAAATTTATATCATATTAAGCAAAATGCTTCGAAACACTGTAAACAAAGAACATTTCGACAGGTTATATTTTTTCAGATTTTCTGTCCTTTTTCGCATAGATTTTCGACAAAGAGCATAGATGACAAAGCATAGATTTTTCGCCTTATTATGACAATAATTAAACTGCGCTTGAGAAAAATGCAATAAAAATTATGAAGTTACCAAACTTCGAGATTATTGTATTTTTGATATGAAAACTGCATAGGTATCTAGAAAATAAGAAATATGTATATACAAGAAAAATATGGAGGATATAACATTGTGGATTTCACAAGTATGAGATTTTGTGACGAAATGTGTAAAATCTTCTAAGATATTATAACACTATATCTTACAAAAAGCAGACAAAAATAACAAGTGAGATAAAGAAAGCCATGAAACGGTGGTTTAACGAAAAATCTTCCGAAACTGAGGTAATGAATACTGGTACCTTCTGTTAACCTGGTCGATGAGAGTTCTAGTTCTCTATGTTTGAAAAATTTAAAAATCGCCTCAATTTGCGAACTTAAATATAAATAGTGAAAGAACTAGTGCCGATAATGACAGAGCTATATCTGAATAATTTTAAAAGGATTATTAAAACAGGTAAATAACAAATTTTTGGTATAGACCACACGCGAATTACTGAAGGAACTTACATTTCTGAAAAAGTTTTCTGAAAAGTCTTAATCTAATTGTAAGGTGTCTAAGCAATGATTAACTCTGCTCCTTGGTACTAACGTTGCGGGAGATTTTTAGCTAAAAGCACTTTTAGTGTATTTTTCCGAAATCCCAAGGCGCTTTAAAAGGCTGGACAAGAAATAATCGTCCGTCATTTGAGACCCCACAAGAAAGGTTGGCTAATTAAGATTTACTTTGAAGATTACTTTTGCTCAAAAGTAAAACATATTTAAAGAGCAACAACTTTAACCGCAAGGTATTGCTCATTTTGAAAAATGTTTCAGGTCAACCGGTTAGAATAATTATCTGGAAATGTGGAGAGAGAATGTTGAATTAGAATGCAAAATAGACACTTTCAATACACGTTGTTTACGCAGAAATTTTCTAGAATTTATTCAGGAAACCGATGTATCGATAAAGTAGTTTTGGAAAAACTACTGCATTAGAGATGGCAAAGAAAATATTAGCGATTCGTGAAGGGTATAAATGAAACACAATGAACCATGGTTTGAAAAAAATATTGCAAAAGTGCAAAAATTAGAACAGGTCCGGTTGAATTTGTATGAGTTTGCATCAAAATGAATATTTTTTAAACCGACTGTCACTATCAGTAGAACAGAGCCTGATGATAGAAAACCCAATCATGAGTCGACGATATATTAGTGTCCGAAAGAACATAAAGCGAACCATTCAAATCGGTTGTTAATAAAGTGATAATAGCGATGATAGTCAAGTTCGTCGGGGGATAAGGTGCTAAGAAATAACAAAACGTAAATAAAACTTTTAAACCTTGTCAAGTTAATTTAATCAAAGATTAAAAAATTTGGGAAAAAGTATTCTATACGTACGTTCATTCGATCAAATTTGTATATTTAAAACGGATTATTAAAATAGTAAATACGAGTTAAAACCGTTTAACTTCAACTTACTAATTTTGCACATTTGTACGTAATATTAATTAATATTTTACCCGAACTCGACTATTCCGGGTTTAATACAGTTAAACATCCTTTCTTCAAATTCACTTCCCCTAAGCGAGTGTATGTGGACCTTTAGAAGGACGATATTCGCTTTGAAATGTATAAAATTGCATTCAAAAATTTTCACATGTGTCCTCCGTGCCTTGAATATTATATAAACCTGCAAGCGTATAAGCCATGTAAGCTTAAAGCACTCTGTTCAATGAACCGAAAAGAATTGTAACGCGGTTTGTCAGCGATATGTTCCTCAATCGTGGACCAACTTTATATCGGATAGATTTATGGAAGACTGATTTACGATACCGACATATCATACGAGGTGAAACTGAACATGCCGATGTACACGATGCTTGAAAAAAAGAAATACCGGGAGGTATGAAACAGCGATGTATGAAACGGGATAATGAATGGAGATCCCTTGAAAATACATTCATATTGTTTTTCTAATGCTCTTTATTGGAACGTGAGAATGCTCACTCAACTCACTCAGTTTCAATTTTAAACCATAACCATAAATTTGGCCATGAAGTAGAACTCACGTCGATGCTTACTACCCCTAATATCATCAACTCTTCACATTCATCAACCATTTTTACATGACACAAACCATGCTATAATGAACGTTCTTAGTAACTGCAAAACTTCCTTGAAATCATTTTGAGCTAAGTTGCTGAGTTTTATTAACCTTTTTCATAACTCTTATTATAAAATAATCTGTTCTGATGGTGGTTATTCATATTGTGATGGTTTGGCAAAAAGACAAAAAGGAATTCTTATATTTTCGGTAACATACGTCCACAGGAAATTCAAAAGCACGTCCTGAATAGCTTAACCAACATCACTGAAATATGTATCGATTTTCAGGTACCGGTAACGCAGCTACATGAAGACTATATGGAACGTACACACACCGATGACCGAAACAGAGAAATCCGTAATATTATTGGTTGAAAATAGTTTTTCCTATTCGATATTTGACTATGAGATGTAATGAGAGAAGTTTCGACAAGAAAATTTAGGACTTACATAAAATACTCATTAAACTTCAAACTTTGAAAGGTCAAACACAAAATTTTCATATGGCTAATCTCGAGGAGTGTCAATCCAAAAATTTTGAGAAAAAAAATCATTAGTGTTAAAAAAATAGAAAAAGCAAAATTCTCCCAGTTTGGAAATTTTGTTTTTAAAATTATACAAGGATTTGCTGTACTTTGTCTTAAAACCTGCCATCTAGTAATTTTGAAAATAATTTCAACGGAATGTAAATTCATAAACTGAGAAAATTTAATTTTTTAAGCTTGTTTTTCATTTGATTTCAAAATTTGTGTCACTGAACTTTCGTTATATGTCTACATGACTTTATGCCGTATGAAACCGCTGACATTTTCCCACAAAACCACCTATCGATTAGTTCAATCAAATATGAGCGGATAAAAAGTCCAAGTTTATCCTTTTCTAAACTGAATAACGAGATATCCACGGAGGATATCCTCGGATTGAAACGAGCAGAGCAAAGCAAGAGCCGAGCATAGAGTTGATTAAATTGGTGTTGCCATTTGTCGCCATGACCAATGAGCACCTCTCAGCTTTGACAGAAGAACATCTGGGTCCTCACGGTCGTTCTGTAAATTAAGGGTGACTACGGCCACGGCGGCCCACTGAATGTTCCCGATTAATTTCCTGATTATGATTGTCAAAGTGGATATTACACGCATTTGGAACACTCTTACGGCGTTGTTGACAAATTAAATTTTATTCGAGCGTCTGATACCGTACTATCAAAAAATTTATACTCTCGGATGTGGTGAAAATATTTTTAGGTATTTTGGAATCCATACGAAGTGCATGAATATGTTAGTAATTATTTTAAGAACATTTCATAGATACTTTTAATATAAACGTAATTGCATCGGAAGGCGGAGTCATTACATAATGGGAAAATTCGATACAAGCATCATATCGAGAGAAGGTAACTGAAACTCATATCATTTTAGTAAAATTATCCCAGTATTTTTACCCAATTGCATTACGCCCTGGGAATAATTTTAATTCTAATTCGGAATTGTTAGCATCTTTTGGAAATAAAATAAATCAGTTAGTATTGCGTTATTGGTCTCGATAAATGAATATAAAAATAATTTTAGGGAAATCTTCAGCACCACTATTCAGAGGAATATAATTTGTTCTAATGGGAAAACATAATATTGATTTATAAAAATTCCCAAGAAATTATGTGTTCTGAAAAATATATCTATTCAAACTTAACAAGATGAACAAAATTAAGCATACTGATATGATATTTAGTATCCTAAATAGTCAAAGAGATATATTTACATTACATGAAATAGCACCGATACGGTACACGGTATTTGAGCCTAGAAAAGGTTAGGAAAATATTAGTACACCATCAAAAGGTTAGTCTGCCGGTCCACACAGATCGAACGTGCCAATGACGATCTGTTTTTCACGACGAAAAAACGATTTCAAGACATTCTTTACACCTCAACTAAGAGCTGTGTAACAATGGTAGACAATTAGCAAGTCGGAAAACTCTCGGCAGACTAGATTCTATGAAACACAGATGAGGTACATGTGGAAAAAAATTTCCAGACATCTTTAGACTTTAAATAAAAACGAGTAAAAATTGCAGACAATTAGTCGGTGGTAAAAACCTTAGCAGACGCTAGTCAAGATATGGGGAAATTTTTACGAGTGTTTAAAATACAGTTTTAATTTTTAAAAATCGAACATACTTTTGACTTCCATTTAGCGCAATATGTCTTACAACATATAAAGTTATCTATACATATAATAGAACCGTAGAACCTAAATTCTTTGCCTATGCCAATTGGATGTCCAATTGGAATTCGGTTCGCTGTTAGGATAAGATTGCGTAACCCTTTAGTGTTTGCTTCACTGACTGACAGGCAATGATAGCTGCCTGTCTTTTTCTTCCATTAAAGTGGTTGACAAATCCAGATGGTTCCGAAAAATGCGATAATCCCAAACTTCAATTCTTAAAGGGTTCGATATAGGGATGAGATTAGGTCAACCCTCAAGCGACAGTGTTCGTTAATTTATCAGTATGTATAAAATTGGTTGTATGTACAATCCGCATAGGCTCCGCCGTACCTTAACGGATCTTAACCGAAATGGGTATGCTTTATACCAAGGAATCGATTCTCTGTACGTTTTGCCTGTACAAATGCCACTGTATATATGTGGGTTGACAGATAAATGACATGCACCACCTGGCTTCGAAAAGCGAACTTTAAGATATTCAAGGTATTCGTCAAAGTTCACGTGGGTTTTCGTACACTGGTGCCATCTCGCAGTGATGGTAAACGTGAAAAAACTAAATTATTACGAGCCAAAGAAACGTTAAGAAACAAGGATTACATTGCAACTGAATAAGTGAACGGGTAAAACTACGACAGGTCACGGTAAGTGAATATTATTTCGCGCTCGATATCTGTTACTGTACTGTCTACAAATCTTGGTTTAGTCTTTAGGACTGAATCCATTTCTACGTGTAGTTGTCTTGTATTTCTACTGATTCATTCTAACCCAATTCCTGCCCTTGGCACTTCTGCCATTCAGAGACGAGCTTCCAGTATAGGTTGACTGTGACTGTATGCTGCAAGGTAGGTTTTCTGCGAAACTCACTGCAGTTTCGCAGATGCACCCAGTCCATTCTTTTACGCTGAAAGGTGGGGTTGTGATACTGTCCGTTACACCGAAAAGGTGCAAGTGGGCTAGAAGGTAGTCGTGCCCTACGAGCAGTCTTAATTTTGCCATGGCGACTTGTCTGAGTAGAGTTTTTGGAATGGGACAGTTCAAGTATAAACTCTTATACTTCTGTCCTCGACACGCTTCTTTTCTTGAGCTCCTCACATATCATTTAATCGAGGCTTCAGTAATGTGTTTGGTCAAGTTTAAGGAACTTGGGGTGTCCGATAGCAGAGGTCCCTTTCTTAGTTTACCCATCTGCTATTTCCATTGTCCATCATTTCCAATCCATTGTAGGGGACCAATCCATCCGTCAATAATAAGTTTACCCATGATTTCATATTCTTTTACGTCTTGGTGCAGTCGGTGGGTCTATTGCTTGCAAGAAGGGTGCTGAATCAATGAGGAACATTTCACGACGAATACTGATTTGGTCTTGCAGGTTTTCTTATTTCTTCAGTTGCCACGTGGACTATCCTGATCTCCCCGTAATAATTCCTCGCATTTGGACCGACTGCAGCACAGTATTAAAAAGTTTACAGTACACCCAAGTTCCCGTTCTACAGCTTTCTAGCCTTAATCTATCAGTGTAGACATCTAACCATTCTTCTTCAGGGCACTTCATGTGGATGGTTTCAATAGGCGAGTTTATTAATTCTTCTTCTCTGAGCAGTCTTCTTCTTAATAATTATGACTAATATTCCGTAAATGTTGATTGTTTAGGCACTTGGTGTATATCACCCACGGATTCGTTGTGACTGTTTTCTATATTTTCCTGCTTAATCTCCTGAAGTTCTATTACGTTACTTTCTCATAGGCTAAAGTTGTTGGAAGTGGGATGTCGCTATCTAGAATTAAATTTTTAAATAGGATGAAGTTCTTGGGTTTTTGTTGTGAAGTTATATTTTCTTCGTTGACGATTAGTCTCATCTTCGTCGAAAGTTAGCATCCTACCGGTATTTAGAAGAGATATGATCCTTAAAGTTTACAACTTCCATTTGCTCGTGGCAAAGTCTTCTGTCTTCTAGTGAAATATGACCTCTGTAAAATTATAGATTATTCGGAAATAATAAAGCAATACGTTTCCGTACAACTTAGGAAAGTATTCTTTTAAAATAGAGCTGGAAAGCTCTGTATATATATGTATGTTTCATGATAACTACATTCGTGTTTTTAGATTTATCCTGGGGTTTTTGCACTAATCTCTACCATGGCTGAACCAATTTGGATGCGGTTTTAAGTGGTGTATTGGGATAAGTTTGGATTGACAGTTAGTGTTTGTTTTATTTCAATTGCTTCCCAAATAAAAAAAAATAAAGGTGAAAATATGTGAAATGACAACGTAAAAATGACAAATCCTTGAATAAGGTTGTGTCTGTTATTCGCCTGTCAAACGCACTTATACGTATTACGATTTTCGACGCGATGTTTTGAGGATATTCGACTCATTCGTATAAATAATAGGTAAGTCAAATTTGATTACAAACCGTCAAGGCACGACAGTACCCATGCGGAATACACACAAGAATACATAGAAAAAGACATGCGGTCGTCATTGTCGGTGATTTAGTATAAGTACCTCCTGGGGAGAAAAGAGACGATATTAGGCTGATCACCGGACAAAGTGGGTACATCGGTTACTGTTAAAACATATTTACAATTTATTTTAAGTTTATTTTACTTTCATTTTCCAGAGACCTGATAAAATTTTGCGTTTTGTTCCTGGTCAATAAAATATCTAAAAGAAATGTTGGTCTTGCACTGATCTACAGGGCTTTCAGCTACTGGTACAAAGAGGGCCAAATTCATAGAACCACATTCTAAACTTAATGTCGCTGGCAATTCTGATTTTGATCTTCGCTGCCAAAAATTTTATGGTTAGAGCATTACTCTAAATTAAAAACGGCCAACTTGCAGTTTAATTGCTACAGAATTAAAAATTCAATTTATTAACGTGAATTACTAATATACTAGCTTAGGTTTTATTTCGTAACCACAGTTTCCTTTAGAGTTACTTGTTAAGATGTTCTGTTGTTGCTCCCGTATTACATACCAATGCAATTCTTGCCTATAATTAATAATTGTGGTGTGATTATTTAAGTGTAAGTTTTAAATTTTAGGTTTTAATTGATACCTACGTTTTTTCTCATATAGCTAATAATTTGTCCCAATTATACCAATTTAAAAACACGCACACTGTATACATCATGGTCATTACAACATCAATATGCGTTAGGAAATTTGCCAGTGAATATCTCACTATTGAGAAACAACTGACCATACGGTGGAATTTTTATAAAATCGATCTAAAATGTCAAAACTACACCTAGAAATTTCTATCGGTTTTTTCATAATACGTCACCACCAATGCGATTAAAAACCTAATTGGACTTTTGTAACAGGAGACTTAACCGGTACTTTATCTACGGTTTAAAAAATGTGTAATTAAAATGTTTAAATGGTTAAATGCACCTTGCGGATAAATGACGATTACAAGTGATTTCCCCCTGTCTCCCTATGAGCGCATTCAACATTTTTGAAACCGCATTGGGGTACTTAGCGAGGCGTGCTGAATAAAAGGATAATTGTTATGGGATGACGCTTCCACACAAACAGGTCTGGAATAAAGCGTTACAACGTTAGAGTGTGCAAAATAACCAAGAGTGGCTAATATATGAACTTACGCACGCATGCCCATCGCTGAGCATATTCATCAAAATTCATCTACCATAAATGTTAATGTTCTAATCTGACATAAGCAAACTCCTTCAATTGTATTTTCTAGTAGGGATACTTGAATGAGAGGATGCTTGCACGAGTGGGTAAGGATAAATCGTCATTTCAGGCACGGGGATTAATCGTTCGGAAAAACACAAGAGATATTACAACTTATAATTCTGAAACTTGTGTAATAATAAAATATTTACAAATAACGAAGTTTAATGAGGTTAATATTTATCACATTGTAATAAATATAGGTGTTAGGAAAAAGATGAGTTCACTTTAGCACACGTTACATTACGACATTAACGCAAATTACGTCCCTCGCGAGTTTAATCGCGGAAGCCCAAAGTTTTATTGAGCTTACAATGTGTTCTCTACCAATGCTATTACAAAACTAATGAAAACGCTGCGTATATAAAACACTATTCCTATTTAACCTTTCTACTTTGAAGATATTTTACGTAATTCAACTTTTATAATTTAATGCGCCAGATTACAAGGGCGTAGCTCACTTACCACCGAGTCAACACCCTGACACCCGATTTCGTGAAGCTAGAGATGTTTCTCGATGTTTTACTGACGTATGAATTTTATACTTTTAACTTTTCATTGTTGTAATTCATTCTCACTTTAACCTTTGATTGGTAAACATCAAGTTTTACAATAAATATTTTTTTAAAGGCTATCTCCGAGTTGCGGAAAATAAATGACTCAGCCAATAGGATTTAAGTCCCATCCAAATTCGTTGTGAGTGTCAACTCTTGGGGAGTACAGAAGATCCACGAAAAAGGGACATCGGAGAGATGGCCAGGAACAGTACAGGAGCCCTCTACGAGCCGATGAGCCCATTCTTTACTTTCTTAACCTAAAGTTGAAGATGTGAATAACAGATCAATGCATGTGGTTACACCATTAGTCAAATTGCAACCAACTGCTTTTCAAATTTGTGATTATTTTTGAGACATAGAATTAGAAATAAGATGGTAAAATTAAGAGACGAGTAAATAGGTTCAAAACGAATGGTGGAATCCAAACGCTCCGGCAGGCGTTGCCGATAGACAAGTAAACTATCTATTACATAGATTGTACGTATATAGGACACTATAACTAATTTTAGTGGAAACGATCATTACACCTTAGAAGTTTTTCTTGATCACTGTTCATTGATACATAATTATAGAAATTAGTTAAACCCCAATGACCCATTCAGTGCTTTCAATGTTTTTTCACTGCTGAAATCCATATACGTGAAGTGAAAACAAAAATGGTTAAAAGGTTAACTCAACGTATAATTCAACTGTCGACTTCTCCTTGGATAATATCTTCTCCTACGGAGGTATCCCAATATGGAATCCCTAAAAAATTTAATCAATCTGCCAAAAAAAAAATTTGTGCATCGTAATCGATTATCACAAATTAAATGAGAAAACGATAGATGATACGAATTTCCTTCCTCAGATAGCCACTATGTTAGACAAACTTGAAAGAGCTAATTAATTCACCACCTTAGACCTGGCTTCTGGTTTTCACCAAATCGAAGTTGACAAAAATGATACACCAAAAACAGCCTTTTCAAGGCTTAACGGGCATTAGGAGTTTTAGACTCCTTTTGGTTCCAGTAGTGCACCTGCCACGTTCCAACGTGTCATGGACAATGACATGGGCATATTGATATTCGGCACATCCCCTCACTAACAGTATCCTCGGTTAAAATATGTATTCGAGAGACTAACGTCCAGTTCCATAATGAAGTTAAGGTCTACTTTAATTTTTAATTGCAGCTTTAGTAAAAACAGGTTTTGTAATCACATTTTAAAATTAAAGTCGACTTTAACTGTGAATGGCCGAACTGGTCCATTTAACACTTTTAGAGAAGGCTTCAACCATCCTCGTAGCAGAGTGAGAGCATAACCTTAAAAAATATTGCGAGTTGTGCTGTTGGTGTGTAGTTATGAATGTTAAGTGAAGGCGTTTTTCGTAGTAAAAGTAAATTGAACTGAATTATCTGAGCACAAGATCGTCTTCATCATCAGACGAAGATGTTTTCATCCCTGTATAAGAAGGACAAAAATATATCGGAATGGAATAACTTTGGAGGACTCAACAATAGTACAAGTGATTTCGCCTCAAAAAGGAAACTATTTTTATGGCATTGGATCTTCAGAAAGCAGAATTGTAATACGAATCTCCTACGCAATAGCTTCATTAAGAGAAAAATACATTAAATTGTATGAAAATGTATTTCTTCCGGGCATGGTTTTATTGCACGAAAACAAGGAATAAAATAAAAGCTGAACACAAATGTGATATGGCACGTGTTTCATTCATTATGAAATCTACGACTTCATGCATGTATGAGTCGTATGAGATACGTTACAGGTTATGTTAGGTTAGCGGATCGTTACGAAAATCATGGAATATCTAAGACTTAAGTGATAGTTTATTTGAACCCTTACAAAATAGTAAAAGGTAAAGGCAAATCTTTACCAACATAGTAATATTAAATTAAAGCAGACTTTTACTGAAGTGCGGATCAAAATTAATTATGAAACTTGTTCGATTTTAAAGTCGACTTTTCAATAAAGCTCACTTTAGTTAAAGCTCTAAAAGGCGACCTATTATGAAACTGGGCGTAAGAAACGCTAATCTATAAGTGCATTTAGATAAGTCCAAATTTTGGCAAAAATCTGTCGCTTATTTAGCCCATATTATAACTCCAGATAGAGTAAAACTGAATTTGGAAAAAATTCGCCACTCCTAAGTTACTCAATTCTACAAACCCAGAAGGAAATAAAACTATTCCTATGTCTCCTAAGCTATTATTAGAGGTTTCTTAAGGACTTTGCCAAGATAACTGAACCCTTAACCCTTTGCTTGAAGAAGATTGCTGAAGTAGTTCAAAATCACTACTTCATCCGATATTTCATTCGACACAGTACTTTCAGAAGGACCTTAGGTTCCGATAGACCCAGAGCATACGCTTCTCGTACGTTGAACGAGACAGATTAATGATACAGCACAACTGTAATGGAATTGCTTGCAATATTTTCGGCCTGCAAGTACTTTAGAACCTACATTTTCCGATTTTACCCATGAAACCGAATCAGTAATAAACGATCTAGGAGACGTTAATGAAAATATTTAAAATTAATTTAAAAAACTTTTGACTAACCCATAACTCTCAGAATTAAACGAATCCCACCAATCGTTCTTACAAAGGTAAAACATTAAACTAAAAATAGTTGTTATCTCTGATATACAAATTGACCCCCTTTAGTACACCAAATCGACCCCAAATGCACATGATCATTTTCTCTCTCAAAGAATTCGGCCTGTTGCGGAATTCAGATTTTAAACGATATCGTAAATTCAAAACCAAATCAAATTGACATTTTCGAAATTAAATCAAAAAAAAACTATTATTCATACCGGACAAATTTGGTTCTCAAAAAGTATTTATCGTCAAACTGCCTTTAGAAGACAGTGACACGTTAATTTATAACAACTAAAAAAATTATTTAAAACCGACAACCACACTATATTTTTTTAACGCTAACAAATTTATTCCGAATTTTTACAAAGTCTATTCAGAAAAAATCGATGTTCGTACTTTGAAACTATTTTGCTGTATTAAATTTATCAATACGATGGATGACATCGAAGAATAAATAATTTTCACAGAGCCTAATCATGAAAGTAAGACTAACCATTGCGGTATTACAGAAAATCTTTAATACTTGAAAAGAAATTATTATTGGCTGAGAATGAAAGAAACAGTAACATTTTCAAAATCATGCGATATTTGTCAGAGAGTATGCCCGTTACAAACCTTATGTTCCATTAACTTGAACAGAAACTTCGTCTTATCCCTTTGAATCACTCCATATCGCCATTTTTGTTTTTAATGCAAAATATTACTTCACCCTAATATTCTTTATCAAAATTTGTCCAAACAATATCTATAACCGGAAAAACTGCTATTTATATTTGTAATGCATTGTCTGAACATTTAGCGAAGAAAACGGGATTTCCGGAAAACCCTAGGTAATATTTCTCTTTGTTTTACCGACGTATTTATTTTAACCTTCTAACTTTGTCATTGTAATTCACTTTCATTTTTTTTTCGAGTTTTACAATTAATCTTTTTTAAAAAAGACCATTTCCGAGCTCCCGAAAATAATTTGCAATTACAGCCATATTAAACAGAGGTGAAAATGTAATCAAAGAAAAACCTACTAACCCAGATTAATCTCAGATTTTCCATGAAATTCTAAACTCGCACGATTAACAATTCATGATTACTCATTATTACCCATGGGGAACAACCACCAAATGTCATTATTTAACTGCCAAGTTTCTGACTGAATCTTTCAAACAAAAATCCGTTTTATTTACACGTTATCAAAATAACCTTCCTTAAAAGCGCTTAATTTCACATATTCCCTTCAAGAAAAATTTAATCTCCCCGAGAGAATTTCACGGCAGTCATTCTTCTTTGTAATTGCAAGCTACATAACAATGTAGATATGGCAGCAAAGAAGTGAATGTAAGAAAAGAGAAACAAAGAGGTAGAAGCTTCAGTTGTTTTAAAGATAGGTTATGTTCAAGTTCTGTAAGATAATATCACTACTGTAAGACATATTGCCACTAGATAGGAGCACAATAGCATGTTATCTGCTCCATGTTTGTATGTATATACATTCGTATAATTCTGCTTTGTGGCCGTGTGCGAATAACGACACAGGAAAATTTCGTGAGAAAATAATACCGTTGATTGCACGAAAACGACACGTTTGGTAGATTTTTTAACGGTATAAAATCGAACTGACTGATTTTTAAATTTAATTAAGATGCCTAACAGAAAGGAACCTACCTTTAATTTTTGAAATGGTAAGAACTATATTTTCCGTTAAGTATTTTCAAGCCTATTTATCTGTTTGTTTAATATATTTGATATATTAAACAGTTAATATTTAACATACAACTTTAATACGTTAATGACGTTTAAATAAAATGACTGACAAACATTTACAAGAAATGACATTGTTACAAAACCGTCAGATCTGACAGAAACGGTAACCACCGACACTTGTACGTTCACGTCCCTTTTGGTGTTGTTGTCTCCAAGTTTCCAACATAATTTACCACAACATAGGTTATACCACACTGATGAAACTAACTAACAGAAACACGGGTCGGTAGTTACCGTTTCTCGCAGATCTGCCGGTTTTGTCACAATTTCATTCTTGTATTTGTCCGTCAATTTACTTTTTGTAAAACGTATGTAAATAATATATAAACTATATTAAGACTGTATTCCTTGGCAAGGTGATTAGTGATAGTTGGCTAAAGCAAGCCTCCGTGTCGCAATTTATAAAATGTTGACCCAAAGAGGAATCTCTCCCTTTGTAAATCCAAATGTACTTGTTTGATTGCTGTTCACGTCCCTTTTGGTTGTGTATTTATTTTCAAATCCCCACCCTAGTTCATCTCAGCTTGGATATTTCACCTTGATGGAGCTAATAAGTCGAATTGCTTGTCGGTAGTTACCGTTTATCACGGATCTGGCGTTTTGTATTATATATTTGGGAATATAGAATATATATATATATATATATATATATATATACTATTTGTAGATTTTCGGCACTTATCATTTTATATTTTGTGGGTGGTTCAACTATTTTTTCATGGTTTAATTGGTCCTTATGTATCACGTCTAATCTTTTTCTGCAATACTTAATCGGTTTATGTTTAATCGTACCATCCATTTATAAATTGTTTTATACTTACGCTAGTTATCCATCACTTTATATATTGAAAGGTGCTAGTACCAAGTCTTCCATGCTATTGAACTATAACTGAATAAGAAAATAGTCAAATAATTGTTTCACACACTGATTGCTCATGAATAGTTCTTTATAATGGTGATTAAATAAATATTTAACAGATTAGCCTTGACAATTTAACCAACTTCACTTGTAAATCGTTATTTGCGGTAAACGTGGGGAAATTATCAATATCTACACTGTATATATACACCACGTATCTGTCAGTTCAATTTACTGTCATTTGTATTTACACTTAGGTACAATTTTAAAATTTACATTTACAACACTTTTTCTCGATCTATAATGCATTTGGTATTAATCAATTTAAAAGTGGAAAGTTTATAATCATCGTATTCGTATATCGTAGTAACATTCCGGGTGACATTGTCACATTATAATACGTAGCACTTGTGACTGCTTTTGTACCCGAACACTGAATATTTTGCATTTAAACAATACGTTTATGTTTTACGATCTTTGGATCTAGACTACTCATGTGGAATATGTTTAAAGTATGTACCTTACCGAATAATGGCTGTGTTCCAAGTTACTCCCTTCTCTTTCTTTTACGCGAAACTTTCCTAACCGAAAGTATAAACAAAAAAGTAATTTTAGTTAGATTTATACATGAGCTAACATAATGACTTTTTATTCATAAGATGTAACGGTTTTTGTTCTTGTAGTAGACAACGCGGTACAATTGACAATGGAATTATTTAAATAAACTTTGCCTTATGTTCAATCCAAATTTACTGACGACATGAAAATTGTAACAACTAGTTACTATTAAAATAACTACTAGATCAACTAAATTCTGTAGTTCTTTCAAAGCAAAAATGTTAGTCACTTGAAGCGAACTTCAGAGGAGAGCTGTTCTAAAATTCAATTCTTTCTATTTCCTTCTTTGGGATTGAATTTTGACATTTGTAGTAATAATTTCTATCGTATTTTTCTATCGTACGTGTTACTTGGAATAACTGCGGTGTTATGGAAACAATTTTTGTTCTTGTGCTTATCTTGGGCGGTACTGTCGTGAGGTGCAAAAGTTTTAATCCCGACTCAGGTCGTTGATTCCTATCAAGTGGTCCCGGTGGTCTACTCAGGTCCTGCAAGCTCTAAAAAAGACCAAACCTGCCATAATAAAAAAGCTGCCAAACGTTAACAGCACCATAAAGCAAGGAATACCGAAGTTTTAAGAAACTGTCGACATCACTACCATCGACAAGAAGGCAGCAGGTACAAGAAAGTCGGTGTTGTCCAGTGTTTGCAGCAAGTTGCTTGCGTGTTCCAAAATGCCGAATGAAGAATTGTAAAAAGGACAGTCGTACAGTTGCGGCTCAGCTTACCAGTGACAACTCCTGGACGGAAGTCATAAAGAAGAAGAAAAAAGAAATGTTGAAACCACAGGTTAATAAAGAGAAACAGCAAATGCCTAAACAACAGCAGGTGAAGAAAAAGTAGAGCTGTCCTTTGAATTAACTGAAGCAAATATTATGGATCATTCCTTTAAAAAGAAGCAAATTGCAGGGAAAGACTGGTACTCTGGCTTCCTTAGAAGACATCCAACGCTTTCACTGCGTTGTCTTGAGAAAACGGCGTAAGAGCTTCCACCGCAATGCTGTAAATATGTTTTTTGATTGCAGGTTCTTTATAGGAAACGCGCGTTCTCTTCAAACCATATATGTTACATAATATCGAGAGAGTCATTATGATTTTAAAGAATAAACCATCCGAAATACTTGCTCTTCATGGTAAGACACAAGTAGGTAACCTAATTTCAGAGGAAAGAGGTGTACTAGTTACTGTCGAGATTTTTATGATTACTGCAGGTTTTCCTATGAAGAGGAAAACTCTCTATTAATGGATGATGCTACTCCATATTCGCTGGAGATATATCATGAAAATGGTGGAATTGGAAAGAAACGTCTTAGTTAGGCTCAAGAAATTTGTTGATTTCTCCAATCTAACACAAGAAATACCTATGCTATTGATACTCGATTGACACAGTTCGAATGGGAAGAAACTAGATCTTCTAAAGCTAGCACGGTAGAATCTTGTAAGGGATTCAAAGAAACTGAAATATATTCCTTTGATTCAAACATTTTTCCTGACCACCTACTTGAACCATCCGAGACCACTGAAAAGTTCCTTTCAGATTCAAATGCAACTGACTATCAGACAGCAAAGTCTATAATAACTAAAATAAGCATTTAGAATTCTTGCAGGAAGAACTTATTCCGAATTTGGCTACTCTGTTTCCTGATCCGGATGAAGCCGATGTCCCGAATAGAAACATCTAGTTTCATCTAGTTTCAAAGACCTGCCTCCCCATTTTGCAAAACCTGTCCGTGATTATCTGGCAGTATTTCCAGGCTGATTGATTGGTGGAAGAAGACCTTTAGAATGGCTTCCAGGGTATCCGGATTTAATACCAATTGACTATTTCTTATGGGGGTATTTGAAATGCAAAGCTTTTAAGACCGAACCGGGAAACATTGAACGGTTACAACGACGAATAAGATAGGAGTATAGGCTAATTTCCGCCTAAGTAATTAGAAACGTCAAAAACGAGTTTCAGTTCCGTTTAGGATACTGTGAGTTAGTTAATGGACAACATTTTAAGCATTTATTGAAGATACATATTATTTGACTTGATATCAGATAGGTCAATTGATCAGACTTCTTCATTTTCAAATTAGTTGATGTTTGTTAAATATGTTTTAAACGACAAGGAATAAAAATATGATATTTAGTACGCATGTGTAACTCGATATATCCTTAAGAAAATTCATAAAAAATTAGTATTGCCATTTAAAAAAAGTCGATGACGTCATTTCTCAAATTTGGTACATGCGGTATAATATTTTCTTTAATCGAAAAGAGCGCAATTCAAAATAGTAATCGACCTGTCCCAGCATATTTCCAAGAAAAAGAACTTTCTTTGATTTACTGAATGTATTCCAAGTTAGTGAGTGACTAACTCACTGTATACATCTGAAATGTTCGGAAACCTAACATTCATTTTTAACACTGTTATTATAAATAATTAATAAATTAGTATAAGTTAGTATAATAATATTCAATATTATTACGATATTTCTTTATTGGGTATTCATATTTTACAAGATTTACCTTTCCCTTTATTATCAAAGTGGAATGTGTATGTGGAATTTTATATAAATTTTTTTAGAGACATCCAAATCTTTTAAACTTTTTCTGAAACATGTTCTACAACGACATGAAAACATCCGAAATGTCTAAAAGAAGAGCATGCTTGTTTTCCTTTATTTTTAATTGTAACTTCCCACGCGCAAATTAGATTTGTTTAATAATTTTATGGGGAGAGTTACCTAAGTCCCACAAAATACGGTTAGAGAATATGGCCTTTTTTTCACTAACTGTCACTTTCTGAATTTGTTACATTGTCGTATTGTCGTGTTAGAATGACATCTTGGCTGTTTATGAGAGACGAGGAAAACTCACCAAACTTAATTAAACGGAAACTAGTTATTTCTTTAAATAGGGCGCACGCGCGCCTGAATTCGTCAAAAGAACTCTTACAATACACTCGAAATCCCGATAGATTATCGGTAAATCTCCACTAATACGTCAATAGAGCTTGAAATTTGATTAAAGTTTACTCCCACAGCCCTTTTTGAACAGTCTTTTCAAGATTTATTTGCAGTTAGCGGAACACTGAACGTTCCCGCATATAATCCAACCCTTCACAAAGGGTTGCTTCCTTTCGGCGCGGTACAACCCGGACATGGCGTATGTGATGTGGATTTTATTCGAGGCCCACGTAAATGAGACAAATTAAATTTTTGATAAAGACGCGAAACTTCTCTCTCTCTCCCTCTCTTCTTCTTTCTTTTCTCTTTTCTTTCTCTCTCCCTTCGAGAGGTTTATTTAAATTTCTTTTTCACCCTCCATGAGATTTCGTCAAACACGAAAAGCAGGAGAATGGAAAGTGTTTGTACCTCTCTGGCCTCGATTTCTAATTAAGCGCATATCCACCATCCACCATCTCTCGATGAAGTATTGTTTCCTCACGAGATCCTGATGGAAGTTTTCCACACAAAAGAAGAGATAATCCGACACAGACTTTCCTTCCTTATTTTCTAAAGAAGAAAGGACGACAGATCATATTCGCTGTGAATGCAAAATTAACTTGCTTGCCTCTCTTCTTCCCCTCTTCGCTTTAATTCATTTTGCGGCGCTAGATTTAATGCTCGGTTTAGTTTCATTCAAAGTGATAAGATTACCTAAAACATAAATAAGTCGCTAAAGCTGTTCCTTAATTTTAATCTCATCACGCACGTACTATCTATGACAACTTGTTTTCGTACTTTCTCAAATTTAATTCGCTCTTTAGATTATTCTTCCATTTCACTCCAACCCTATAAATTTCACTTTTAATTACGCACAATTTGTGAACTTTAGATAAATGCCTATATACCTTTTTTTTATTTTAAATTGTATAAGATTGTATAAAACAAATTACTCATTTTGAGTTTTAAATAGCATACTAATTTTGGAACAAAAATGCACAAATCTACATCCGGAGAATCCCTTAACTACTTTACAAATATTAATAAGTTTACTGTTCTGAAATCATCCCACTTCCTTGCTTTTTATAGATTACCTTGCCTTCGGCCCCAAGAACGTTTTGGGAAGTTAATGGACTGTAGCGTGTAAAGTATTGTGTTACTAAATTATCGCCGTCTTTAAACGCTTAATCCGTATCTGACAAATTTCAAAAAATATTGAATTTCTCACATTTCATCGCATTCTTTATCACTACAGGATCTGTAGATGTTAAAGGAAAATAAATTAAATTATACGTAAACAAATTATGTAATTAATACGAGCACTTTTTAGACTTACTCGTAGATATATATAGAGCGTACGAGGAGCTATAGGATTTTTAATAGGTACAAGGTATTATTGCCAAACACATGGATGTGAGAAGATAAAACTGACACCTAAATAAGTTTACATGTCAAACTAGGGACTTTATGATGCTTTCGCTTGTATAATAAATGACAATATATGTTCGAAAATATCTCGGTGTTAATTTTGATAATTTTAACAACTGATTAATATACTAAGCTTTTAAAAAATAAACGAAGATGAAATCATCACTGTTATCAAGTTAAATACTATCTTAACTACTATTGTTGATAACTAATAATTCCTCAGTTAAATATACACAATCTGAGAGCAACATCACCTCCATGAATATGTAAAAATATATGAACGTCATAACAGTGTACCAACAAGAGACATATCTATATCTACACGCCACCCATAGCGCATAAAACGCGATTGGTTCGTTAATTGGTTTCATTCAAATTTGCGAGTGATCATTATGATTCCACTATAAATCGTACTGGATTCTCATTGGAGGGTCTACCTGAAACGACGTCTCGCATGATCTGCTTTCGTACACATTGATTCCTGGAGAATTAATGGTCTTGAATGGGGGTTGGTCTTTATACCACACAGAGGTAACTAGTTACCAAGGGTAGCTCAGTTAGTCAGAGTGGCTGTGCTTATATGCTGTATGATAGAATCCTACTAAGAGTTGTTAAATGTTTGGATCTAAGGAGTATTAGCTTTTTAATTCAATAAATCAATGCTGTCACATACAGTGTGCAGAAAAAAAGTAATAGCACATTTGATGCATATGAAGGTACTAGCCCTCAAAATACAAGTTGTCCTAACACAGTTTTTTTATGATAATTACAATATTATTACATATAGAGATAAATTCGAAACACACTTCTGAATTATTTTTCTTACTTTTAGATTAAGAGGGTCACAACTAGGTAATTGCAGATAAACAAATTGTTGTAAAATCAACACATTAATGATATTTTAAAATAATTATATAACTCAACCGCACAGTCTGAAGGCAGAAATTACGTTTTTTTTTAAGTATTTTGTTAAAGAAAGACTATCATCAGAGTTACCAAATAAATATCACTATTTTAAAAATAATTATAACTCAAGTAATATCCATCATTATTTCCAAATTAACTTGTGATCATTGTTATCATCCATAAAATTACCCAAAAACGACTTACAGACTTTTGATATAATAATTCTGTACGAAGTGAATTAAACAGGTAAAACGCATCGCGTGAGGAATCGTAGTTACTGTCTGAAATTTGGTAATAGCAACAGTATTGTTTAATAATATGGTTTGTGAATTTTCTTATTTGAAGTACCATTTTGTCAAAATGTTATAAAATAAATATTAGAACGATTATCTCTAAAATTCAAATTTATCTACCACGCATCAAACCACCAGAACCATAATCGTAAAAATGATAAACTGTAGGCAGTTATTGGTAACATCAGAAAAATTGTGATAGATTAAATGAAGTAGTAAAAGGTACTGTTACGTGCTATTTTTCATTATTTTTAATATAATGAAAATCTTGGATCAAGAAGACCGATCTAAGGATCATTTGTTTGTATATGTTTAGCTTGTTTACCTCGACCTAATTCGAATCGAATCTACTTCGTTCGTTGCGAAAAAAATTATTAATGTGTATAAGTTTTGGCAGGCTAATTGGTTACAATTTTCTCACAAACTTCTTCGCCAGTTTTGTAAAGTTAAAATTTACCTTGAAGAAGAATTAATTTGACACTATTTCACTCTTGAGAGTAACTACGTAGAGTAGAGTTGTTAAAAATAATATTTTGATTTTAAAACATGGTTATAAACAGTTTATAAAACGATATTTTGTACGTATGTCATTTTGTTCATCATTATGGAAACTAACTAAAACCGTCGAGAGAACCTGTATTATGAAAATGTCACAAAGTCGACCTTTTCTCCTAAGCGTTTAGGAATCCATTAACAATGACATGGCATCAAAAGTTCTCTTACAATCCCATGAATGTAAAATGTTATTTGTCAAGTCTAACAAAACTATAGCTGTATTGTGTGTTTACTCAAAGTCGGATTGTTTATTAGGTTTATTGACCATACATATTTTTGTCTAACAACTTTGACATGGTCAAAAGTAAACTCATTGTCCACAATCATTATTAGAAGAAGGGTTTAAATAGTTTTAGGTATTGGATTTACAATGGAGGCCTTCCAGACTTCTAAACAGTAACTGGTTAGATATATTATAGAAGAGCAAATATCTGGTAGACAAATTTTATTATTTTTAAGGAGATGTCTGCACCAAAAGCTTTCGACCTGAGATATTGTTTGATGCTAATAACCTCTGTACGATCGACGAGACGGAACGTAAGGTTACACTTTTTCTTGAACTTATTTGAACGATAATATCGAATTGTTTCTGCACATTCATTGTGGCTATATTTATAAACAAAAGAAAGGTATTGATTCCTTCAATATTGGTTATGTTCATTTTTTTGTACAATAGAGAAACATTTTTTGTCGACTCACACACTCAATAAATGCTGGTTTCTGTTTCCGAAAAGCATTTAAAGTGATATTTCAGATATTTGTGTACTTTGTCCAATTTCCAGCACTATTAATATGTTTAAATTTTAATAAAAGCTAGCCACGGCGTTGGTGCTTTTCTCAGTTTTACCGTTCTTAAGGCTGTATATTTGTCGAACAGACCAAGATGTCTTCGTTTAAAAATAGTATTTGTATTCTATATTTCTCATAAATAACATATTATGTCATGGCTAGTTACGATTATGAAAAATGGCCTATCATCGACATTCTCTCTTTTTTCTCCTCTTCTCTGTTCTACTGAAATTTCAGTGTTTACGTAAGAGGTCACAATAAACGAGGCGGTGATCAATAACAGAATTCATATCTAAAGTGGCCCTAGCAAAACACTTTTCAGTGTTATTATTAAAAATTGAATCCAGTAATGTCTCAAAAGTTCTACTTCTCTATTTGTTGTTTGATCTACAATTTTCTGATGATAGTAGATGCTGTGATAATTGACTCTTGATAAGGGCCATAGATTTTGTCTCGTGTGCCTCTTCTTTTGGCCACATAATGATTCTAAACAAATAGTTAAAACTAAAATTACATTCAAATGCAATTCTATGAACTCAATCATTGTATTGTGCAATTAAAATAGTAGTCAGCTGTGAAAACAGGCCTGAATGTTGGAACCACTGCAAATAAGAACGATGCACCTTAACAACTTTCATGTAAAATCAATAAAAAGAATACTTTGGTTATATATTCCAGTGGATGCGCAAGTAAAACATGAATAACCGATTGAATAGAATTAATATTTTTAATGTACTTGCACCATTCTTTGTATTCGGTGTACCTAACAAACATAACATTTAAGAAAAGTTTTCTTGATTTAACCGTCTTGGTTACTCTTGATTTATCTGCCCGATAATATATCATCACAGATATAACATATCTATCTGAAAATTATTTAAGATGTGCATTTACAATTATTTCAGTTTCTTCAATAGATAAAACTAATAGAAATAGCAAAATTATGAAATTATTAATTTTATTTTAGATCTAATAAATTGCAATACATTGTCTTTTTGGGGTTCGAAAGCGTTAAGTACCTATAAAAGGTGCAAAAGCTAAAAGTCGCAAGAAAATAAAACGGTATGGGTTTCTGAAACCGAAGAATGCGATTATTCACGAACAAGTTCCACACACGCACCGAGAGGAGTTGTAACGGGTCGATTCGGAAATTTACGAGTCGGCCGAGGTATACCCATACTATATTCAATTTTCACCCTGACTTTGCATATCTACCACATAAATCTACCGTTTATTGAGAAGTTTGGCAGGATATGGGATATGTGATACATAGCGAGCCTATGGCCAACGTAACCGTGGGAAAGGGCTTTTGCATAACTATGCTTTGTACACCGGTAACCTAACTGACCTGTCAAGCAGGTACTATACAATTATGTCTGCGACAAAGGCTTCTATTTCGATCTGGATACCAAATCTTTTCCTTTTCTTACCATAGTTGCTGAATAACTGATCGGTAATATCTATTTAGATTATAGATCTGCCGATTTTTTGGATTAAATACGCCATTTAAATTGTCTTTCGAATTTCTTATGTTTAGAATAATGAAAAAAATACTTTGGATTGTACAAATATTTGGACCACCCATTCGTCAGCGATTCCAGATGACCTCGCTAATTCCACTGCATTATTTTTGGACGGACAGTTTTAGCCTGCAACGGTAAAAAATCCATCCCTTTGAGTGAATTTTCTTTTCACTAGCACACAAGGTTCATTTTGGGATACCACTAACTAGCACGCGAGACAAATAAAACCAGTGGTTTACTAAAATACGTAGTTTTATACAAAAAGGGTTGTTAGAGATAAATATTTTTTAAATTGGGATATTGCCATAATTACTATTTATCAAGTTAATAATTTCAAAATAAAAGTGTATTTTTCATAATGTCTATGATATAAAACTAACATAAGAGAAGTAATGTATATATTGTAATATAGCAAATGTAATGAACAACTACTTCATCATTTTCAAAGGCAAAAAGGACACATCTAACTTATTCAAATCTTTGAGTGCTTTCTATTTGGGACAGCTGTAAAATTTAATAAAACCAAGTGCTTCATATGACTGCCATTGGTATTATTGCAGTGTAAGACAGGGGGCAGGATCTTTTCGTTTCTTCTGGATGTTTCTTACCTAGTTATTTCATTTGTTTCACTTTTTTGGGAGCATTATTCAAATATGTAAATTAATTTTAACTGCAATACAATGACTGAGAGGAATGTAGGAGGTAAGGGAGAGCTATTGATGTGGTTATTCAGGTAACTACGAGCAATATATTTGTGTGCAAACACATCTCAAATTGTTTTTCATTTCAAAAATATATGACGTACATCATTGTTTTCATAGACAATGCAAGAAATGTAATAATGTTTTTGAAATATAAGGAAATATTTCAGGGAGTATATCGTGTGAAATTGGTAAAACTTTAAATTACTTCTTGTGCCGTATATAATAATACAAAAAGAAAGAAGAGACATTCTCTCATCATCATTTTCGATCACTCAACTCCGTTGTGAAATTAGATCCGGTGAAACCACCATAGGAGCAAACTGCTAAACTACCTGGCGTAGTTGACAGGTCAATTCCGTAAGGAATCGTGAGAGGTCATTAGGAATTCGTTTGGGGGTTTATATGATGAAATGAAATGCTTTCAACTTTCAATCAATTTCGTTATTTCATTCGAATTGAAACACCATTCGTGGAAAACTTAAATGTTTTCTTTATAAAGGATCGATAATATGTTTAGTTGATTTTTTGTCATAAGCTATTGCATGAAATATTATAGATAATTAATAGCAGTAATAATGAGAAGTTGATTTGAACATCATTCGATCAGTTTTTAAAAATTTTCAGATAAATTCAAATACCTACTTTTTGAGGAAAATTTAGAAATACTTAAGTCGAAACTGGCTCTAATCCATCAATACGTTTTACTAGTTTTAGGTGAGAGATATATTGATTATTATTTGCTGTTAAGATTTTTTGCTCTATAATTGTAATGTAATGTCTATAATGTATTGAACAGATCTTAATATGAGTAGTTGTAATTAGTAAATTACCGAAAAGAAAATCGTCACGTAATCAGATGGTGATTGAGAAATTCAAGGCAGCAAAAGAAGGTTCAGAATTTTACCAACAATAATTTGCCGTTAGGTAAGCAGATTAACTGGCAAACCTAACAATACTGTCAGACGTCATTTGTGTCTACAAACGGATCGCTTGAATTCTACTATAATTTAACAAAGCGAAATTGGTGCTTGTTTAAATATTTTATTCGTATCCTTATTTAGTTTATTACAATTATCAAATAATGCCAGCTCCATATTTTCAGAGGTATAAATTCCGGTGATGGCCAGTTTGAAGCTGAGGGCGAAATGATCTATGATTAAGAAAATGCTAACTTTCGGCGATAGTCGTATGAAAAATATTTTTGCCTAACGTTAGGATTTAGCAGAGACGACCGTCTACTCAATTTAATCCCATAACAAGAACCCTAATTAGTCGTTCACAAGAATATTTGTCTAAAACTTAAGATTAAAAACAAGACTACTTGTTTTAAACGAGTTTAGGTTTTATAAAAAAGACACATCAGAAAGTAACGAAGTTAAAGGGTGCCGTGCCTCAAAAATGTGTACATCTAAGTTGTAAACAATATGGGAAGGAGCTGATACCATATTAACTAGTAAACATTTGCTGCACACATATGAAGAAGAATCAGAAAGGGTATGTATTGTATTGTAGCGGTGTTGTAAAAAGTTAATTTTGTGTATGTTAGCCTCTCCATTTACATAGACTTATTGGTAATGAGGTTGTGGTAAAGCTTTTGACTTTCTGTACTACATGCATACAATCACCAATCAGAGAAATAGAATGGAGTCGGATCCCTTCCTGTTTTGGCATTGAAAAGTGTTGTATTATGTTTAAATTGTGAGCTAATTTTAACTGCAGTAAAAACAAATCGGTAATATTGATTTAAAAAGCGAACTATTTTATAAATTAACTGCTCATCAATCTCAATATCAATTCGCAGTAATGGCGTGTTTGTCTACTAGGGCAGATGCCAATTCCCCATGTCATAAAAATTTATCCTCACAAATATGTTCCAATTCCCCTCAGATGCCGCAAGGGTACCATGTGCCAGTTCCGCGCGAGCTACCTGCAGAGAATCCGCCGAAGATCATTGCGAGTTAGTATGTATGAGAAAAACATTTAACAACTAATCATTATCTTCTTTTAAATCGTCCTATCAAATATTTGATAAAATTATTACTATTTATTTGATTGTTCTATATAATTCAAGGTAATGAAGATGTTCATTTTTCCTATTTATATATTATTTTTCATTAAAAATAACCTAACTTAACCTAAGCTAATCAGGCCAATTTAGCAGGATAATATTATTAATAAAATTTTAGATATTTTTGAGAAAATAATTTGCATGAGTTAAATACCTTGAACTTATATTCGTAGTAATATAATTCTTCCTCGGGTTTTCTTTTACCATATGTTTACGGTCGCGACCATTTGGATGCCGCGTGATCCCCAGCAGGTAGCGCGGGGAAATGATATTGTGTCCCACATTTAATGTGGGGGGACTTGGTATAGTTTTTGTTGTCGCGTGGAGAACTGTAATACACCGGTCTGCTACTGTTGGGTGCTGTTGCTATTCTTGTGAAGCAAGCAAAATGGTTTCGAAGTTGGTCGGTCCGACCCACCGATCATCGAAAGAAACTGCAAGGCGATTCCCAAATTTAAATAGAAAGACAAAAACAGATGATTAACTACTTCTTTATTCACACTTGAATGTCTATACAAATGTTCGTTGAATTGTTGGCACGGGTTAAAGCATTAGGATCTGTCCGTTTGCGGCTGACGGCTCAAATTATGAGTCCCAACAATAAAATGGTAATAAACCAACCATACGCGTTACATAACTTACCAAAGTGTAGCGTGGAAATTCAATGGTAGTATGAATTGTACATAGCATGAAACGAACGAACTATAAGTCTTCGAAAGTTTATCATGAGCAAATGAACGCAGATGTTTTCGAAGGGCATTTTGTACAAATATTAGATTTGATACCCAAAAATTCCATTATAGTAGTGGATAATGTTGAATCACCATTAACTCACAGAGATCATCAAACGTCATAAAATTGCGCTAACTTTTTAATAAAATTTCCTCTAATTCTAAGTATTGCTGACACCGGCAGCCGAAATTTTTGCCGAAACGTTCAAAAAGACAGATAAGGTGTCACGTGTATTTAGGTAACTTCGGTGTTGAAGGAAGGCTGGCTGACAAAAATAGCGATGTATGTCTGCAGCCCAGCTCCTTGAAATTACACCAAGAATCCTGAAAAAGTGGAAAGTAAATTTTGTCTAACCTTGTTACAGAATTATAATTTATATTCTGTTCAAATAAAATTCATGTGTTAAGATACAGAAATTTTCATTTATACTCAATAGAGCGACACTATCCGGAAAGTTTTTAATTTTATTAGACCCTATTCTGCGGGTTTCATTGTATTTCCTATTGTATTATTTTGTCAACATGGAGGATATATCGAAAATAATCACATAAACACGCATTTCTAACGAAGAAACGTTAACGATCCCCTTTACTTTCTTGAACTACCCAACAGTGTTTCGGGTGCATTTTTGAATTTATATCGTGGTGCTCTGCTACCAACTATTTTGGAATGGACTTTAGTAGGACGGCGGAATGTAGACTTTTAACTACACTTTGGTTAGTGTCTATAAATTTCTAGTAACTGGTTTGTACAAACTTTTAAATTTTAGATTGTTAGCATTTGGAAATTTTTTACAGTCGGTGGCCACTGCTAGTCAGTTTGAAAAATTATGTCTACATAATTTTTAAAGAGACGCGTTCTATTATTTGGGGTGTGCTTCAACCCTAATATTTGGCAACAATGAGCGAGGAGAACTGCTTTGATCCAATTAATAATAAAGTATAATTTCTTAAAACCATTTAATAATAGGAATTGTCAGAAAACGAACGAATTTATAATTATCACATGCCCTGTGCTAGACATTGTATAGGATATGGTTTTAGCATTCTGGTTTCTCGATAACGTGCCTTTCATAAAACAATCATTTTCACAGTCAGAAACAGTTAGCATTACAAATTCTTGCAAATGTTTACGTAATTACATTGCGATTAAAGGAGTATTATAATCAGTTCAACGTAGATTAGGTGCTCGCAATATAACGAAAAGCATGTATTTCTATAAGCCTCTACCAACAATGAGTGGATTTTTCTAGCAATATTAATAAATTTATGGGATAGAGCATTATAGAGTTCTATTACTTCACATCATTTTTTAAGTGATTTGCTGCGTGTGCAAGCTGCTAGCTGGTACATCAGATAGTGTCCAAGCTTGACCAGCATAGGGCATATACCTTCTCTAACAAAAAATGAATTGACTTCTGATGTCAAAAAGTCTTTAAAAATGATGCTTTCTGAGTTTTCTCACACCTGTCTTGCGACAATTACATCTATTCTCGTACGTTAAAGAAAGCACCATCCCATTATCAACGCTTGGTAGAGAAATGATAGAAAATAGGAGAAAAGATAATTTTGCCTTAGAAGCGTTAGGGATAAGCGAACATGTAGAAATGTAATATTTAAATAAACGTGGTAATGTGTTAGGTTAGATTATTTTTTTTAGGGTTGTAAAGAATCTACTGTGCCTAATGCCGTTTACCGATTTCTATATGCCGTAAGACCAAAAAACGAACAGGTAATTTTTGAAGGGGAAACGAATGGGGCTGTTGGATTATAAGCATTAAATGCCCACAGCTACTAATAGATTATAGCAGGACTAATCGGGCTGGGCCTGGTTTAAATGTCCGGGTATTGTTGTAACTCGATGGAGTTATATTAGTTCGATGGATTTATTTTAATATCGACCATGGTATCCGTTAATGAAAACAAAATGAAATAAATAGCATATAAAAAACGATTATTGATGAGGCGGCTGTATATTTCTGTGAACCGCTGCATACACAACTCAGCGTATTTAATTTTTGGTCGAGATTTTTATCCGACGATTACACTCCCGCCGTACGAATACTTAAGAGCGTCCCCGGTATCTCTGGGAAGGTTTTATTATATTGGTTTCCCGGAGTAGGAAAGCGGAAGCTCGTAACATCCATTTTCGCGCGTCGCCCGTTGTTTGGGATTCATGTAGTGGATAAAATCACGCCTTCATGAAAGCCTCTAACTCGATATTAAGAATTACGCATTATTAAGGGGAGACAAATTACGCATTCACATAAACGACTCCGTTCCTGCTTTGATGATCTGGAGCTTACGCTTTGTGAACACTATAACTTCGCTCGCTTCAACACTAAGGAGTTGACTAGAAATTATATCCGATTGATATAAATACAGTTGTATCTACGAAATGTAAATACCTATATACATTTCAGACCAATTTGTTTAATTTACACCATTTTGCCCAATATGTTTTAATTTCAATGAAAACTAGCCACACCTAATCTCATATTTTAACAGCTTTGCACACATATTCCCAATATAATTATATGAAAACACGCTTCTTCTTTTGTGATTTGTGTTGAAAACAGCGTTTCCGTAAATGTACATCTAGGTTCGTAAAAGTTTTCTTAATCCTTAAACGTCCAAGATTCCACTATAAGTTCCGAATCCCAGAATTTTAATCTTTGATTAAAATCTTAATTTCTATCAGTGTATGAACTCGGGGAAAGCTCTAGAATTCGAAATAAGAACGTCTATGATTTTGACGCGGTATATCATTATACCAAAAAAATCATGATTATCTTTGGGTCGAAATTTATTTAAAACATTAATGGTGTTTTGTCATGTCCATATTTCAAGTAGAGCTTCATCGAAATTTTTACGTAATTCTAATTATTGCACTTCAAAACAAACAACTGTTTTTTAGGACTTTAATCAAATCTTATTTACAAATTTATGTATTTCAACCCTTTAGGAATTTAATTTTCAGAAATGCTACTATAATTGCGCACCCAATTAAGTATAACCTCTCAGATATGCTGGTGAGTTTAAAAATTCTGTCCGATTAAATAAAGCATTTAAACCATTTAAGTCTTTTACTTCAAAGCAAACAGAAATTGTTTTTTAGGATTTTGATCAAATCCTATTTACAGATTTATATCTTTCAACCCTTTAGGAATTTAATTTTGTAAAAAAGCTACTATAATTGGGCACCTAAGTAAAATATAACCTCTTCGATATACTGCCAAGTTTAAAAATTCTGTCCAATTAAATGAAGCATTTAAACCGTTTACGTTTTAATAAATGGATTTCACAAACTACTGAATTTTATTAAAGATATTTTTGATTAGTAAACCTTGTTAGCTGAAACCAAACCAATACCTCATCTGCTCAATGAAAAATAGAAAAACCTGTTTTAACTCCTTTTATCTAGTTAGAGCCACAAAAGTTCAAAAAAAAAAACCGAAACTATTGTTAATATCGCCCATGTGCCATTGATAGGTCAGTGACACACACTGCACTTTTATATAGTAAGACTTTCCCCGGATTAAAGAGGTGAAACCCCAAATTAGAGAATTCCAGATAATGTTTTTTTATGTTTTTTTAAGGAATTAATAGCAATAATGGTTTCGGCATTTCATTTCATTAAGCAGAACACGGAACATTTCACTTGAAACGACTTTTCACCTCTTCTTACCCTCCCCAATTTGAAATTACAGAAATACATAGAAGTACGTTATCGTTTAGATGTATCCATCGAGATTATTTCAAAATCCATATTGGTATCTCAGTAACTTTTCGTATCAGCTATAAAATCAAAATTTCGTAAAATCATGCTATAATGAGCTTTAATATGAATACATTCTCATATTTCATGTCTTTAGAATTATTTTGGAATAAATTCTCTTATATTTTGGAATATTACAGCCTGACATGTGACTACTACTTTTTTCTTCATAACTAAAGGTCTCAACATAAGTTATGACAAATCAAATTTTAACTGAAACGATTTGATAACGTCTGTAAATGAGCAGGGACAAAATTTAAATTTAACTTCTACCTGCTCCCTAGGCAATATTATGCAACTTGACTTATGACGTAAAATAAACAACACATACGCATTTCCACTTACTCAAAATATGTTATTACGGTTGGAGTAAATGTAATAAAACCGGAGGAGAAAAAATTAGCTGGTGGAAAAGTAAACGCAAGGAACAAAGATTAATTTGTCTCTGTGCGACGTCCCCAAGTAGCTGGAAGTTGTTGGTATCATGTGGCTCATTAATTACCCCCAGTAATCAGTGTCCCAGCCTAATTTTCACCACCTACTGCCTTCTTCTGTCGAGTGTCTAACAACTTAGGCTAAAATTTGATATTTATAATGAATGAGGTATAATCAGGGTGTCAGAAATACCAAATTAACTGTTAAAGTGCTGTTGCGACACTCCTCAACTTTCACATTAACTGCAGTTAGTTGTATATGAAATGCTCAAGAGGCCTCTATCGTAATTTCAATAGAACCAATAGAATCATTCGAAATTGATAAAAAAATTTGACGAATGAATTCATTTTGCACATTATAAAAAGTAGGTGCGAGGTTTACAATTTATTGTTGAACTTCCTTATTAATTATATAGTTCAAATTTGAAGTCCAAATTAAGTTGGCATTACAGTTTAAAGTTTCCAAGTTATTAATGAATTACTAAAAATGCATACGATTTAGTGCAATTGTTAAAAGTAAAGGGGCAAGACCATCTGCATCTTTCCTGTCCCTGAAACGTGATTTGAAACATAGGCAGGTGAATGGGTAAACTACTATAATTTTAAATTATTTCACCACCTCAGATACCTTAAATATAGTTTAGAAACAGAAGGCATGTATAATTTGTCATAAAATAAATTGAAATTTAATTTATTTTTATACTTGATAAATGCATGAAAATTATAAACTAAATTGTTTCCTACTTTTGTACATATATACTTTCCATATGTACTCTGAATAAGAATTGTCCCCCAATATTTTTTTTCTAATAATCTAAAATTAGTGTTATTCATCTTCAGGTACCTACGCCAACGTCTAAAGGTTGGAAAGTGCGATATAGGCCAAACACATGAGAAAGAGACTATACCAGTATGCAATACATAATGAAAATGGTTACTCGAAAGCCGTTGGCGGATAAATGTTAATAGTAAGAAATTACATCCATTATTTAAAATCCGAACGAAATTAGTGGTTAAAATGTTTTATATCTACCTATTCATCGATAATAAATGGTTAATTTTTAATCACCTTGAGTGTTAGTGGGATAAAATATTATTTTTCATTTTATAGTGACAATCAGACTCAAAATGTTACTTCTAATAAAAGTTTAAAGGGGGTTTAAATACGTCTAGATAACTATATTTTTAATTTCCGAATATAAATTTGACTAAGGCTGTCTAATCAGTACAAACTCTTTCAAGATTGGGCGTTAGTGAATAACAGAAATACGGGTTGGTTTCTAAAAATAAACAGCTTGTAACTCTAATATATTATGGATTTTAATGCAATTATTGAATTTTATTGAACAAGCCAAGTAGAAAATGTGCTATATAATTACCGATACGTATGTTTGTATCAGGTCTATTAAGTGTATTTTTTTTATTATATACAGTACAGTTTCTACCTGGCTCTCGTCAGGTATAAAGGGTAAGTGAAGTATTTATATAGAAATCTCATATCACCTCGACAGTAACATCAAAACATGTGCTATTAAAATGCATGCGTCCTCTATTTGGCTTATGTAGATTTGTGAATCTCACGTGCCATTGTTGTATTACAAAGATACTGTTATTTATGTAAGTACACAATTTTATGGCTTTTTAATTAAACTCATGTAAATTATGATAACTACTGTAAAGTAATACAACACCAGTGCTTACATATGTAATTAGGTACTTTAGTCCGTATACAAGTTATTTTTAAGACGGTTAAACATTTTAAAAAGATTTCAATTGGCTGTAACATTTTGGCCTTCAATTACAATTATTTTCAATTTATCTATCGGATAGCTTTCGTTATTTTTACTGAAGTTAATTTCAAGTAGGCAAGACAAATGTGTACAAGTAGGTATATAATATAAGTATTTAAAATCGTAGTAAGAACACAGTGCACCGCTTTTTGTATAATATATACTATGTTCTAATGCTATGACCTGATGCTATATACAATATACGTACAGATTTCATAACTGTCAAGTCGCAATTACTATTAACTGTTTCAAAAATATAATAATTACAATATTTACTGGTTTTAATGTTTCGTAAATCCTCGGTCTTTACAGAGTTAATTAAATTTAAACAACAGAAGATACATTCAAAATCCTTAAAAAGTAAATAAAAGCTTTCAAAAAGATTTGAAATTAAAATTCATAAAAGTAAGGAACGCTAATCCCCTCAGCGTTAGCACCATTTAAGAATGCTATTAAGGCTTCAGTTAAAATGGAATTTTTAAAACACTACTCATAGTGAGCTAGAATTTATTAACAAAAAAGTAGGTAGGAAGAAATATTTTACCATACATTAAAATTCCAACACAATTGGAAACACATTGGAACATAGAAAATTTCTTTGATATTTAAAAAATGTGTCATTTTATTTGCGACTTAAGTTTTTTTTTATAATTTAAGTTGCCATTAAATTTTTGAAGCGATTCAAACTAACTTTTGGAAAATATTTCAAGGCATTAATGCTAAAATCAAACTTTCTTGCCTTACGTAACAAACTTGTATGTGTACACTTACCGCTTCGATGTTTTACGTTGTTTTTAAGTTCAGATACTCAGTTAGACAAAAGGTCATAACAACAATTGACATACAATTTTGTTACTTAGATCTAAAAATATGCACAACAGGATGCAACTAGATTTTTTTGTGATTCTGGTTAGAAAAAGATAAATAAATCACTAAGCAAGCGATTGTTTAACGTCAGTAATAAAATACTGTTAATAATGCACTGATTATGGTAATCGTAAGAATCACTTAACACAAACGTAACACCTGGCGTAGACACTAGAATTATAAAGCCATAAAATTCACTTTACGTTCCACAAGTTTTTAACATGTATCCACCATCTGTTGATTAACTAAGTGGAGTAAATACATGTAGGCAAATGTAGGTACATATGTACATCGAGGCGCGCACCAAAATTACATGAACATGTAACGAATTAGGTAGTTCACCTCACCGTCGCAGGAAATATAAGTACATGAACAACTATTGGTAACTATGAAGCAGGAAAATAATAAAGGCAGAATAAGAGATCACGTGGCAAGTCGATCTAGTGGCGGATTGTAGCGTTTACCGTACGTATAACTAGGATGTTAAATTCTTTTTGTGTGCTGAGCTCTTTAGCTCGAAGCGATCCAGCGACGTTGTCAGATTTCACCACATCAAATACGATGAAGGTTTTGCAATTTTCCAGTAATATATTATTACAATTTCCCAATGCCGTTAGGGCAATATTTATATTGCGCAGATGTATTTCAAATTTGGCTAATGTAAAATATATCACCTCAGTCACCCCAGCCATTTCTACTAACGAGGTGACCGGGATGATTTTAGAATTCCGCTAATCTACAATTAGAAATGTACCCGTAAAACGTTCCATTATAAAAGGATCACGACTTCCCTGGTACTAGTAATACCAGTACCTCCCTGGTAGTACCTACTTACGTCTGATGATCAAAAAAATTATCGCATTGATCAATAATGATCAAAATTTTACACTCTTCACTTACCACAGATTGCTTCACACTAACTTGTAATTTCCACAAAACCAAAGTACAGGCACACACGTCACCCAAAAGCAACTATTTATTTATCTTGCATAAGTACGCGTGTAAAATTCAGCAAAGGGATTAAGGGAAACCCGAACGCAACCCTGCAGCTGAATTTGGACTTGGATAATTTCAGCAACCGTTCCTAATAGTGGTCATCATTATTAATTTATTGCCACGGCATGGTCCACATTTTATTCAAAAATGTGTTGATACAAAAACTTGCATATGTAAAATACTCTTTATTGATGACGGATTCTACACAGTTGTAAACATATATTTTTCATGTTCAATGTGGATAATGAGTAAGTCGTTCATTTTGCTGATAAACACTTAAATATTTTTACTTCTGTGTTTATATATCGAAATACAAACTTCAAACTTCTTTGTAGCCCTATCAGGATGTACCTAAACGGTCCCTACAAAGTCTTGCTACATATCTCCAAAACAAGCTTATATAACCAAAGTTACCTTTGTACATAGTTATTTCATTTGACTGCTGCAAGGTACAATATGTCTGTATATCGCCCAATTTGAGTAAATTTATGCTAAGGTGTGGTTTATTATTTCGGCTTATTCTGGTTCAAGGAAAAGGTGGTAGGATTTGGTGAAGACTCAGTATTCCAGTAAATTTACAGTAAATAGTAAAGAAAGTCTGACTATTTCTGCAATATTGCCAATAGGCGAAAGTAGACACAATTGGACACAAAACTGAAACAACCACATAGCAGTAAATTTATTATATGTAGATAATAAAGAGTAATAAATCAATGACACATTGATTAACAGAACCCAACGAAGCCCTGGTGCTGAAATATCTAGAGACAAACTCCTTTAGGGAATTAATTATGTCAGAGGTGGGGCCATTTCGTATTGATAACGCGATTTTTGGTGGTCCACATAACTCTTACGCATCCAAGACGCAACTGCCATAAATATTGCTTAACTAGGTTATGTTCCTCTAGAGCATCCCCCTATTACTCTACCGATAAGGCTTTACCATCTATGATCTCTTAGTGGTTTCCAATATTGTAAAATACATATATACCAAGCAAAACGTAATTTGAAAGGTATAAAATAAAAATGAATATAGGTTAAGTAGAAACGGAAGCTCAAAACGTTAAATAATTTAGAATACCAATTAATGAATAAAGCAGCTGAGAGCAGAAAATTACTAACAACCTAAAAGACATGCATTATATCATAAACTAAACAATGCATACGTAAAAAAGAAAGTTATCAGCTTAAGCCAAAATAAGAACCTTTAAGCCGGATTCATCAGGTGTCAAGTAGCTAAAGCAAGTTAAAGGTTCCAAATACAAATTTTAACTTGAAGCTAAATTTGGCATAACTGAAACGTGGACATATAAAGCCAGTTATTAAAATTTCATTTCATATGATGATACCTGAGAATTGGAAAAATGATCGTTGTCATTATTAAAATTTTGACATGAAGGAAAACTTATATAAGATTCAGGTGTACTGTTAACAGACTTACGAATAGAATGTGTATTCAGTATTCAAAATATTGTTCAATTGTTTCTAGCACAAAATCATATCCATTTTTACTTCGCTTAAAGGAACTTCCAGGATGTGGTTTAATTAGGTGTAGATTGAAGAGGCGTTTCCCTAGGTGAAGTACATATGTAATGGGCTTCTGGAGCAGTTGGCTCATATTCTCAAACATATTCTTCCAAATCTTATGTGAAGTAAGTTAGTTTTTCACACACTTCTCCCTGAAAGCAATATTTAATTACTATAATTTTTTTGCTAGTGGATTTATTAAGTGTTTTAAAAATCTGTTTTACTTTTTCTTGATAATGCAGGTCAAAACCATTTATTGACAAAACGAAAAAGTATAAATTTTTAAAAATAAATATCCTTTACTAACGTGGTTGCAGACAGTAGTGCAAAACATAGTATGGTAATACTCGTTATTGCAGATGCAGATTGTAAATTGGGTTTGTTTGGTTTTAGTATGAATGGTAGAGTGGTTAGATGGACGTGTTCCTTAACATGCAGAATGTTTTAGAAAACTACAAGTTAAGTTATTGAACATTCCGAGTTTAAAATTGAAACTAGAAGATTTTATGAATCACTAGACTTTTCCATTTTAATTTAAAATATTTTAAATAATTTCACCGTCACTTTGAATACTAAAAGAATTAAAAGTAGTAATTTCTGCTTCTTCTATAACGTTAAATTGCCAAAAGTCCCTAACATCAAATTTGGGAGGTTTAAGAAAGTTTCACATCAATTTTTTTCTTCGAGGGCCGTAGAAAATTTCTACTTAGGACTTTCTTAGATGGTCTCAAGTTGAATCTAGAAGCGTTTTCTATAGAAAGAAGCTATAGAAGAGGCTCTATAAATTCCTTAGAATTTTGAAAAGCTGTAATGGTTTTAAAATTGAATCCTGATTGATAACAGAAGTTCCAAACAATTTCATTGTAACTTTCAATTCTAAAAAGTTTAAATGGTAATATAAAGTGCCTTAAAATCGAATCTGGAAAGTCTGGTAACTTATAAAGTTACAAATTGTTTTACTTTTGCTTTCCGATTGCTAGAGGGAAAATATAGATATTCGTAATTGGCATCATATAGGTTTAGAAACATTCTCGTTGCAATTTGAAAACAGTGGAGAGTGAATCATGATGAAGACAAACTCTAGAGGTTCCTTTAGAATTCTGGAAAGCCAGAATAGGATTACAATGGAATGTAGAAGATTCTTTTTAATTTTTCACGTTTCCGTTTTGAATCCAAACGTTAGTAAACTTCAAGAATCTATTGTATCTTCAAAATTTAAAACTGCTTCCAAAGGAAATATAGATGATATACCAAGTTTCAAACAATTTAATATCAATTTTGAACATTACAAAGAGTTTAAAACAAAAATTCGAAAAATTCTTCTAGAACTTCAAATCAGTGAAAGTGCATTAAATTCGAATTGAAAAGCCTTGATCTTTTTTAATTCTGCGAGGACTGTAGAATAAATCAAGGTTTTCCTCAACCGTCAGTAAATGAATTCTTTGATTTTAAATGCTAGAATTGTAGAAGTTTCTTTCAGTGGTGTAACAACGTAGCAACGCCTGTTGTAGGGCGCGTAGGAAAGTTTTGCAGTTATTGTCAATTCCATCAATATATAACTTTGACAAAATTTTGCGACATTTGACGTAGTACTGTTAAAAATTATTTGTAATCCAGTGACTTTGTCATGCGGACATGTTTGTGCCGGTGTTTTAAATAAATCTGGGGTTGGTACAGTTGTTGAGGTGATAAATGTTTAGGTGAATTTTTCTCCTAAACACTTTCTAGCACATAAGTAGAGTGTTTTATTGGCAATAAATTATTTTTTGATTAATTAGATACATATAAACTAAGTAAATGACAAATATTTTTAGATTAGGAGTTCGTTAGATATTGGTTTTTGTGCTGACTCGAATACTATGAATACTGAATACTGTGAATACTAGTACAGGCGAACAGATGCGTGCCTCAATATTCGTCAGATGTCACGATCATTCGGTCAAAGACAATTTCAAAAAAATTCTATATCGGTCGTTTTTATGTTGCTTTCACAATCGAAGGTAGAAAAGGCATTAAATTTTTGTTAAAAAATCTCTACACCAGTGCCACTAGTAGTCATAATAATATGTTAGGAGTATGCAATGGTCCATTTCAAGTATTTAATTGTGACGAAACAGTATTTTCCTGGTCCTGGTAACAGTCATGTCTTAGTTAGAAAAGGACAAAAATTGGTTCATAGTGTGCCCCATTCCGATGAAAAGAAAATATTACAACACCCGTGATTGGAAAACACAGGGAAATCGTCTCATCCTATGGTTCTAGTTAATATATAGAGAATGTTACAAAATCATTGGTAATTTTTTGCCACAATCTTGGGTAGGGCCGACAACGATTAGATGACTGAATAAAAGTTTTTTGAATAAGCGCCTAACGTTTTCCATTTATAGATAGTAGGAAAAACGTTAAAATACCAGTAATTGTTTATTTAAATGGGCACTTTCATTTGCCATTACAATTAAGTGAGTTTTGCAAATATATAATAATAAAAGTTGGTCCGCTCTATCCAAACTATACACACTTTCTACAACCAATATGTAGCAGTTTTCCATCCATTAAATATTGATTGAATAAAATTTTTTATATAAATGGGGAATAGGAAGTACAGGCCTGCATTTAAAACGAAACAATTATTCTCTACTTTTTCACAAAGTAGTACTGAAAAACACCGAGTTCTTGAAGAATCGACTCAGAGCTTGTGGATGACTACCTCTAAATCCATATGTTTTAGACTACTTCAAGACAAAAACCAAGGAAATCGCCTCAACATTGAAATGTAGAGGATATCAAAAATCATTCAAAGGTATATTGAATCCCATATCTCACAAGAAAAGCTTAAGATATTCTAAGGCTCTGGACCAACACTGTTACTCGATGTGAAATACACAGAATATTTAAAATTTGGCCTAAATGAACAGAAGCAATAATGGAGAAGATTCAGAAACTGCACTGGTGATGTACAAAGATCTTATGAGTTCTCTAGACAATGAAGTATTTAACGATATTATAAATGATCTATTGCCCGAAAATGAACCAATTAACTTTGTTATGGAAGATAAAAGTACACTGCAGAATCACTAATAAAGGTATGGTACTCCTAACACCAAGTTTATTTTCTATTCTCGCTAACTTATCAGTGTTTTGCTTCTAGATCTTTTCCTGAATTGAACTCCCCTGTAAGCACCAAAACGGAGTCTCTTAAAGAAAGGCCAGTAACGTATAAGATATTGTGAGTACAACGGATCCCAAATTCTGTATTCGTTATTTGCAGGTGATCTGAATATGAGTGCCAACATTCAACCAACTTCATGCCCAGTTTTTTGCTAAACTTCAACAGATCCAGAAATATCAAGTGAACTACCAGTAAATCACTTTATCAATCAGCATAACAAGGAAAGAACAAAGCAGGCTCCAAGTAATATTACCCAATTTACCTACCACAGAAATAGACCCCCATGACATAGTTATTGTGGTAGACCACTTTTGCCATATACTGCAATACAAGCACGAACAACTAAAACGAATATTTCTAAGCTAAGAAACTAAACAAGATGCATACAGTGAGAAAAATGTACCCTCGGAAGAAAAAACAGGAAAATTAACTACATCTTGACAGACGTACCATCTCCTCAGAATTATTTGTTTTGACCAGATACATAGGTGGGGCGACGAAAAAGCTAAAAGAAAACCCACCTTCATTAGCAACGTCCAAAGAATCACAAAAATACTTTAGAAAAAAATAGAACAATAAATTGAAAAAAGAGCAAAGAATTCAAGAAAGGAACAGAAAACGACTAAAAGGCAAGAAAATTTAAAAAAAAGAAGTAGGGAAAAAGATTTTGAATAAGAATAGAGGTGAGCCTAAGGCAAAGAGAAACAGGAGAATGGAATTTGTGCATCTGAGAAAACATAGAACACGGTTAACATAACTCAATGTACGTAAGATTTTTACACAAAACAATTAGAATATGAATTTTATACTGAGTTTCATATTGCGAGCATCGT